>JBBBDQ010001927.1:350000-520000 GCA_037127315.1 Ascarosepion bandense
CCTCCGAGTATATATGGATGTAAAAAAAGAAAGAGCTAAACACGTGAACGTACGTACAAAGTACGTAGCCCAAAGAAATAAAACCCAAGACGGGTAAGCAATAACAAAAAACGCTCAATATGTAAGCAGAGTAGACAAAATAGATAACCTAAAGAGCCAACAAACCTACCAAGGTTACATCTAACCAGATCTTCTTAGATGTAACCTTGGTAGGTTTGTTGGCTCTTTAGGTTATCTATTTTGTCTGCTCTGCTTACGTATTGAGCGCTTTTTGTTATAGTTTACTATTAAATTTACTGTAGATGTTGAGGTCAACTGCTTTTGCCCTTCTTAGATGTTCTGTTTCATCAAGCAACTTCCTCTTTTGTTACTTGAGTTTATAGGAAGCCTACGTTTACTGTTCATTATATTAATTGGGACTCATTTTGTCCAAAACAATGAAAGATCAGAGTATTTATATTATTCGGACTATTGTCCTCATCTTTGTTGCTTAAGGACACATGGCCCAGTGGATATAGATGTTGGTTAGTTTCTGACTTGACCCTTAGAGCTGTGTGTTCAATACCAGACTACATCAGTGATAAGCAAGTAACTTTCAGAGTTAGAGGGAGATAACTCATGACTTCCAATCGAGGTTTTACGGAAGGAATGAG
Organism: Ascarosepion bandense; assembly: GCA_037127315.1. Classification (NCBI taxonomy): domain Eukaryota; kingdom Metazoa; phylum Mollusca; class Cephalopoda; order Sepiida; family Sepiidae; genus Ascarosepion; species Ascarosepion bandense. The sequence continues at coordinate 350,654 of JBBBDQ010001927.1, forward strand.
GATAATATACCCCAGTGATTGTAATAAAGGGTTCGGTTCGAATTCCTAGCATCTGAAAAAGGCCGGAGGTTACAACGGCCGAAACGTTGTACAAATGGCAACAAAGATGAAGACAATAGTCTGAATAATGTAAATACTGTAAATACTACCTAATCTCAGAAATATAGACAAAGAAAATATCAGTTTGATCAAGATATGATGATTTGTTCTGATGAAAGTGAAATTAATTTTATTGCTAGTATTTAATTTTTTCGAACAATGGCAATAATTTAGACATTGTTCAATCGGTTATTCCAGATATGATTGCTGAATTTAATAGAATTAAACCGTTAACAAAAGATGTCAAGTCTATTTTAGAATACCATTGTTGTGTAAGGTTAGTATGATTTTTGCCAAAAGTATTTCATCGAGTTCACGTGAGTGTGATTTTGCAACAAATGCTCGCATTGTCTTTAAGACATGATTTAACCTCCCTTCTATGCGAAAACCCGTTTTACCTCCCCATCACATAACTTAGTTATATATTTTGTTTTATACCGGGCAGAGGCAAGTGGATGTATCTAACCACACTGATGAGCTGTAATACAGCGAAACAGGCATGTATGTGGATGACTAATATATTCTTCTTCTTCTATGTGCCCTGTCCTTTCAGAACATAGGCGATCATGGTTCTCCACGTCTCTCTATCCCTTGTGGAACTTAGTATGTTCACTCCTGGCAACCCCCGTTCCGTCATCCACCTGATCAGGCCCTGCAAATATGTTATCCGCTGCCTTCCTCTGTCTCTCTTTCCTTCTATCTGGCCAGTCAGTATCATGTTCTCCAAGCTCTCCTTCCTCATTGCCTGTCCCAGGAACTTCAGTTGTCTCTTCCTGATCACATAGCAATCCAGCACTCTTTTCTTTGTTTCTAGTGAAATTTTCCTGTGTCTTAGTACTTTACTCACGTTCTGGAACGCGTCATTCACCATGCCAATTCGCCTTCGGAACTCTGTGTTGCACTTTGCATCTCCTGTTAGAATACTTCCTAGGTATTTAAATTTTTTGTACTTGCTTGATTCTGGTATCCCCCAACTGTATTTGGCATTTTGGGTTGCAGCTTTTGCTGGTGACCAAGCATTCAGTTTTCTTAAAGTTTATTTGTAGTCCTTTTTTGTCATTCTCCACCGCTACCTTCTATAGGAGGTCTTGTAGTTTCTTTTCCGTGTCTGCAATCAGCACTGTATCATCTGCATACCTTATGTTGTTCAAGTTGTGGTCTCCAGTAACAAATACTGGCGTGTCATCTAGGCTCCTCAAAATGTTCTCGCTGTACATGTTGAACAAATCCAGTGAAAAGACACATCCTTGTCTCACGCCTCTTTCTATCTTCGTAAATCTATCTGTCCGTATGCAGGCCGTTTGCTGCCAGTAGAGATTCTTGCTTATGTATTTCCCAAAAATGTCGAGGCTGCCGAGCATCTCCATCAATTGTGTCGTATCTTGTCGAATGCCTTAGCATAGTCAATAAAACATAGGTACAAGTCTTTCTTCATTTGTATTGCCCTTTCAGAGAGCATCCTAATCATGAATATGGCGTTACTTATTCCAGTGTCTTTGACGAACCCGCAATTCTCAAAATAAATAAAAACGAACATCGTATAAATAAAAGAAAATAAACTCACACAACATTAATAGCAACTTTATTCCATCCACTATTTTACTATTTTACTATTTTACCTTTCCATTATTTTACTAGTAGTAAAATAAAAAGTATCTACACTTTTTTAAAAAAGCTTACATCCCAATATAAAAATTACCCGGACAAAACTAAAATGTGATCTGTCCAAAACTAAGCTACTCTGCACCCCTCTCCTAACCCAAGGCTGTATCACTATAGGATATAGGAATTTTACTATTTTACCTTTCCATTATTTTACTAGTAGTAAAATAAAAAGTATCTACCCTTTTTTAAAAAAGCTTACATCCCAATATAAAAATTACCCGGACAAAACTAAAATGTGACCTGTCAAAACTAAGCTACTCTGCACCCCTCTCCTAACCCAAGGCTGTATCACTATAGGATATAGGAATTTTACTATTTTACCTTTCCTGTATTTGACTAGTAGTAAAATAAAAAGTATTTACCCTTTTTTAAAAAACCTTACATCCCAATATAAAAATTACCCAAACAAAACTAAAAAGCGACCTGTTCAAAACTAAGCTACTCCGCACCCCTCTCCTAACCCAAGGCCGTATCACTATGGCTACAAACTGCCGGCTAAATCGTACTAAACTTCCACCACATTCACTTACATAGCATATTAACAAACACAGATCGTTTTCACCATTTTTATTTTCAACTTATCACCTGATGAGGAGCAAACGTAGCTTCGAAACGCGAAAATGTTTGTGTAGTGATACTATGCTTTTATAAACCATTGTGACAACCATTACAATATAAAGCTCTACGTTGTATCGAGCACACTTTATAAAAGTAAATGCATGAACAGTGTGTTTAAAACCTACGTGTTTCATAACTTTCATACACTATATATATATATATATATATATATATATATATATATATATATATATATATGAGGGATCGTATTCGGGAACAATCAGTTTTACATGTTATTGCGATATGCTTTGTCTGAAGGGGAAATTACAATTACAGTGATATGCTGATACCTATGTACGCACTGTCTATATAATCGATTGATTTTTTTTATTGTATATCAACTTTTGATGTTATTTAAACCCAGTAAATATTTTTAGATTTTAAGATTTTTGGAGAGATCGTAATGGTTGACTGAGATATACCATAGCAGGAGCGAGAATAGATGGAGTCATATATTTCCCATGTAGAAAGGAAATATCCCTAACCAGAATGGAATCGGGCCGTCGTTTTCTGATTTCTCATTACCGGCCACTATATTCTCATACGGTCAGTTATCTAAGTATAGACCAGCGCAAAAGATATAGGCTTTGTGACTGTCAAAAGACGTATTGATATGATCAAAGATGCTTTACAGAAGCTGAGTAGAGTATCAAGAGACAGGAAGATTTCGCTGGAAACCAAGAAGAGAGTACTGGATTGTTATGTGATGTCTTCCCTTCAATATGACAGACAATATCTTCAAATTTGAAGGGAAGAGTTGAAGTAACCGAAATGTGGATCTACAGAAAGATGCTGAGAATACTATGGAGAGAACATAACAGCAACGACAAGATTTTGGAGAGGATGGACACGAAAAGGAAACTTATAATTAACTAGCAGTATAGCCCGGCGTTGCTAGGGTGTAATGAAAGTTTTAAAACTAATCCATGGTCCTGGAGCGCAGACTCTTTGGTCGTTGGCACGAAAGATTAAAAAGCAATAGTTATTTCCAATTAAAGCGAAACAGTAGATTGAAAGAAAAATGAACGATGTAAATCAATTTTTGATTTCCTGGTATTGATATCAAATAAATTTTTTTCGTCGTAAACTGAATTTTGAAGGCTGAATAAGTCCTCTGAGTAAATGGTATCATGGCTGAGACTAAGAACTACAATTATACCTACTTAGAGCCAAACCCGAAGCAAAAACTAAAATAAAAGTGCTGAAAAATACAGACATGCAGGCGGATAAACAGACACACACACAAATATCTTGCCTTATATATATATATATATATATATATATTGTAACTAAGTTGTTGAACTCGTAGGTTTATTTACCTTTTTGTTCATGGATTTACTTTTATAAAGAGTGCTCGATACAAATGTAGAGCGTTATACTGTAATGGGTGTTACAATGTTTTTAAATTCATAGTATCACTACACAAAAAGTTTCTCATGTTTCGAAGCCAGCCCATTATGTTTTGGCTTCATCCTCAGGTGATTTTTTTTTAGAAATGAGAATTATCTAGTTGAAAAGACCGTTTATTTGTGTTGGATTTGTTATTTTTGGGTGTTAGAGGGGTTGGTCTGTATTTTGAGTTCCGTTGACCGTTTTACTCTTCTTAGAGTCAAGTGTTTGTTTTTGGCAGAGTTCATGATAGGTTAATCTATTAATCTTGAAAGGGCTGGTGGTGCTGGCGCCTAGCTTGTTTGGTTTAGGGGTTGGTAGGTGTTGTTTTGTTTTGGGGTTGGTTTCTCCTTAATTTAATGTGTGTTATTTTGTATTGGGGTGTGTGGTTTTTCTTGTTTTGTTTTTTTGTTTTTTATAAAATATACCTTTTTCAAAATATATCTTTCATAAAAAAGTATAGGGGTTGGTAGGTGTTGCTTTGTTTTGGGGTTGGTTTCTCCTTAATTTAATGTATGTTTTTTATATTGGGGTGTGTGCTTTTTGCTGTTTTTTTTATTTTTTTGTTTTTATAAAAATATTCTTTACAAAATATATCTTTCATAAAAATATTTTATAATATTTCATAATATTAAGCTATTTTATAATATTATAAAATATAACATTTCATAATATTCAAGAAATATATTTCTTTTATAAAATCTATCCTTTATACAACATATTTTATAAATATAAAATATATTTTTTATTTATTTATCTACTATTCTGTTGCAACTGCATTATTTTTTGTTGGTATTGTATAGGGTTTGTTTTCTTTTGGGGGGTTTCGGTTGTTTTTTTTTTGTTTACTTAAAAAATGCACACACCCCAATAGTGTGTAGTGATACTATCAATTTAAAAACATTGTAACAACCATTACATTATATATATATATATATATATATATATATATATGTGTGTGTGTGTGTGTGTGTGTGCATTATCGATTTTCTGCAATATTGTAAGAACTGCAACGTCGAAACTTCTGAATATCGTTTCTTAGGTCTGTCTATGAGTGTATCAAATTTGATTAAAATCGGACCACTCTTTCTATAACCCGATGTTTTCGATTATCGATTTTCGATATTTATCGGGGGTACCTTGACACAAAATCTAGCTAAGACCACTCGCAGACGCTTATACTACAACTGTATAAATTTTCAAGAAAATCGATTCAGCCGTTTCGAAGTCTATAGTTAACGGACACACACAGACACACACACACACACAAAGTTCCATTTATAAATAAGTTTAGATTAGATATCAGGAAAAGACGGCTGAAGTTTTTTGGACATGTAGTATGGATGAAGGGCTTCGTGAATCTGATGCTCACAGGACGGATAGAAGTAAGACAAGACAAGGGAAAGCAACGCATGGCGTTACTTGATGGACTTGAGTAGATGGATGGTGGAGCGGGTTCTAAGCTGGATAACAGGATAAGGTATGTTAAGATCCTCAAGCGATAAGGAAATGTGGACAGCTATGGTCACCGACGTCATCAAGGGACGCGACACATAGAAGAACAAAAAGATATAGATAGTATTGAAACATCAGTCAACTCATCACACTTCTTTTGCTCCCCATGTGATCATACCTTACACATTCACACAAAACGCAGGCGTCCGCTTGCACACACACATGCGAATGTGGAGAATATAATTAGAATTTAACACGGTTTAGAGGTTTCCAATTCTTAGCAATTATTCCTTCTTCTTCTTCTTCTTCTTCTTCTTCTTCTTCTTCTTCTTCTTCTTCTTCTATGTGCCCTGCCCTTTCAGGATATAGACGATCATGGCTTTCCACGTCTCCCTATTTCTGGGGGCTCTTAGTATATTTTCTCCTGTTACACCACGCAATCCCCATTCTGTCATCCACCTGCTCAGGCCCTTCAAATATATTATCCGCTACTTTCCCCTGTCTCTTTCCCCCTCTATCTGAGCTGTCAGTATCAGGTTCTCCATGCCCTCCTTCCTCATTGCATGTCCCAGGAACTTCAGTTGTCTCTTCCTGATGCTCACTATTAATTTCCTTTTCGTTGTCATTCTTTCCAACACCTCATCATTGCTCACATGCTCGGTTCATGATATGCGCAGTATCTTTCTGTAGAACCACATTTACGCTGCTTCAAATTTTTCTTTCATCTTCGATGATATTGTCCAGCATTCACTGCCGTATTGAAGAACTGACATCTCATAGCAGTCTAGCACACCATTCTTTTTTCTAATGAAATTTTCCTGCGTCTTAGTACTTTACTCAGCTTCTGGAAAGCGTCCTTCGCCATGACAATTCGTCATCGGATCTCTATTCATTGCATCACCGATCATTCAATCAGGTATTGTCAAGCGATACTTCGATGATCGTAGTTGGATCCATGTTTCAATATATGGGCATAAACCCAAAAGTCTATTTGTATGGTCCTATTTATCTATGTATGTAGAATTTGAGATTTAATAATCACACCTTTAAACAACAGTAAATACAACAAAGGCACTGATTTATCTGTGTATTACTGGAAATTAAAGAAAACAAAACAATTGCAAAAACAAACTATTATTCGAAATATCGTCGCTAAATCTACATTTTACTACGGAGATATATGTAAGTAATGCTTTTTAGAAAAAAAAAACTTGTCATTTTAAATCATATAAATAACCCTAATCTACTTAACAAAAAAAGTGAATTAATGGGCACATGCTTTCATAGAAAAATACATAAATTCCTAGACACCGATTGATCTTTCTTTCTTTCTTTCTTTCTTTCTTTCTTTCTTTCTTTTCCCCTAAAATATTGCTATTAATAATTATGGTTTACGCTTGTTTTGATTTTATCTTACTGCATTTTAATATTTTTAATACTTTTAAATTTAAAATTTAAATTAAAAATTAATTTTTTATCTAAATACTATATATTTACATTTTTATTTTTGTTATTAAAAAGCAGTAACTTCCATGAACATTGAGTGAACTTCAAATATATCAAACTGTATAGTCTAAATAATACACCTGATGATTGCATAACGCAAATAGTATATAACTTTTTGGATACTTCCAACTCAAACGTAGACACATTTTTCGCTGAAAGTATCCAATTTCCCTGTCTGTTAACAACCGTTTTTCGAATGTTCAGAATGAAATTAACTTTTATTTATTTATTTATTTTCCACCGTCTGAATAAAGCAGTTTTTGATTTTACAACTGCCGAAATATTAGGTTGTCCCAAAGGTTCGTAAACACATGCAGAAAATTGAAATTTTACTCGCCAAGTAATCTAAGGTTACCAGAAAACATTTGCAAAAATTGAAATTTTATTCGCAAAAACAACAAAAATTATTGCTCAAAATAAAGACCATCATTTCCCAAGATTTTCTGCCATCGATCTGCAAGCTTTCGTATCTGGTCAAAGTACCTTTCAGCCAGCTTTGAATCAAAGAATTCTTGACACGCTTCCTCAACTTCATCAAATGAGTCGAATCGGCGGCACTTCAGAAAGTGTTGCATTGAGCGAAAAAGGCTGTAATCTGATGAATCACGGTCAGGACTGTAGGATGGATGTGGCAGAACCTCAACACCTTCCATCTCTTCAAACTTGTCTTTGGTCTTCCTGGCGTTGTGTGGCTTGGCATTTTCCTGCTGCATCAAAGCGTGCTTTCGGTTGATCAGAGCCGGTTACTTTTGCTTGAACTTTTCGTAGACCCGCTCAAATTTCTGACAGTAAAGTTCGGCATTGATGAGACGACCATTCGGAACCAACTCAAAATGTACGATTTCTTCAAAGTTCTACCAAACGCACAACATGACTTTCTTGCCGAATCGATCTTGTTTTGGAACTGACGGTATCTCTTGCCCTTTCTGAACCCATCGCTTGTCTCGATTGTACTGGGCCAGATGGACCCATTTCTCGTCAGATGTCACAATGCGCTTCCAAAAACGCTCGTCCAATGGATTGCTCAGCAATTGACGGCAAATTTCAACTCGTATATTGGCTTGTGCTTCGGTGAGTTCGTGCGGATCTTGGCGCGGCTTTTTGTGAACAAAATCAAGTTGCTTCAAATGTCAGTGAATTGTCGATTTGCCAACTCTAAGCTCATCAGCCAATTCTCGAGTGCTCGATGAAGGCGCAATGTCTAACCCGGTTTACAAGTCTCCATCATCGAACTTTAACGGCCGTTCCGAACGAGGATTATCTTCAAGACTCATGTCGCCAGAATCGAAAAGCTTGTACCACTTCGAGATCGCCACATATGAAATTGTTCCTTCACCTTCGGCAGCACAAATCTCTTCTGCAGTTTTTCTGGTTGAAAGGCCTCGCTTCCAGCAGTAACGAACCAACACTCGCTGCTCAAATTTATCAACTGCCATCTGGAATACAAGGATGAAGATCACTAAAACAATATAAACGCAAAATTCAATTTTTCGCAAGTGTTTACGAACTTTTGGGACAACCTAATATATTCTGGGTTTACTACCGTTTACATATGTGCTGTGTTTTTCTCTCAATATTGCTTATTCTGCAGGATGATATTCATTGAGCTCTCTACTTTTATCTATTTAATATTTTACATTATTTAGATAAAATATTTTGGATTATCCTCTCCTTTTTTACGGACTTGACTTTTTCCCCATTATATATATATATATATATATAATATTGTTTAACTTTTTTATATGTACATTGAAAATTTTCAGAATATAAAAAGATAAAAACAAATATAAACGATATATATATATGTGTGTGTCCCCCAAGATATGCATTCACTGTATCTCAATTGAAGAGAATCATCTCCTAATAGCTGATATTAAATGCTTTTGTAAAGGCAATAACTGTCAATATATTTTAATAAACATATTCGCAAAATGTCTCTTATAAAAATTTAAAAATAAATTAATCGGCCATGTCGTATCGTCAACTCTATCGAGAAAATTGTCTCGAAAGAATTACTTGCTTTGAGTGATGAATACAACGAGATTGGAAAACCATGGAAGGGAAAATTTCTGATAAGTGCGATGCCTGAAAGAGTCAATTCTATGCTCTTTAACAGTTCACCAATTTTTAATTTCCTTCCGTAAATAGCCGTGAAATGCTGACATTTTAGAACAAAGGATCTGGTGTCAAAATGCGTGTGGATATTTACATTTGTCAGGCCTGTGTGCATTTTTCCCAATGAGAAATTTTGTTGGCTGAAAAAAAGAAAAGAAAAGAGATTGAGCAATGCTTATCGATATTAGTTTGTCGAAGGTACGTGTCAGTTGCATTGAAAGCAGAAGCCTATTTCAAATGCCAGGAGTAAAATGCAAAATAAGCAAAAATTGAAGAATAATAGTCTAAAACGATATTCTGCATACTGCGTGTGTGCGTAAAGGAAAAGGAATAATCTCCATGAAGAGCTGCTAATGAATTTAACCGTTGTTATATCAATAAAATTAACAGTCTTAAATATACACTTTATGCCTTATTAAATAAATGCCTTCGTAAAATTAAACCAAACGAAGTTTTATAGAGAGTATTTAGATAATATCTTGTTAATGGAAAGTGCGACACAGAGATCCAAAGGCGAATTGGCTTGGCGACTGACGCATTCCAGAAGCTGAGTAAAATATTAAGACACAGGAAATTTTCACTAGAAACAAAGAAACGAGTACTAGATTGCACTGTGATTTTAGTTCTTCAATATGGCAGTGAATGTTGGACAATGTCATCGAAGATAAAAGAAAACCTTGAAGCAGCGGAAATGTGGTTCTACAGAAAGATACTGCGCATATCATGGACCGAGCCTGTGAACAATGATGAGGTGTTGCAAACAATGGCAACAAAAATAAAATTAATAGTGAGCATCAGGAAGAGACAACTGAAGTTCTTGGGACAAGCAATGAGGAAGGAGGGCTTGGGGAACCTGATACTGACAGGCCAGATAGAGGAAAAAAAGAGACAGGGGGAAAGCAGCGGATTTTCATCCTACAGCACGAATGCTGGTGTCCCACAGGGCTCTATCCTTATTTTCATCAACGACCTCCCAGATGAGATCAAGTCCCAAGTAGGCATCTAGGCAGATGACACTACAATATACTCCCGCACCAGTAAGAAACCTGTCGTGGCGGACAGACATAATCTCGCTGCTGACCTTGAAAGGGATCTACACTCTGTGGTGAACTGGGGCAAGAAGTGGCTTGTCAACTTCAATGCATCTAAGACCATGCTGTTGTCTGTCAACCATTACAGTTTGTTTTCTGTCAAACTCCTGACTCCCATAAGCATGGACCAAGCGATTCTCCCTGAGAGCAATACACTACACCTCCTCGGCCTTACCCTCCCCTCAGACCTCAAATGGAACCACTATATTGAATCCATAGCTAAATCTACTGCTAAGAAGGTTGGGTCACTATGTCGATCCAGGATGTTTTTTTCCGCCTGAATCCATCCTGCATATATACAAGTCAACCATCCGTCCGTGCATGGAGTACTGCTACCATTTATGGTCAGGCGCCCCTGCCGTTCTCCTCAGTGTTCTCGACAGGCTCCAAAGGAGAGTCTGTAATGTGATAGGTACTGATCTGGCGGCTCGACTGCAGCCACTTCCCCACCGTCCAAATGTGGCCTCCCTTTGTGTTTCATAAATATTTTCATGGCTTATGCTCGGATGAACTTCAGTCACTGGTGCCTCCTCAACAGGTGTTTACTGGTGCAACCAGACAGGCAACTGGGTCCCACCCATTCACACTCAGGTTAGCCAAATGCAGACGACAATTCTACTCCTGCAGCTTCTTCTCTCGCACTTCCCACCTGTGGAACTCGCTCCCATATTCTTGCTTTCTTGACGGCTACAACCTCCAGAAATTTAAATGCAATGTCAATACTCATCTATTAACCACTGGACTCTAGCTCTCTCCCCACCCCCGTATACCCTTCCTTTTCTCTCCACCTATGTATCTGTCATTGCACCTGCTTTCTCAGCTTTCTATTGCTCCTTTCTAACTAGTTTCTACTCCTCACTCTTTTCTAATTAATCTTTCTACAGTTATGTAGCCTCTCGTTCATCAGTGGCATTTCTGCCTTGCTCGGGGTGAAATAATTAAAAAAAAATATTTGACGGACCTGATCAGGTGAATAACAGAACGAGGATTGCGTGGTGCTACAGGAGAAAGCGTGCTAAGAGCCACCAAGGATAAGGAGACGTGGAAAGCTATGATAGCCTACGTCCTGAAAGAACATGGCACTTAGAAGAAGAGAAGAAGAAGATTTAGATAATGCCGATGATACAGTGATGATAACAGATACAGATAGTAACTACAAAACCTCTTACAATAAGTAGTTAAAGAACGGACTCCATATAAACCGCAGGGAAACTGAATTAATGATAATAAAAAAGGAGGAGCCCAAAAAAAACCAATTACGAGTTTGGGATACTGAAATCAAACAGGTGCAGAAATTTAAATGCCTCGGACGTATTCTAGCAAAATATATTAAGTGCGATACGGAAATCCGATGGAATATTGGCATAGCTAAGAATGCATTCTAGAAGTTTAGTAGAGTATTATAAGACAGGAAATTTTCATTGGAAACAAAAAAAGAGTACTGGACTGTTATGTGATGTCTGTCTTTCGATATAGCTGCTAATGCTGGACAGTCTCTTAAAAAATGAAGTGAAAAACTGAAGTAATCAAAATGTAGTTCTACAGAAGGATACTGAGGATACCATAGGCGGAACACGTGAGCAACGACGAGGTTTAGAATGAAGACACGAGAAAGAGACTGATGCTTGACATCTGGAAAAGACTGCTGAAGTTTTTGGGACATGTAATGAGGAAGCAAGGCTTGGAAAACATAACGCTCACTTATTAAATCACAAAATGAAACTTGTCTTTAGTGGTCATTCTTCTACATTTTTCTGTATTAATATTTTTGGACATACGTTATTTCTGATTTGCATCAATGTTCTTTTAATGGCAACGGTTCTCAATTCAGTATCCATACTGAAGATACAAGTATATACTCCTATTTTTAAAGTATGTCTGATCAGTTTCATGAGATCAATATGGCATCTGATCTCAAAAATGACATACAATATTTTGTTAAGTGGGGCAAGGAATGGGTTGTTAATTTCAACGCCTCTAAAACGAAACTGGACTCTAGCAAACACCCGAGAGACCCCTTTCTGCCTTCCATTTGCATGGCTGAAGTTACTGATTCTTTGCCATTTCTAGAGTTAAGATTTTCCACAAAAATTATATTGAATCAATTGCCTCATCTGCTGCTGGGGAAGTTGGTTCACTGTATCGCGCAAGAGAATCTATCTTGCATATATTAAATCTACCATAATTTTATGTTCTGAATATTGCTGTCTGCTTCTTCTGTTATACAGCGTTCTGTTACTATATGAATTTAAGTGTAATAGCGAAACTGGCAGTCAGGTTTTACCATTTTACAACTGAAATGGTTAAATGTAACCGTAAATTCTATGATAATAGTTTCTTCTATCGCACTTCTCGCTTGTGGAATTATTTCTCGGCTTGTTGCTTCACAGTTAATTAGTTAAGACATATTTAAAATTTAAATAGAATTTAAATCATCATAAGTCGTTGTATTCTATTATTTTCTCTCCTTAATAGTAGGCTTGCGGCCTATCACGTTGAATACACCGGTTCTCGTTCGATTACCGAAGTACAGCAACGTTGGGCCTGGTCAGTACTTAGATGGGTGACTGGTTGGGAATACCAGGTGCTGTAAGCGTATAGTGACGGATGTGCGTGCTTATGGTCATATCACGTTGAATGCACCGGTTCTCGCTCCATCACCGAAGTTAAGCAACGTTGAACCTGGTCAGTACTTAGATGGGTGACCGGTTGGGAATACCAGGTGCTGTAAGCATATAGTGACGGATGTGCATTGTAGTACAGTGTATATCGGCTCGGAAAGAGAACTCGTTGAGCCGAGTTCGAATTCCAGTTGAATACCCTACATTCACTTAAGCACTGGTACCCTTGGGAAAGGTATTAGTCCTGCCCTTTCCTCCAGTTATGGGCTAAATAACAAGGGTAGGATTTGATGAACCTGCCTTTAAAAACAAATCCTAATGAATCTTGATATTCGAAAAGAAAAAAAAGTATTTCTTGACACAAAACTTATATAAAAACAACAATAAGTTGTTGAAAGAAAAGGGGTATTACCAGCAATAAATAAATAAAATTTAGTTGGCAATAAGTGAGCCGCAGAGATTGATTTGCCATAAAAACAAAACAATCAACCAACCTTAATAGTATTTTTATCATATTCGCTTACACTCCGTAAACCCTTGCAACTTAGTGGTTTTGCTCTTATATATGGAGTGAAATTGTTAATATACATACGTATATGATGGATTCTTCTTTGCGAAGAGTGAGGGTTCAACACCAGGTTCCGTCTTTGATGACCTACTAGTGATTATGTTACTGATGACTACAATTACCAATTTCGGAACTACGCCATATTGCACACACAGGACAAGGAAGAACACTCTCTGTGAAAGCTGCATGAATGTTGGAGGCGTTTTGAATGCTCTGTCTTGTAATACGTAGATGTTAAATGCGTGCAACAACAAAATAGTTGTAATGCTTCTTGCGCACATGCATCTACATTTGACGTGTGCAGAAACCCATTCTTTAAGTTCGTAATTCTAAATCAACATACGTTTTAATTTTATCGAAATTTCCCGCCTTTCGTTGTACAGGAAGATGTTCGGTGTTCTTTCATCAACCATGATTGCAGAGTAATCAAGTTACAATTGTATTAGAAACCTCTCGCTATCTCCTCACATAAGATATAAGGTGTTAAAAAGCATAGGAAATATACGAAAAAGAGACGTGAAAGAAAATGATTTAGCAACAGATCAAACAATCTCTCAACAGATGTGTACTTAAAGTTAAATTAAATTTAATTTAAATGGAATCAAATCTTGTTAAAATGAAATCTAATTGAAATAAATTAAGAAATGTCTCGCTGTCTCCACATATATGGTGTAAGATGAGTAAGAAATATATTAAAAAGAGACGCGAAAATGAAGGTTTTTGCAACAGATCAAACTATTTTTCAACATATAAGTCATTAAAACTAGATTTAATTAAATTTAATTATATATTGTTAAAATTAAGTTTAATTAAAATAAATTAAGAAATGTTTTGCTGTCTCCACTTATATGATGTTAAAAAGGCGTAAGAAATACATTAAAAAGAGACATGAAAGAAAAGGGTTTAGCAACAAAAACTAATTACTTAAAAATAATTTAATTTAGTTTTAATTTAATTAAATATTGTTAAAATTAAGTTTAATTAAAATAAATTAAGAAATGTTTTACTGTTTCCACGTATATGGTGTTAAAAAGGCGTAAGAAATACATTAAAAAGAGACACGAAAGAAAAGGGTTTAGCAACAGATCAAACAATTTCTCAAAAAATAAGTACTTAATAATAATTCAAGTTAGTTTAAATTTAATTAAATATTGTTAAAATTAAGTTTAATTAGAATTAATTAAGAAATGTCTCGCTGTCTCCACATAAATGATGTTAAAAAGGCGTAAGAAATATATTAAAAAGAGACACGAAATAAAAAAGGTTTTAGCAACAAATCAAACATTTTCTCAACAGATGAGTAGCCATTGTCAAAGGAAATTTGGAATCAAACCTTTTGATACATTTCAGAGATTATCGATCCAGCTTATATCAAACTATTCAATCCTAAAACGTTTCGTGTTTTCCGGTGTAAGTCGCCTTTTTATGATGATCCCCTCACATCAAAAAACTCATTATAGATATGTGCTATCAAAGAATATTGCTTCACATTCCACAGCTTAATCATCCTCCTATTAAGAAATTGTGTGACGACACGTAAGTAATGTGTAGTTCCATGCTGAAAGCACCTTGTTTGCAAAAGCCTTCTGGGAAGTTGTGGGAAACGATGCAATTCACACAGTTTCTCACCTATAATGATTCCATAATTGGAAAAAGGTTTCCACGAATTCTTGTTGATTCCTCCTACAATTTTATTCTTTATGGTTTACTGGATCTAATTATATTTTACTTATTGTTTGATATTATTAAAATGTTCGATTTATCACAGATGACACAAAATTCAAGGCCATAAAATTTCGTAGATTTTATCTTTCTAGCCGAGAAATTATGTTGTCTAAGCAATGCAAGTTATACGTACATTACTGCCTGGTTTTACGCCCCGAATAAGTCGCTCAGTCAGTCAGTCAGTTAAGTGCCATACGTGATACACGCTTGGGCGATCATGTCTGGAAAGAGACATGACTGACTGGGCAGAAGATTATCCCGCAGTAGGTTGCCATTGCTTTCTGCGGTAGACTGGTTGCCGACCAAGGCTATAGAACCCAATCTGTCCTGCTATTTAACCCATAACTGGAGGGAAAAGACTGATTAATACCTTTCCCAAGGGTATTTCTACTGTACCACAATGCACATCACTCAGTACTCAATCTTAAAGCCATGCCAATATCACAAGAAATTTACGAATGCCTAATACATCTATTTAAATAACTAAAACAAATTTATTCCAACATTATTTCTAATTAACGCTATATTAGAAGAGACATGTGTTTGCGTAAATATACCTTTTTTTAAGCAACGTAATTAACGGCTAATGGCCGGTGCACTCGAAAGTTTTTTTTTAAACGGCTGTAAGGCAGGTACATGTTAATTCAGGATTGCGATAATGAGGCACGACATGTGCTAAAGACGTAGTAGTAGTATTAGGCAATATAGCCTGAACGAGTGGGCGTGTTTATACGCGCTAAAAAGCCTGCCTTCTTTTACCGGACGCTCGTTGTCTAGGGGTAGAATCGCGGACTGACGCCGGTCGGGTTTCAATCCTGGGTTATGAAGCGAACGGAGTCTAAGCTGGACTGATGAGCTGCGAAACAGATGTCTGCGATTACTTTATATATATATATATATATATATATATATATATATATATGTGTATATATATATATATATATATATAGAGAGAGAGAGAGAGAGAGAGAGAAAGAGAAAGAAAGAAAAGATGTGCGCTGTGGATATCGGCTCAGAACGAGAAATCGGGGAACCGAGTTCGAATTCCAGTTGAATTCCTTGCATTCAATTACGCGCAAATACCCTTGGAAAAGGTATTAATCAGTTTTCCCTCCAGTTATGGGTTAAATAATAGGACAGATTGGGTTCTATAGCCTTGGTCGGCAACCAGTCTACCGCAGAAAACAATGGCAACCTACTGCGGGATAATCTTCTGCCCAGTCAATCATGTCTCTTTCGAGACATGATTGCCCAAGCGTGTATCACGTATGACACTTAACTGACTGATATATATATATATATATATATATATATATATATATATATATATATAAAACTCCGAAATTTACATCAGCCGTATGGCCATTTCAGCAAGCAAAATCTCACATCATCAGCTGCAAAATTCATTTACCGGAAGTTTACTCAAAAAGAAATCATAACCGGAAGTTTACATGAAAGAAAAAAAAACTCAAATGAAAGAATAATGGGAGGTGGGTTAAAGAGAGATTATGTTAGAATGTTGTCTTCTAGACATTGATACGGATGGTAGGGAAGACGGGGAAAAAAGAGAGACAGCAAAAAGGATTCAGCACTCGATCATTGAAAATAACATTTAGATTGCATCAATGTTAAGACATGAAAATTAAACGTGTTACAGGAAAGTAAATGGGTGAAAGAGAAAATAAAAAGAAGGGGAAAATAAAACAACGGGGTAGACAGGGAAAGTGTTAAAGGAGAGATAGGAGGGAAGAATGAAAAGAAAAAAAATCACTCCAGAGAGTCGTCGAAAGAAAGGAATAGATACATAAAATGGAAAAGAAAAGCAGAAAGAAAATTGGGAAAAGTGAAAAAGAGAAAAAGTTATCATGATGCAATACCCGACATTGCCAAAAGTTTTCTCTAACACTTTTCCGTTTAAAATAATATAATGTAGGGATAAAATTCTACTAATGGAATAAAAGGAAGGTTTAGAAAAGGAAATATTGCATTGGAGGGAGTCTAAAAAGGATTTTGATAAATAATATGTACACATACACACACTGATATATATATATATATATATATATATATCAGTCATCCGCAGACAGATCTGCTTCGCTGTATCACAGCTCATCAGTACAGTTAGACTCCGATTGATTTTAACCCAGGATTGAAACCAGAACGAAGTGGCGTCAGTCGGCGATTCTACCTCTGGGCTATGGGCGCTCGGTAGAAGAAAGTAGACTTCTTAGCATGAATATTATTATTATACACGCACAATAGCCAGAGTGCTCTAATTCATTACTGAATGAGCGATATATATATATATATATATATATATATATATATATATATATTTATATATATGCAAAAAAATTATAAAGGAAACATATGAATAGACAAAAATAGAATGAAAGTTATCTAATACAGAAATATAGGGAATTTTAAAGATATAGACAGTTGTAGACTCACTTAATTTATCTTACTATATCAATAAGTTGATCATTGTTATGAATAACCCATTGAAAGGATAGATAAGAAAAATTAAAATTTTAATTTTAGGCTGGGGAAGTATTCGGGAATCGGGAAAACAAACTCAGGATATATTTAGGATATATTTTATAATATAATTCAAAATTTAAAAATTTAGATTTATAGCGACATTTCCTGATGAATTCCTTACGTATATTTAAAAGTAGGTTTGGTTTGGAATATTTTATTATCTTATGTTTTTCAACTAAACATAGACTACATCTAACATTAAGATTTTCGTGGGTGCGAGCTGAACCTATCCGTTTCCAATTTACTATAGAGTTTAGTCCCTTCTCTTTCATTTCCCAAAAAATCTTCGAGAAAGTGATGTTTGAGATCTTAAATTTGGGTTAGAAAATGAGTGTTTGTGAGTGTATGATATTGATACTATTATTATTATATTTCAGAGATTTAGCTGTTTAGATCAAAATTTCTGTTTTTTAAACACACACACACACACACACACACATATATATATATATATATATATATATATATATATATATATATATGTATTAATGCATGTTTCATTAAATAATATAGACAAGGTTTGTCTACTTTATGCCATTTTTTTCATATTGTCTGATAAGCTTAATAGCATTATCAATAAATGAAGAAAAAACTACAATATTTATACATAATTGTTATAATCCAATCGAAGATTTCGGCTTACATAAGCCATTTTCAAAGGTGTCAAATTACATTATAGTATAATTATAGTAACAATTTACGGACAAACGAAATGACAGACCGTTTTTCTTGACATGGAGAATTTCCAAGCAACGACAATCTCGTGCATACAAAATGCTTGAAGCAAATATCGCACCAAAGCTCATGAAGTCACACATGACCACGGGCGAGTCATTATTCTTTGTATGTAAATTGTTATATTATATTTTAATTTGACATGTTTGAAAAGTGTTTATGTAAGCTGGAATCTTAGAGTGGATTATAGAAATAATGTATTAATATTGTAATTTTCTTTCTTCGTTTAATGATAATTCTATTAAGCTTATCAGACAATACGAAAAAATTACTTGTCTATATTTTTTAATGAAACATCCATTAATGAAAAATGCTGCTTAAATATATATATTATATATATATATTTATAAGCTTTCATATATATATATATATATATATATATATATATATGGAAAACAAAAGTCAGAATGGCTACAAGGGAAAGAAAAGGGGAAATACAAGGAGCGAATGTAAAATAAAAATAAACGACGAAAAAGCAAATAAACACTGCATCCTATACGTACGCATATACGCATAGACTCTGCGTGAGTGCACATACCCACATTACAAAAACGAAACTGAACCAATGAAAAGTATATATAAAAAGAAGATCGAGCAGTATAAACAATCAATTGCTAATATCCCCTCACGAGTGAACGGAGTGACTCCCAGAGGGTTCTTTTCAGAAGATCTGCAGTTGGGATACTGAAAGTGATATCAATCAGCTAAGTGACAAACGTGTTACTTTTATCACTTATATATATTAATCATTTCACCCCAACCAAAATAGTTTTACTGCCACTGGTGTGCAGGGGGTTAAACAGAGAGAAGGAATGAGAAATTGGGGCAGGTTATAGGTGGGATCCGGAAGAGCGTAAGAGAAGAATGAGAATACTGGTGTGATAGGTGTGGAACGTTTGGTGAAAAGAGTTTGAGTGAAAATTAATGTGATAGGAGAAGACTAGTGACCGTACATTTAAATTTTTGGAGATTGTAGCTGTCGGGGAAGCAAGTATACGGAAGAGAATTCCATAGGCAGTGAGAAAAAAGAAGCTGATAGCGTAGAAATTGCGGTTTCATTTTATCAGTTTCACCTATTGCTAGTCTTGTAGCACGTGTAAATTCATACATAAGGATCACCAGTGAGCTAAGTTCATTGGAACAGAAGCCGTGAAAGTATTTATAGAAGATTCACAGGGAAGCCACATCACGCCGGTGAGAGAAAGACTGCAGCCGAGCTGCCAAGTTAGGATCGATCACATTACAGATTCTGCGCTGGATTTTGTCGAGAACACCAAGGTGAATAGCAAGAGCACCCGACCAGATGTAGCAGCAATATTCAATACACGGGCTGATGTTAGATTTATATACGTGCAGGATGTGCGGGAGAAATTTTTTGGTCCGACACAGTGAACCGACCTTCCTAGCAGCGAATTTAGCTATGGATTCGATGTAGTCATATCATTTAAGGGTTGGTGAGAGAGTTAGGCCATGGAGGTGCAGTGTTTTGCTTTCAGGGAGGCTAGCCTGATCCGTGCTAATGGGAGGTAGGAGCGATTGTCTGTGATGGTTAACAGACAACAGCTCCGTTTTGGAAGCATTAATATTTACGAGCCATTTCTTACCCGAGTCCACCACAGATTGGAAGTTCTTTTCAAGCTCAGCAGCGATGTTTGCTTTTTCAGCCTCAGAAGATTTTTGATCGAGGCGAGAGTAAATGGTGTTGTTTTCAGCGTATATATTAAATCGGGAAGATCGTTAATGAATATCAGGAAAAGCGTAGGACCTAGAATAGAATTAAATAAATAAACACACAAATATAAACATTTTTCTGGTGTTGATAAACCAGTGCTCGATGTGATATAGCAGACCTATTAAGTAAATAATAATAAATATACATATTATCTTATGAAATTATTTGTTTGGACATTATTTTTGATCGATACTCCTATTTAAGTAGATATTCTGTTTATGCTCAAACAGTATTATATATATATTTCTACCGGCTTGATTATTTACGATAAATTTGTGTTACGAAAATGTGTCATTCGGGAGGATTCGAACCTGCGTCCCCTATCCAAATAGGGGAAGCCATCAAGTAATCTGGCGCGTCTTAGATCTCGCGACCACGTATGACCAACTGTGTAAACAAAGTCAAATCAAGCTTATACAACACAATTTTCGAAAAATTTCACAAGTTTTTTAAAATTTCTTCTTCATAGGTCTCTCAGACTTTTTTTTTTATTAATGTGTGGCAAATAAATTTATTAATCGAAAAATTTAAACACTTACTCTAAAAAGGGGTGCTCCTTTTTTGTAAAATAAGTAAAACATTTTAATCTTCTGCATGTTGATTTCCCGTTTTTTGTTTCTACGGGTGGCCATACGTGATCTTTATCATTAAAACGTTACGTGATTCAAGGGTTGTCCTCTTTTACATAAAAAAAAAAAAATCCGTATATAAACCTTTTTATACGAAATTCGTTTTCCATAGTTTTGGCCAGCTGCTGTAAATCATTCCTCATCGCCTCCTGATAAGGTGTTGACAGCTGTGATAACAAGGCTACCGTAATTGAGGAATACTTTTTGAAACATTTTTCAAACAGTAAGCAAGTAATTCTTGTTTCAAGTCAACCTAATGTAAGTTTAAATTGGTAATTTGAAGAAAATAATGTGTCAGTGAGGTTTATTTTATTTCTGTAAGATTTTTTAAAAACGAGAATTGGCTTCTGTTTACAATCGATGAAAAATGGCGGAAAGTTTGAAATTTTGAAAGTTTTTTAAAAATTTAGGAAATGTTTGATTCCGATCAACATAATTTCGGTTTAAAATACACTTTTGCTTACTGAAATTAGTAAATTTGATCCATTGGCTTTCAATTAAAGCTAATTTTAAAGGTTGAAGATAACTTATTTATTTTTAAAATTTCAATTCAATTTTAGATATAGAAAAATGAGTGGGGGTACCCAGTATGGACGTTGGTTAGTTCCTGACTTGATTATTAGTGTTGTGAGTTCTATACCAGGCTACAGTAGTGATGAGCAAGTAACTTGAAGGGTTAGAGGGAGATAACTCATGACTTCCAATCGTAGCTTTACGCAAGGAATGAGGATGATGTATCGCAGTGATTGTATTAAGGGGTTCCGTTCAAAATTCCTAGCACCTGAAGAAGGCAGAAGGATACAACGGCCGAAACTTCGTACAAATGGCAACAAAGATGAGGAGAATAGTCCGAATAATGTAAAGACTGTACATACTACCTCATCTCAGAAATATAGACAAACTAGCGGTACAGCTCGGCGTTGCTCGGATGTAATGAAAGCTTTAAAACTAATTCATGGTCCTGGAGCTCAGACTCAGCCTAAAGAATATTTGTGTGAATTTTGGTGAGAATCGGATAAAAAATTGTGCATTTGTATAAAGGACAGACAGACAGATAATTAAACACACACACAAACATCTTACCTTATATATATATATATATATATATATATATATATATATATATATATATATATTGTCGATTTTTTGCGCTATTGCAAGAACTGCAACCTTGAAACTTCTGAATATCGTTTCTTGTGTCTTTGTCTATGAGTGTATCAAATTTGATTCAAATCGGACCACTCCTTCTATATACCGATTTTTTCAATTATCGAATTTTTATATTTATTGGTGGTACCTCGACACAAAACCTAGCTAAGAACACTCGCAGACGCTTATAGTACAACTGTGCAAATTTTCCAGCCGTTTCGGAGTCTATAGGTAACGGACATACACACATACACAGACACATACGCAACACACAAAGCTCCATTTATAAATAAGTTTAGATACTGAACAACCCATGTGTCATTGTAGAAACAGCTACTTTGGAATATTACATTCCAGTGGTGATCTCAAACCTTGCTACACTGTGATGTTACAATCTGCATTTATCTGCGCCACACTGTATTTTTCCTAGATGAGGCCGAAAAAGAAAAAAGATCTTGCCATATATGGACATGATCTGCTCATTCTTCAATTGTCAGTTTCGACAGAGTTTAAAAGCGCCTCTATGCCCTTGCCGGTGATGGATCATTTATCCTCTACATCACCTTTCTTAGAGAAAAAATGTCGCTAATTTTCCGCTGCTCTCTCGCTATTTCGATGGAACGTGTTTAGACGAACTTAGTTAGTTACTAATTTAAGTGCCATACGTGATACACGCTTTGGGCGATCATGTCTCAAAAGAGACATGACTGACTGAGCAGAAGATTATCCCGCAATAGGGTGCCATTGCTTTCTGTGGTAGACTGGTTGCGAACCAAGACTGTAGAACCCACTCTGTCCTGTTATTTGACTCATAGCTAGAGGGGGAAGAGATGTAATATATTATTACGTATTAATTATTCGGGGATCAGCTTATTACTTCATAACAATAGAAAACCGATCCCCTACTTCATGACCAGTAGAAGCCTTAATCGCGATTCCAACTATTATATTTAGTCAGTCATTTAAGTGCCATACGTGATACACGCTTTTGGGAGATCATGTCTCGAAAGAGACTTGACTGAATTGAAAAAATCCTGCAGTAGGATGCCATTGTTTTCTGCGGTAAACTGGTTGCCATCCAAGGCTATACAACCCAATCTGTTCTATTATTTAACCCATAACTGGAGGGAAGAGACGGATTAATACCTTTCCCAAAGGTATTTGTGCGTAAGTGACTACATACTTCAATTTCACCAGTTCTATGCTTTACGGTTAAAACCCCCCATGACATGTACCTTGTACCGATACAACCTTATTCGCGACATGTAAGTTCCACTCGATCAGGTTCTCACAAAACACTTCTTCATGGAACTGTCTCCCAAGTGGATGCTTTCTCAATTAATACAATCTGAACCTGTTCAGGTTTAGTGTTAACGTTATCTTCCCCATATATATTTACATAAATGTTCCTCTTACTCAGGCACCCACTATTTCACTGCTTAAAATTCAGCTTTCGAAATGCCGTTTTTATGAAGGAATTCGAACAATGACTTTCTACTTCGCTGGGGAATGGCTATTTCAAGCCTTTATTGAGTTATCTCTCTCTCTCTCTCTCTCTCTCTCTCTCTCTCTCTCTCTCTCTCTCTCTCTCTCTACCCGTTCCTCTATCTATCTCATGCTGTTTCCGCCTGTTCACAACGTTCTCTAACTCCCCCCGACTATGGGCCTATCTTCTTTACCTTCTCTTGGTCTTTATACAGAGTGAACATCATTGTAAAAAAGATTACTTCAAATTTTCCGTTTTTTTTTCTTGTTTTTTTTTTACCTTCGTATGCTAAACCTAATTTTAAATATTGTATAAATAAAACAGGAATGCAATCACTGGCGTGAAATTGTTGAAAATATATTTCAAACTTAAATCATTAAAAATATTTCTCACACCTGAGGGTAAAGTGAAGTCTGTAGAATCAGAATTCATATAAAATAATGTTAGTTTTACTGAAAGAGTTTTTTTTTAATTTATTTATTCATGTTCCATTGTTTCTCTGTATTTTGAGGTTTTTTGCTAAAATGATCGCAAGTTGAAATTAAATTCTTCATCTAGGTATTTAATAATAATAATAATAATAATAATAATAATAATAATAATAATCTCCCTGGCTATTCACGGCATCTCAAATGAAAAACACGAAAAGAAAATGAAAAACCTGGAAATAAAGAAAGAATGTAATTAAGAGAGAAAAACGGGGTCTAATGTAAGAAAGATGGCATGAAAGTGAACGAGAGAGAATAAAAAGAAGGAAAATAACGAATGAAAGAAAACAAGACAGAATAAAAGAAGAACAAGTCTGAAGGAATAAAATAAAAACAATACTAAATGTGAACGAAATCTAAAATTGAGCAAGAACGAAGAAATAAAAGATGAGTAAAAGATGGAACAACATGTGATGATGAATGAAACAATAGAAAAGGAAATAGCAAAGGAAAATAAAAAGAAAGAAAAATTTTAAAAAAAGCGAAAGTGAAAAATTAAGAGAGAGAGAGAGAGAGAGAGAGAGAGAGAGAGAAATAAGGGGAAGTTTCAGCGTAAAATTAAGAAAGAGATAAAGAATATAATAATTAACAAAAAAAAATTAAAAGCAAACAAGAATAAAAGAGAGCGAAAAAACGTAAGTGCAATAATGGAAAAAAAAGAATCTAAAATTTAAAGACAGTGTAAAAAGAAAGGCTAAACAGAGAGAAACAAACAGTCAGAAAAACGCATAAAAGCTAACTAAAGCAAGCAAAGAGAAGAGATAGAAAGAAACGCGGGTGGAACATTCAAAGAAAACGTAAATAAAAACCACGACAAATTAAAAAAAAAAGAATGAACAGACAAGAAAAAATTAAAAATGAAAGAAATAAAGCGATTAAAAGAAAATAGAAACAAATGAAAGAAAGAAGCATGTCCCAAATTAAAGGAAGAAAAAACTGAAGAAGAAAAAGCCATTACGTGAGAAAGCATGATAGATAACGTCATAATTAAATGATTTGAAACCAGATGGAAATTATTTAGTAAAAACACTTGACAAATTGATTAAAATTCACGATCCACAAAAAAGGAATAAAGGAAAGATTTTACGGAACAAATTACGTATGAAGGAGAAAGAATGAAAAAAGACAAATAAAGTAATTACAGTTATATAAAACGAAAAAAAGAACGGCTGGAAAATGGAAAAAGACGGAAAGAAAAAAGAATGAAGTAAAATAGAAAGCATTAATAGTTATATAAATAAAAGTAAAGCAAGAAAAGAAAGGGAAAGAAAAGAAAGAGACGAAAGACAGAAAGTAATAACAGTTATATAAAAAGAAGGAAAGAACATGCACAGAAAGAAAAAAGGAAATAAAAGAAAAAGAGGAGAAAGAAAGAAAGAAAGAAAGAAATAAGAGTTATACAAAAGAAAAAAAGAACAGGAAACTAATGAAAAAGGAGGAAAGAAAAAGAAAGACAGAAAAAAGAAAGAAAGAAAGTAAAAAAGTAGTAACATTTATATAAAAAGAAGGAAAGAACAGACAAAGAAAGAAAGAAAAGTAAGAGAGGAGAAAGAAAGAAAGAAAGAAAGAATGAAAGAAGGAAAGAAAGAAAGGAAGAAAGTAATAATAGTTATAGAAAAAGAAGGAAAGAACAGGAAACTAATAAAAAGGAGGAAAGAAAAAGAAAGACAGAAAAAAGAAAGAAAGAAAGTAAAAAGTAATAACATTTATATAAAAAGAAGGAAAGAACAAAGAAAGAAAGAAAAGTAAGAGAGGAGAAAGAAAGATAGAAAGAATGAAAGAAGGAAAGAAAGAAAGGAAGAAAGTAATAATAGTTATAGAAAAAGAAGGAAAGAACAGGAAACTAATAAAAAGGAGGAAAGAAAAAGAAAGACAGAAGAAAGAAAATGTAAGAAAGAAAGTAATAACAGTTATATAACAAGAAAATAACAGGCAAAGAAAGAAAAGTGGAAAGTAAAAAGAAAAAGAGGGGAAAGAAAGACAGAAAGTAATAACAGTGGTATAAAAAGAAGGAAGAAACATGTAAAGAAAGAAAAGTGGAAAGAAAAAAGAAAAAGAAGAGAAAGAAAAAAGAAAGAAAGTAATAACAGTTGTATAAAAAGAAGGAAGGAACGGGTAAAGAAAGAAATATAGAAGGAAAAAAAGAAAGACAAAAAGAAAAAAGACGGTAAAAACACTTGTATAAAAAGAATAAAAGTACTAAAGAAGGAAACAGAAGGAAAAAGATGACAGAAAGAAAAAACGACGGTGAAACAGTTTTATAAAAAGAAAAAAAAGTACTGATAAAGAAAGGAAAAAGAAAGAAAGAAAAACAAAAGAATGACAGAAGTAAGAAAAAGAAAGATAATAATATATAGTTATATAAAAAAGAAAGAACGAGCACGTAAAGAAAGAAGAAATATGAAAAGAAAAAAGAAAGACAGAGGAAAGAAAGTAATAACAGTTATACAAAAATAAAAAAAGGAAAAGAAAAAAAGAGGGAGAGAAAAATGAAAAAAGTAAAGAAAGTAAGAAATAGATAAAAAGAGATAAAATAATCTAACAAGAAAGAATGAGTAAGAAAGTAAAAAGAAAGTAAGAAAATAATAAATTAAGAGAGAAAAAGAAAAAAGAAAATTAACAAAAAACATTTTTAAAGAAAGAATAAACAAGAAAAGAACAATGGAGAAAAATTGTAAGACGTAAAATTGAAACAAAAAAAGCAAAAAGACGTTTAATCGAAAAGCAGACATTATTTATTCGCCTTCATAAAATCATAGAGAAACAATGAAACATTTCCAAAAAAAACAAAAAAAACAGAAGTTTTTCTTTTTTTCAACGCGAATCCGATTGTATTTTTATTAAAAATAACGTCCATGCCCTCAGAAAATTTGGGCGCAATTATTAAATGCCTGGAGCAGTTTTTCGCTTGCTCGTATTCGACGAGAATTTGTAAGCCTCTATCTAGTTCTTTCCAGGAATAAACAGGTTTGAAACAAGCCTCAGGATTCAATTCATAAAAAATACTTTATAGAATATTTTTCGAATTCTAAAAATCGTAAAATTCATTAAATACGGGGAAATAATAATGGGTATGATATAGCTATATTTTTTCCATAACATTTATCCTAATTCCTGACCACTGACGATCTTTTTCTATATATTTCTGGTGGAAAGCAATTGATTTGAACTCGTTATTCGTGATAATAATATTCAATACTCAGCCAGACTATAACACGACCTCTGGCTGCGTCAAGTTAACCTCTCTGACCTTTAGCCGATTCCGCCCACGTTGTGTTGTTGATCTCAGATTAACCAAGCCGGACCGCTATTACCACTTGATTAGGGTGATCCAGACCTGCGAGGGATTATGATGAAAACCAGATTTAAGACCGCAACGGCACGGTATAGATTTATATATATATATATATATATATATATATATATATATATATATTTTATATATCGAATAATTGTAAAATTACAAGCAAGTCAAAATAAGTAACGGAAAAGAAATCTCAGTTGACTGGTATTTCAGTAGCATATTCGTGTTATATTATTTATACGGGACGATCAGTTAGATGAATTTGGCAATATCTTTTTCTAAACGTCTTTCTTATTTCTAGCACCAGGCGAGTTTCAAGCCGACCGTGTTTCCCAACCTTCTCACTCAAGACACAGAAGTCAACTCACTAATTCTCGTCTGACATTCTGATTTGAAATGAAAACAATTACATCTAGTCATGTTGAATTCCAATAGTAAACACACTTCCTATATTTCTTTTCCTGCATTTATCAACTGTCCTGGTAACCCAGTATACCGGATATTGTCAAGACCTCATTCCGACCTAGGGCAATTGGCAAAACCCATTGACAGATATTTTGTCTACAATCACTTGATGAATTTGCTTAAAAATAATTCTGTACTTAGTAAAACTCGCATTCGGGTTTTACACTTGTTAACACTTTGGTTACGTTTCCCGACAAATTAATTGTATTCTCCAATTTTAGAGAAATCTTTTCCCATCTTGAATATCACTTCAAGTTAATACCAGATATCTGAAAACAGCGTTACGAGACAAGTCACTACAATAGTAATTTCTCCTAAACAATTTCTCATGTCTACTTATCATGAATGGGTCAGACTATTTCTGACACTAAGGAGGGTAACTAGCCCTTCTTCTTCTTCTTCTTCTTCTTCTTCTTCTTCTTCTTCTTCTTCTTGTGTACCTTCAGGATGCAAGCGATCATGGTCTTCCATTTGCCCCTATTTTTTTGTCGCTTGCAATAATTGTCTTCTTTGTATCCCTTTGTATCCCTTCCAGACCCTGCTCGGCTGTCTACTCACTGAGGCTCATCAAGTATTTCTCGCTTGGTCTTCTGTCTTTTTCCCTCTCGCCGTCTTGTGGGTATTAGATTTTCAAAATACGTTTTCCTCACTAAATGTTCCGGGAACTTCAGCTGGCACATCGGGATGCTAAGTGTAAGTTTCCTTTTCGTTTCGATCCTCCTCAAATTTTGCTTGGTCTTTTGTAATATCTTTATTAATCCTGGGATGTGCGTTGTGGTACAGTGGATATCGGCTCCGAACGGGAAATCGGGGAACCGAGTTCGAATTTCAGTTAAATTCATTGCATTCACTTACGCGCAAATACCCTTGGGAAAGGTATTAATCCAGTTAAACGTTAAATAACAGGACAGATTGGGTCATATAGCCTTGGCTGGCAACCAGTCTACCGCAAAAGTAATGGCAACCTACTGCGGGATAATTATCTGCCCAGTCAGTCATATCTCTTTCGAGACATGATTCCCCAAGCGTGTATCACGTATGGCACTTAACTGACTGATATTACTCCTGACGACTGACAGTACGTTTCCTTTTAGTTTTCAATAGATTTATAGAGAAAAATCTTTAGAAAAATGTTATATTTAAACATATTAGTTTTATTATCTTAATGAGGAATGGCTTAATTGATTAGCACTGACAATCACGTTCTGTGTGATTATGATTTAATTTATATTGCAAAAGCATCAGAAATATATTTATTTAGCATTTAATTCTATTCTGTATGTAACACATCATTCAATAAATCCCTGGCCTAACTAATAAAACGACTAAGTGTAAGCTTCCTTTTCGTTTCGATCCTCTCCAAACTTTACTCGGTCTATCCTATCCTCAGAGTCCTTCTGTAGAACCATATTCTGCTGCTTCCAGTTTCTTTTTCATCTTGAAAGAGATCGTTCAGCATTCGCTGCCATATAGAAGATGGGTTATCACAAAATAGTCCATTAATATTTTTTTAACGAAATCTTTTTGGGTCTCAGTACTCTTTTTGGCGTTTGAAATTTGTCTTCGGATCTCAGTGTCACACTTTCCATTCTCTGTCAAAACACTTTCCAAGTATTTCAACTTCTGCCCCCTTTTGAGTTTAGTATCCCCGAACTGTATTTGGTATATTAAGTCATCTTTTGCTGATGACCAGGGATTCAGTTTTCTTGAAGTTTATGTTTAATCCTTTCTTCTAGCTTTCCCCTTTATCCTTCTGTCTAACTACAAAAAAAAGAAACATTACAAATGCATTTAAATTATTCATACAACAGTTATTTTCTTTTTGTAATACCTATATTAATCCTGACGACTGACAGTACGTTTCCTTTTAGTTTTCAATAGATTTATAGAGAAGAATCCTTAGAAAAAAATGTTATATTTAAACATATTAGTCTTATTATCTTAATAAGAAACGGCTTAATGGATTAGCACTGACAATCACGTTCTGTGCGATTATGATTTATTTTATATTGCAAAAGCATCAGAAATATATTTATTTAGCATTTAATTCTATTCTGTATGTAACACATCACTCAATAAATCCCTGGCCTAACTAATAGAACAATTTTTAGGCAAAATTTGACTTTATTCAATAACATAGTCTCTATTTAGGGTGACACACTAATTTCAACGCTTTCCTAGCAATTCGATGCCATTTTGTGGAACGATTTATCTTTGGCCTCAAAATACGCTTCCGTTTCCGATATCTCTTCTTCATCGGAGCCATATCTTTTTCCATGGAGCACTCTTTGGGGGTCTGCAAACCGCCAGTAGTTGATTGGGGCCAGAATAGCGTGGTTGCGGAAGCAATTCGAAGTGCAATTAATTTAGTTTTGCCATCGTTGCGATCGACTTGTGACATGGTGCGTTGTCTTTGTGAAGGATTAATTTTTCCTTGATTATTTGTGGCCATTTATTAGCCATTTCTCCATTCCAACGCACCAATAATGCTATATAATAATCGCTATTAATGGTTCTTCCTTACTAAATGTAATCAATGAAAAAATATCTTGGGTATCACAAACCTTGCCTGCTGATATTTGCAACTTTGGTCGATTTAGTGAGCTTTCACCTGCTGATGTCTACTCAGTTGACTGCCGATTGACTCCAGAGTGAAGTGAAGGATCAATGTTTAATCATCTGTCTTATATTTGCACAAAGACTCCTTCTTGTTTCGTTGAAACACGTGCAAACAATGCTCGAAATTGTCGACGCGTTATGGTTTTTGATCGACTGTGTGCAAACGCGGCTCCCCCTTTGAACACAGCTTTCTTACTGACAAATGTTCATGCAAAACGGTGAATACACTGCCTTCTGATATGCTTCATTCCTCTGCTATCTCACGCAACTTTAATTTACGATCGGCTAAAAGAAGTTTGTGGATTTTTAGTGTTTTCCGGGACAACTGCCGATTTTAGGCGAACTGAGCATTTGCCATCATTTGTGTCTTTAGACCGCATTTAAAATCCACATCTGCCCTCTTAACAGTTGTCTCCGACTGAATAGAGTCCGAATAATACTTATCAAGCCATTGCTTTGCTTGAAGAATATTTTTCCTGTCAGAAAGCAATGCTTTATTAACACATGAAATTCAGATTTTTTCATTGTTTTGAAAATTTGCAAATGTGGCTTCACTTAAATAACTGTAATTTATAAATTAATAATCTGATTTGACCTAAATTTTGTCACGTTCCATTTGAAGGTTCGTACTTCATAAAATAATATGGATTTTTTATTAGTGGTGCCATCTATATGTCAGGCCAGGGACATAATGAATGATGTCTTAATACAGCATTAATTCCTGAAAACAGCCAATCCTTTTTCCTTATATTCATAATAACACATGTATGGCAGTTACCTCATTCTGTTACCTGTTTCTGTGGACGCTGTATTAAACTAAGAATTTCACTCATATATGAGTATTACCTCATCATGTCAGCTATTTTTATTAATCAGAGAAATTCACTCGTTTACGGGTATTACCTCATTTTGTCACCTATTTCTGAGGACGCTTTCTGAATCAGAGAAATTCACTAATATATAAATATTACCTCATTCCGTCACCTATTTCTTAGAAAGCTTTATTAATCAGAGAAATTCACTCGTACATGGGTATTATCCCATTTTGTCACTTATTTCTGAGGACGATTCTTGATACATTTAACTCATTCATTTGAAATATATTATGCCACTTGGTGCTTCAACAATGAAGATCGTCTTAAGTGACAAACTAGAAACATGAACACGTATATATATAAAATATAAACTTATATTTTTATTCTGCTTCTGTGACAGTTGCATGGAGAGAAATGTAGCCAGAGAGAATCACGCACATACGATAGAGTTGTCTTAAGTCGTTGACCAGTGGGAGTTGTCTTCTCTTCGTTTTTCTCTGCGTTAGCTCTGCGTTCCTTCAGTGTTCTGATTTAGTTAAAAAAAAAAACGAACTTATATAACACGAAATTTTCACGCATTTTCGCTTTCTCGTGTTGTCACCTAATTGTGTCATCTATGGCCAAGAATATTTGTCCGTCAACTTCGCTGGCTATTTTTTTTCAAGCCGGATACCATCGATGTCACTTACAATTTTATCGGTCACTGATTATATTTTCTGCCTTTGATGTTGATCATAATTTTGTTAGTCCTGTTTGTGTTCTCTGCCTTTGATGTTGATAATAATTTTGTTAGTCCTGTTTGTGTTCCCTGCTTTTGATGTTGATCAAAATTTTGTTGGTATTGTTTGTGTTCTCTGCCTTTAATGTTTATTATAATTCTATTGGTCTTGTTTGTGTTGTCTGCTTTTGATGTTGATCATAATTTCCTTGGTCCTGTTAGTGTTCTCTGCTTTTGATGTTCATCATAATTTTGTCCGTCTTCTGTGTATTCTCTGGTTTTGATGTTCATCATAAATTCTTTGGTTCTGTTTGTGTTCTTTGCCTTTGAAGTTGATCATAATTCTGTTGGTCCTGTTTGTGTTCTCTGCCTTTGATGTTGATCATAATTCTGTTGGTCCTGTTTGTGTTCTCTGCCTTTGAAGTTGATCAAAATTATGTTGGTCCTGTTTGTGTTCTCTGCCTTTGATGTTGATTATAATTTCCTTGGTCCTGTTTGTGTTTTCTGCCTTTGAAGTTGATCATAATTATGTTGGTCCTGTTTGTGTTCTCTGCCTTTGATGTTGATTATAATTTCCTTGGTCCTGTTTGTGTTCTCTGCCTTTGAAGTTGATCATAATTATGTTGGTCCTGTTTGTGTTCTCTGCCTTTGATGTTGATTATAATTTCCTTGGTCCTGTTTGTGTTCTCTGCCTTTGAAGTTGATCATAATTATGTTGGTCCTGTTTGTGTTCTCTGCCTTTGATGTTGATTATAATTTCCTTGGTCCTGTTTGTGTTCTCTGCTTTTGATGTTCATCATAATTTTGTCCGCCCTCTGTGTATTCTCTGGTTCTGATGTTCATCATAAATTCTTTGGTCCTGTTTGTGTTCTCTGCCTTTGATGTTCATCATAATTTTGTGGGTCCTGTGTGTGTTCTCTGCCTTTGATGTTCGTCATAATTTTGTCGCTCACTGCCTCTGATGTTAATCTTATTTCTGTCAAGTCACATAAATATATTTCCCTTTCACCTATTTCTGTGGACGTGTCAGTGTATTCTATAGTAAAATCGTAGCAGTAAATTTCGTCGTCGTTGGCTTTATCTCGTATTCAAGAATAGAATTTATTTATTTATTTTCCTTTATGATGATGACATTGATAACTAATATATCAATTCTTCCATCGAAGAGCCGATGGCATTGGCGGCATAATAATGATCGTGGTGGATGATGTCGATGGTGGCAATTTTCTCTTGTCGTTTGACTTCTTCATTTTTATTTTATTAGCTTCAAAGATTTTGTTGTTTTGGTTTTGGTGGAACATCACCAGTTAATAAAGTCTTGTGCATGTGTTTCAAACGATTTACGCTCGATTCCAATGCCTTTCTTTATGGTTTTGAGTTGTGGTTTTGAGTTGGTCATTGTATCATCGGAAAGAGCAACCCCTTAATCATTTCCATTAAGTGACCTCAAGGAAAAAACTTAACGTAGTAACCTTGACGCTCTTATCTTGACGCTCTTATCTTGACGTTCTTATCTTGACGTTCTTATCTTGACGTTCTTGTCTTGACGTTCTTATCTTGACGTTCTTATCTTGACGTTCTTATCTTGACGCTCTTATCTTGACGTTCTTATCTTGACGTTCTTGTCTTGACGCTCTTATCTTGACGTTCTTATCTTGACGCTCTTATCTTGACGTTCTTATCTTGACGTTCTTATCTTGATGCTCTTATCTTGACGCTCTTATCTTGACGTTCTTATCTTGACGTTCTTGTCTTGACGCTCTTATCTTGACGTTCTTATCTTGACGTTCTTATCTTGACGTTCTTATCTTGACGCTCTTATCTTGACGTTCTTATCTTGACGTTCTTGTCTTGACCTCTTATCTTGACGTTCTTATCTTGACGTTCTTATCTTGATGCTCTTATCTTGACGTTCTTATCTTGACGTTCTTATCTTGATGCTCTTATCTTGACGCTCTTATCTTGACGTTCTTATCTTGACGTTCTTGTCTTGACGTTCTTATCTTGACGCTCTTATCTTGACGTTCTTGTCTTGACGTTCTTATCTTGACGCGCTTATCTTGACGCTCTTATCTTGACGTTCTTATCTTGACGCTCTTATCTTGACGCTCTTATCTTGACGTTCTTGTCTTGACGCTCTTATCTTGACGCTCTTATCTTGACGTTCTTGTCTTGACGCTCTTATCTTGACGCTCTTATCTTGACGTTCTTATCTTGATGCTCTTATCTTGACGTTCTTATCTTGACGTTCTTATCTTGATGCTCTTATCTTGACGCTCTTATCTTGACGCTCTTATCTTGACGTTCTTGTCTTGACGCTCTTATCTTGACGATCATATCTTGACGTTCTTGTCTTGACGTTCTTATCTTGACGTTCTTGTCTTGACGTCCTTATCTTGATGCTCTTATCTTGACGCTCTTATCTTGACGTTCTTATCTTGATGCTCTTATCTTGACGTTCTTATCTTGACGCTCTTATCTTGACGTTCTAGTCTTGACGTTCTTATCTTGACGTTCTTATCTTGACGCTCTTATCTTGACGCTCTTATCTTGACGTTCTTGTCTTGATGCTCTTATCTTGACGCTCTTATCTTGACGTTCTTATCTTGATGCTCTTATCTTGACGTTCTTATCTTGACGTTCTTATCTTGATGCTCTTATCTTGACGCTCTTATCTTGACGCTCTTATCTTGACGTTCTTGTCTTGACATTCTTATCTTGACGCGCTTATCTTGACGCTTTTATCTTGACGTTCTTATCTTGACACTCTTATCTTGACGTTCTTATCTTGACGCTCTTGACGTTCTTATCTTGACGCTCTTATCTTGACGTTCTTATCTTGACGTTCTTATCTTGACGTTCTTATCTTGACGTTCTTATCTTGACGCTCTTGACGTTCTTATCTTGACGTTCTTATCTTGACGCTCTTGACGTTCTTATCTTGACGCTCTTATCTTGACGTTCTTATCTTGACGCTCTTATCTTGACGTTCTTATCTTGACGCTCTTATCTTGACCGTCTTATCTTGACGCTCTTATCTTGACGCATTGACGTTCTTATCTTGACGTTCTTATCTTGACGCTCTTGACGTTCTTATCTTGACGTTCTTATATTGACGTTCTTATCTTGACGCTCTTGACGTTCTTATCTTGACGCTCTTATCTTGACGTTCTTATCTTGACGCTCTTATCTTGACCCTCTTATCTTGACGCTCTTATCTTGACGCTTTTGACGTTCTTATCTTGACGTTCTTATCTTGACGCTCTTGACGTTCTTATCTTGACGTTCTTATCTTGATGCTCTTATCTTGACGTTCTTATCTTGACGCTCTTGACGTTCTTATCTTGACGTTCTTATCTTGACGTTCTTATCTTGACGCTCTTGACGTTCTTATCTTGACGTTCTTATCTTGACTTTCTTATCTTGACGCTCTTATCTTGACACTCTTATCTTGACGCTCTTATCTTGACCCTCTTATCTTGACGCTCTTATCTTGACGCTTTTGACGTTCTTATCTTGACGTTCTTATCTTGACGCTCTTGACGTTTTTATCTTGAATGTTCTTATCTTGACGTTCTTATCTTGACGTTCTTATCTTGACGCTCTTATCTTGACGTTCTTATCTTGACCCTCTTATCTTGACGCTCTTATCTTGACCCTCTTAACTTGACGCTCTTGTCTTGACGCTCTTATCTTGACGTTCCCATCTTGACTCTCTTATCTTGACGCTCTTATCTTGACCCTCTTATCTTGACGCTCTTATCTTGACGCTTTTGACGTTCTTATCTTGACGTTCTTATCTTGACGCTCTTGACGTTCTTATCTTGACGTTCTTATCTTGACGTTCTTATCTTGACGCTCTTATCTTGACGTTCTTATCTTGACGCTCTTGACGTTCTTATCTTGACGTTCTTATCTTGACGTTCTTATCTTGACGCTCTTATCTTGACGTTCTTATCTTGACGCTCTTGACGTTCTTATCTTGACGTTCTTATCTTGACGTTCTTATCTTGAGGCTCTTGACGTTCTTATCTTGACGTTCTTATCTTGACGTTCTTATCTTGACGCTCTTATCTTGACACTCTTATCTTGACGCTCTTATCTTGACCCTCTTTTCTTGACGCTCTTATCTTGACGCTTTTGACGTTCTTATCTTGACCTTCTTATCTTGACGCCCTTGACGTTCTCATCTTGACGTTCTTATCTTGACGTTCTTATCTTGACGTTCTTATCTTGACCCTCTTATCTTGACGCTCTTATCTTGACCCTCTTATCTTGACGCTCTTATCTTGACGCTTTTGACGTTCTTATCTTGACGTTCTCATCTTGTCGCTCTTGACGTTCTTATCTTGACGTTCTTATCTTGACGTTCTTATCTTGACGCTCTTATCTTGACGTTCTTATCTTGACGCTCTTGACGTTCTTATCTTGACGCTCTTATCTTGACGTTCTTATCTTGACGCTCTTGACGTTCTTATCTTGACGTTCTTATCTTGACGTTCTTATCTTGACGCTCTTATCATGACGTTCTTATCTTGACGCTCTTGACGTTCTTATCTTGACGTTCTTATCTTGACACTCTTATCTTGACGCTCTTATCTTGACCCTCTTATCTTGACGCTCTTATCTTGACGCTTTTGACGTTCTTATCTTGACGTTCTTGTCTTGACGCTCTTGACGTTCTTATCTTGACGTTCTTATCTTGACGTTCTTATCTTGACGCTCTTATCTTGACGTTCTTATCTTGACGCTCTTGACGTTCTTATCTTGACGTTCTTATCTTGACGCTCTTATCTTGACGTTCTTATCTTGACGTTCTTATCTTGACGCTCTTATCTTGACACTCTTATCTTGACGCTCTTATCTTGACCCTCTTATCTTGACGCTCTTATCTTGACGCTTTTGACGTTCTTATCTTGATGTTCTTATCTCGACGCTCTTGACGTTCTTATCTTGACGTTCTTATCTTGACGTTCTTATCTTGACGCTCTTGACGTTCTTATCTTGACGTTCTTATCTTGACTTTCTTATCTTGGCGCTCTTATCTTGACACTCTTATCTTGACGCTCTTATCTTGACCCTCTTATCTTGACGCTCTTATCTTGACGCTTTTGACGTTCTTATCTTGACGTTCTTATCTTGACGCTCTTGACGTTTTTATCTTGAATGTTCTTATCTTGACGTTCTTATCTTGACGTTCTTATCTTGACCCTCTTATCTTGACGCTCTTATCTTGACGTTCTTATCTTGACCCTCTTATCTTGACGCTCTTATCTTGACCCTCTTAACTTGACGCTCTTGTCTTGACGCTCTTATCTTGACGTTCTTATCTTGACCCTCTTATCTTGACGCTCTTATCTTGACCCTCTTATCTTGACGCTCTTATCTTGACGCTTTTGACGTTCTTATCTTGACGTTCTTATCTTGACGTTCTTATCTTGACGCTCTTATCTTGACGTTCTTATCTTGACGCTCTTGACGTTCTTATCTTGACGTTCTTATCTTGACGTTCTTATCTTGACGCTCTTATCTTGACGTTCTTATCTTGACGCTCTTGACGTTCTTATCTTGACGTTCTTATCTTGACGTTCTTATCTTGACGCTCTTGACGTTCTTATCTTGACGTTCTTATCTTGACGTTCTTATCTTGACGCTCTTATCTTGGCACTCTTATCTTGACGCTCTTATCTTGACCGTCTTATCTTGACGCTCTTATCTTGACGCTTTTGACGTTCTTATCTTGACGTTCTTATCTTGACGCCCTTGACGTTCTTATCTTGACGTTCTTATCTTGACCCTCTTATCTTGACGCTCTTATCTTGACCCTCTTATCTTGACGCTCTTATCTTGACGCTCTTATCTTGACGTTCTTATCTTGACGTTCTTATCTTGACGTTCTTATCTTGACGCTCTTATCTTGACACTCTTATCTTGACGCTCTTATCTTGACCCTCTTATCTTGACGCTCTTATCTTGACGCTTTTGACGTTCTTATCTTGACGTTCTCATCTTGTCGCTCTTGACGTTCTTATCTTGACGTTCTTATCTTGACGCTCTTATCTTGACGTTCTTATCTTGACGCTCTTGACGTTCTTATCTTGACGCTCTTATCTTGACGTTCTTATCTTGACGCTCTTGACGTTCTTATCTTGACGTTCTTATCTTGACGTTCTTACCTTGACGCTCTTATCTTGACGTTCTTATCTTGACGTTCTTATCTTGACGCTCTTGACGTTCTTATCTTGACGTTCTTATCTTGACACTCTTATCTTGACGTCTTATCTTGACCCTCTTATCTTGACGCTCTTATCTTGACGCTTTTGACGTTCTTATCTTGACGTTCTTGTCTTGACGCTCTTGACGTTCTTATCTTGACGTTCTTATCTTGACGTTCTTATCTTGACGCTCTTATCTTGACGTTCTTATCTTGACGCTCTTGACGTTCTTATCTTGACGTTCTTATCTTGACGCTCTCATCTTGACGTTCTTATCTTGACGTTCTTATCTTGACGCTCTTATCTTGACACTCTTATCTTGACGCTCTTATCTTGACACTCTTATCTTGACGCTCTTATCTTGACGCTTTTGACGTTCTTATCTTGACGTTCTTATCTTGACGCTCTTGACGTTCTTATCTTGACGTTCTTATCTTGACGTTCTTATCTTGACGTTCTTATCTTGACGTTCTTATCTTGACGCTCTTATCTTGACGTTCTTATCTTGACGCTCTTGACGTTCTTATCTTGACGTTCTTATCTTGACGCTCTTATCTTGACGCTCTTATCTTGACGTTCTTATCTTGACGTTCTTATCTTGACGGTCTTGACGTTCTTATCTTGACGTTCTTATCTTGACGCTCTTATCTTGACGCTCTTATCTTTAGCCATTATATTTCGATGTAATAAAGTCCATTTTTTTAGGAAGAGGCTCTTTGATCAGTGAAATACGAAAATAGATGTTTCTCCATTTTTTTACCTTTATTATTTATTACATATTCGGTGATTACAGTATTTAATTTCGCTCAAAATTTTATTTACATTAAACAAATAATATTGAGCAGCAAGAATGCGACTAGCAAAATAAAAAAAGCAATATTGTTTTAAAACATCAGAAATGCAGACAGTAAGTAAAAAACTAAATTATTGTTCTCAATGTCAGGAAATATAAAAACAAAAATCTATTTGCATTAAAATAAATACTAAGCAACGTTGAGCCTGGTCAGTACTTAGATGGGTGACCACTTGGGAATATCAGGTGCTGTAATCGTTTAGTGAACGGATGAACGTGCTTACGGCCATATCACGTTGAATACACCCGTTCTCGTTCGATCACCGAAGTTAAGCAACGTGAGCCTGGTCAGTACTTAGATGGGTGACCACTTGGGAATATCAGGTGCTGTAAGCGTTTAGTGAACGAATGAGCGTGCTTACGGCCATATCACATCGAATACACCCGTTCTCGTTCGATCACCGAAGTTAAGCAACGTGAGCCTGGTCAGTACTTAGATGGATGACCGCTTGGGGATACTAGGCGTTGTAAGCGTTCAGTGACGGATGTGCGTTGTAGTGCAGTGGATGTCGGCTTGAAAAGAAAAATCCTTTGGTACCCTTGGGAAAGGTATTATTCCGTCATTTCCCTCCAGTTATGGGTTAAATAACAGGATGGAACCTGGGGGCAACCGGTTTAGTGTTGGTGTCACAATAAAACACATTTTGTATCCCTGGCGAAGCATCAAGTATTCAGCTATTTGACAAGATTATGAATTTCGCTATAAACTGTGCCAGGGTTCCAAATGCACAGGAAATACTGGAGAAGTGTAGTGAGTTCTATCTCGGCTCAAGGACGACGACAATTTTTAGAAAATTTAGAACGCAAGACCAGCTTTGCATTGAAGGAATGTGGTTGTGTTTTTGTAAGCAGTCGCATTCAAAGTCAAAAAATGTAAATCGTGGAAAGGCTGTAGCCAAACGACATAATAGTAATTAAAAAAAAAATTAACTAATTTTCTGGAAAAAATATGACGCTATCGAGCGAAATTCGGGAACCACATTTTATATAAGTTCAAGTTTTTTTTCCCGATTGAGATGAGATATCAGAGAACGCAGGGAAGAAAAGACAACTTCAGACAGTCACTCCTTCCTATGCGCCTCCCTACCTCTGACTACTCCTCTACACACAATGGCCAGCGAAGATAATCTAAATTTATTTATAAATGGAACTTTGTCTTTGTGTGTGTATGTGTGTGTGTCTGTGTGTGGGCGTTACCTATAGACTCCGACACGACTGAACCGATTTTCTTGAAAATTTACACAGTTGTACTACAAGTGTTCTTAGCTAGGTTTTGTGTCGAGGTACCCTCGATAAATATCGAAAATCGATAATCGAAAAATCGGGTTATAGAAGGATTGGTCCGATCTTAATCCAATTTGATACACTCATAGACAAAGACATAAGAAACGATATTCAGAAGTTTCAAGGTTGCAGTTTTTACAATAGTGCAGAAAATATATCGATACCAGGAAATCAAAATTTGACTTACATCCATTCATTTTTCTTTCAGTCTACGGTTTCACTTTAACTGGAAACAACTATTGCTTTTTAGCCTTTCGTGCCAAATTTTAGTTTTTGCTCCGGGTTTGGCTCTAAGTAAGTATAATTGTAGTTCTTAGTCTCAACCACGATACCATTTAATCATAGGACTTATTTAGCTTTCAAAATTCAGTTTACGACGAAAAAAATTTACTTGATATACCAGGAAATCAAACTTTGACTTACATCCGTTCATTTTCCTTTCAGTTTACGGTTTCGCTTTAACTGGAAACAACTGTTACTTTTTTAGTCTTTCGTACCAACGTCCAAAAAGTCTGAGCTCCATGAACATGGATTAGTTTTAAAGCTTTTATTACACCCGAGCAACGATATACTGATAGTAACATTGTGAGTTAATATTTTTATATATACGTGTTCATTCTTATTGTTTATCTGTCAAGGTATTTGTTGACCCAGCAGCATATACCACGCATGTCAGTGGTATATAACACATTCTCTTGGATTATCATTCAGATTTATTTTACTAAATAAATTTATTTTATTTAGTAAAATTATTTTAATAAATTTAATTATTTTAATAAATTTATTTTATTTAAATATTAGTTGAAGGCTTACTCGATGTATATTCGTGGTCTATGTTTTATGCTTTTGTTCTAATGGGATTCCAATCATTTCAAAATAACCGACTGTTTAATTTTGTCATCTTCTTCTTTTCTTCTATGTGCTGTTTCTTTCAGGAGATGGCGGATACGGCTCTCCACAATTTACTGTTCTTTTAGCTCTTACTAGATATTGTCTTTTTGTTATATTTCCTAAAGGATACCCTCTCATTTACCTAAGCTCACCAGCTTGGTATTGAAGTGTTTTACTCTGCCCCTCTTACCTCCAGTTCGTCTTTTGATCATCAATTCTCCAAGCCTTCTTTCCTCGGTACGCACCATAAATGTCAATTGTCCGTTTTTATGGATAATTGTAAATCTCTTTTTTGTTTCCATTCCATCTCAAACTTTCTCGATGATCAAATGTTCAGGCCAGAGTATTATCGGCATCCTTCTGTAGAACCACATTTCTATCACCTTAAGTATGTTTTTCATATGCTGTATTTACTAGCCTTCCCACGCAAGGCCGGATGTGACACATGGTCATTTTATTGTGGGTGTTCCCGGCCATATAGCCGGGCCAAAAAATCTCTGTCTATTTTTCCCCAGTCGTGGATCTACCCTTCGGCGGAACCACGACTGGGTTAGTGCTCTCTGCTCTGTCATAGAGTAACACTCTGGTTATGTTTTTCATATGTGCAGAGTCAGTCTGGCATTTACTGCCATATAGAATGACTCCTATGACATAAAAGAGGCGCAGTATATTGCTTTCAGGGAGACTCTCTTGGTCTATGCTTATGAGGGCAGGAAAAACTGCTTATGATGGTTGACAGATAGCAGCTTTGTTTTAGTATCATAGAAATTTACAAGCGATTTCTTACCCCAGTCTACCACAGAGTGGAGGTCCTTATCAAGATCAGCAGCGAGGGTATTGTTGTCCGCCTGGCCAGATTTCTTCTTCTTCTATGTGCCCTGTCCCTTCAGGACATAGGCGATCATGGATCTCCACGTCTCCCTATCCCTTGTGGCTCTTAGTATGTTTGCTCCTGTTGCTCCTGGCAACCCCCGTTCCGTCATCCACCTGATCAGACCCTGCAAATATGTTATCCGCTGCCTTCCTCTGTCTCTCCTTCCTTCTATCTGTCCAGTCATTATCAGGTTCTCCAGGCTCTCCTTCCTCATTGCATGTCCCAGGAACTTCAGTTGTCTCTTCCTGATGCTCAGCATCAATTTCCTTTTTGTTGCCATTCTTTCTAACACCTCGTCGTTGCTTGTATGCTCAGTCCACGATATCCGTAGCATCCTTCTGTAGAACCACATTTCGGCCGCTTCCATTGTTGTCCTCATTTTCGATGATATTATCCAGATTTCTTACTGATCCGGAAGTAATTTTATAACGAATTGTGTAGAGATGAAGATTGCGCCTTAGTATTTACTAAATGTCATGAATCACAATTTGAGTTCATTTGATTTTTATGCCTTGTAATTATGCTTGATTCTATATATCTTCTTCTATGTGTGCCGTACTTTTAGTGTATAGGTGATCATGGCTCTTGACAATTTCCTATAACATGGCTCTTTGCTAAGGCCTCCGAGAGCAGTTCAGCCATCCATTCAATTATTTTCTAGTTCAGCGAGCGATCTGTATAAAAATACACTCACAGTTGACCACTGGATTTATTTCATGTTAGAAAATCAATAAAAAAGCATTAAAAAGAAATCAAACATCTGCAAAATAAAATCGAAAAGAAAACTACAAACAAAACCAATCCTACAAAATATCAAACCACACTTAGTTCACTCAATAACATGCCCCAATAAGCGCGAACTTCCTAACGCTGTCTTCATGAAACTTCGAAGTCGCCATGAATCTGCTCAGTTAAAGTGACAAATTCTTTCAACTAAACATAAAAACACTTACATTTTTATAGACTACTCGCAGTATAGCCCGGCGTTGCTCGGGCGTAATGAAAGCTTTAAAACTAATCTATAGTCCTGGAGCTCAGACTCTTCGGACGTTGACACGAAAGACTAAAAAGCAATAGTTGTTTCCAGTTAAAACAAAACCGTAGACTGAAAGGAAAATGAATGGATGTAAGTCAAATTTTGATTTCCTGGTATCGATATGAATTTTTCTGCACTATTGTAAGAACTGCAACCTTGAAACTTCTGAATATCGTTTCTTATGTCTTTGTCTATGAGTGTCTCAAATTGGATTAAAATCGGACCTCTCCTTTTATAACCCGATTTTTTCGATTATCGATTTTCGATATTTATCGGTGGTACCTCGACACAAAACCTAGCTAAGAACACTCGCAGACGCTTATAGTACAACCGTGTAAATTTTCAAGAAAATCGGTTCAGTCTTTTGGGACTCTCTAGGTAACGGACACACACACACACACACACAAACACATACACACACAAAAAGACAAAGTTCCATTTCCAAATAAGTTTAGATTAGATCCGGTGGAAAAAATACA
The DNA here is from genome assembly GCA_037127315.1 of Ascarosepion bandense. Lineage (NCBI taxonomy): Eukaryota > Metazoa > Mollusca > Cephalopoda > Sepiida > Sepiidae > Ascarosepion > Ascarosepion bandense. The sequence continues at coordinate 393,819 of JBBBDQ010001927.1, forward strand.
CATCTTTTTCTTACAATCCGTTCTATTTTTGTATATCTGCTGAATTCACTTCCTATCCGTACGCAAGCGGTTTGCTGCTAATATATATTCCGTCTTTTCCGTAAATGTCGAAGTTGTCGAAACTTATTTGTGTCGTACTTTGTCAAATGCCTTTTGCGTCGTCTATAAAGCACATGTATAGGTCCTTTCTATTGCTCTTTCAGATAGCATTCTGAGCAGAAATGTCACTCTCCTTGTTCTGGTATTTTTAACAAAGCCACACTATCCCTGGGTCAATTCTGCTGCGCGCTGTATTAATCAGAGTCCGGAAAATGAGTTTTGTTTTGTGGTGCATTAAGATGATTGTTCAGTAGAGTTCACATTCCTTTCAATCTGGCTTCTTAGGTGGCACTATAAAAATTGATCTGCTAGGGTCCTCCGCTATTTTGCCGCTGTTGTAAATTTCGTTTATTTATTTATTTATTTTTTTTTCTTGGCCATTGCCCCTTCCACCTCGGTTTATATTATTTCAGGTTCATTTGTACTTTTGTGTATCGTTGGTTGCTCTCTCTTGTCGTAGAAGAGATCAGCAATATACTCATCACATATCTGAAGTATATTTTCTTTTCCTAGTATGGATGTACCAATCTTTGCTTTTATACATGCTGTTGCTGAGCAGGTCTTTGGTCCTGTTAGTTTCTTCATATTTTATGCATATCCCCCCTGGGTAAGAATTTGCATGAGATACCAGATTAGCAACAAGGTCCCACCCTTTTACAGTAAAACCGATAAAATGTAACCGCAATTTCTACTTCAACAGCTTCTTTTCTCGCACTTCCTGCCTGTGGAATTCCCTTCCACATATTTGCTTCCCCGACAGATACAATCTCCAGGAGTTTAAATGTAAGGTCAATAGACATCTCTTAACACACTAACTCTCATCCATTCTCTCAAACACTCTTCCCATCTACATCATTACCCATCTATCACCCTCCTTCTGACATTTCCCATATCTAAACACTATTTCTCACCGGCTTCCCCTATGTAATCCCCTGCGCAATAGTGGCAGTGGAATGTCTTGCTTGGGGTGGAATGATTAAATGAATATATATATATATATCCCCATTACTTGATGTGCCCAGTCTCTCTACCTCTGCATATTTGTCGTTGAACAATCTTTGTTTAGACTGTCTGTATTGTTTTTCTTATTTCCGTGTGTTCTTTTTCTATTCCGTTCCATATCTTTGCATTGTTGTTTGTCTCTTTCGCATAAGGTCAAGATTATTTTCAGCTATCCACTCATTTTTCTTCCAACGTGCTTTTTCCTTTTTGGATGATGTTCTCTTATGTTACTACAGCGACTCTTAGTGCATCCCATTTTGAGCTTCTGTTTCCAATTTGTCCTTCGTGTTTCGTTTTCATATAATCTATGTAAATTTCCTACAGGTTTTGGTCATTTACGAGTTTATTGTACTGCAGGCTTAGGTATGTGTTACGTTTCTCTAATCGTCTCAATTTTGTTCTCAGCTAGCATAAATATGGTTAGTGGCCACTTCCGCAGTCAGCACCTGGGTAAGCTTTTCAGTAAAGGATTGCGTTTCTTAATCTCTTCTTGATAGCTTACGGCCTATCACGTTGAATACAGCGGTTCTCGTTCGACCACCGAAGTTAAGCAACGTGAGCCTGGTCAGTATTTAGATGGGTGACCACTTGGGAAAACCAGGCGCTGAAGCATTCAGTGACGGATGTGCATTGTGGTGCAGTGGTTATAGGCTTGGAAAGAAAAATCGGTGAGTTCGAATTCCAGTTGAGTACCCTGCATTCACTTCAGCACTAGTACCCTTGGGAAAGGTATTAATCCGTCACTTCCCTCTAGTTATGGGTTAAATAACAGGATGCGGCCTGGAGGCAATCCATCTAGTGTTGGTGTCACAATAAAAAACACCCTTGGTAGCCCTGGCGAAGCATCAAGTATTCAGCTATTTGACAAGATTATGAATTTCGCTACAAAATTGTGCCAGGGTTCCAAATGCACAGGGAATACTGGAGGGGTGTAATGATTTCTATCTCGGCCAAGGCTGCAAGACAACGACGACGATTGATAGTAACAAAATAAATTTGCTTCTTAATTTCTTCTAGATTCTTCCATGTCCATAATCTGCTTGGGTTCTCTTGGAAACACGTGTAATTATTATCTGGTCATTCACTGTGCACTATTGGACCCATTTCTCACCACGGCCACTGCGGTATCGTAGTCCAAAATTGCTGACTGTTTCACCTTCTTTATCTTTGGCCTACTTTGGTATTTAGATATCCCATAATGATACTGATGTCGCGTGATTTGCATTATGTCTTGGGGTAGAAGTACTCGATTTCTTCTGTACTTTGTGTTGTTGGTGCATACACCATTATTAGCGATATATTGAGAGGCTTCCCTTTCAGTTTAACTATTAGAATTCTTTCAGATATCTGGCAGTATCCCATAACGCATTTCATTCAAGCCATATAAGTACACATTTTCTGTTTAGAATATTAATCTATGTTCTAGTTTGTATCCTAATGTAGACAAACGCACCCGAAGACAATATTATTCAATTTTACGTAAACTTACCAAATTGGCATTAAACGGTATATTTATTTAAATTTATGCACTCAAACACGAGTATCCATTAAAAATAATGTTCAAACAAATAAACCTAAACAAATATGTCGGTTAATGCTAATTTCGTAAGGCTACATAAAATTTTGTAATATATTTATAAAATTGTGTATTTGGGTAGCAATTCCTCTTTTATACAAGTTTCATTAAACGACTGACAGTGAAATTTGTATGTATATTTTTGTTGGAAATGGGGCCCGCATAAATAAATGAACAACGATCAGTAATTGAGATAGAAAATGAGTGTATTATGTTAGAATACAGACTTGAATGACGATTAGTAGTCCAGGAATGCGGGTTAGTACAAATTATATGTACAAGTCTCTGGAATTGAAGCCGTAGCATATTGAGTATGTCAGCGACGGAATCTGACAGGTACTGCCTAATAATCTTCTCGATGAGTGGAGCACAGGCCTACTATGAACTACTGTGTGCTGACTGTTAATCTCTCTCTGGACTCTTGTATTCTCCGGTTTCTCGCTGTGAAAACGCGGTATTCTGTATTTATTTACTCTCCCACTAGAGCAAAATGTGGCACAAAACATTTTTAACGTGAATCCTCTGGTCCATATCGCTCAGCCAAAAATATCTGTCTAATTTTGCCCAGTATTGACTGTACCCTTCGGCGGAGCCACGACTGGCTTAATGCTCTCTGGCCGTAGGCAGAGAGCTGGCAGTATCAAAGGAATCACCGCGTGAAAAAGCGGAATTCGTCCCGTCTCGCTTCTATAGCAGTAGTATAATTATACTCTGGACGAGTTCATCTTAATGAAAAGATAGAACCCCACGAAATATATACACATAACTATATAACCATGTAAGCTGAATACAACGGAGGAGATTATATAGAGTGAAAGAAACAGAAAAGACAAAAATTAAAAATATTCTCGATGACAGAATATTAGGATTGGCGTACCATTTACATTTTCGAAGAAAAAGTGGACAAAGAAAGCTAAAATCCAGAAAGCTTTCCAAAAACGACAAATACTGGAGAAGAATATATTAGCATAGAACTTACAGTAACATTCTGAAATCCACTCATGGTAACAAAAATGTAACTTAGATTAAATTTGTGGTGCATTGAATATCGGCTCGGAACGAGAAATCGTGGAGCCGAGCTCGAATTCTAGCCGAATTCATTGCATTCACTTACGCGCAAATACCCTTGGGAAAGGTATTAATCCGTCTATTCCTTCCAGTTATGGGTTAAATAACAGGACAGATTGGGTTCTATAGCCATGGTCGGCAAACAGTCTACCGCAGAAAGCAATGACAAGCTACTGCGGGATAATCTTCTGCCCAGTCAGTCATGTCTCTTTCGAGACATGATCGCCCAAGCGTGTTTCACGTATGGCACTTAAGTGACTAATTGACTGATCATATTTGTCTTGGGAAACATTCAGATTTGAGAAAAAATGATTCGAAATTGTTTTACTTAAAAGACGTTAGTCTATGAAGTAAGCTCATTTAAATTTATTATAAAAATAATAATTAATGAAACTTTTTCGTTGAATTGCAAATTTAGCGATGCATTTGCACTCCGGAAATGTTTCTTAATAATTTTGCTTTTTATAACTTGTTACATATTCCATATATGATTTCTTTAAATACGTGTAGTCTTATGACGATATCATGTTCAAAGATCGGTTCTCAGACGATCGCTAAATTCAATTAACGCCGAGGCTAGTCGGTAGCTTGTTGTCACCACTTAAAAATGCAAGGTGCTGTATGCTTGCATGTGCTTACGGTGTAATGGTTATCAACACGTAACAGGAAACCAGAGGTTGAGATATAGACTTACATGTAAATAACCTTGGGAATAGTAGAAATCCGATTCTACTCCCCCTAGCTATGGGTTAATTAGAAAGATTTTTATCAGTAAATTCTTATCCTCTCCAGAATGTTCTAATCTAATATATTTTCTAGCTTTCCTCTTCTTTTATGTGGCGTGTACTTTCAGGACGTAGGTGACCATGGCCTTCCACATCTTCTCCTAGTGGCTCTTAGAACGCTTTCTCCCGTTACCCCAGCTTTACTCCACTCTGCTATCCACTTTCTCAAGCCGGTTAAGTATGTTACGCGTTGCTTTCCTCTTTCTCTCTTTCTCTCTATCTGACCTGTGAGTATCAGAATTTCTAAGCCTTCCTTCGTCATTACATGTCCCAGGAACGTTAGCTCTCTTTTCCTAATGTTATGTATTAGTTTCCTTTTCGTTTCCATTCTCCCCAAAACCTCATCTTTGATCACATGTTCGGTTCATGGTATCCTCAGCATCCTTCTGAAGAAACACATTCCGGTTTCTTCAAGTCTCTCCTTCATATTTTAGGAGATTGTTCAGCATTCACTGCCATATTGAAGAATAGAAATCAGAAAGCAATCTAATTCTCTCTTTTTTGTTTCTGACGAAATGTTCCTGTCTGTTAGTACTCTACTAAGATTTTGGAATGTATTCTTGGTCATGATAATTCACCTTTAGAACTTTTTGTCCTCTGTTAGAACACACCCCAGGTATTTAAATTTCTATACCTGCTTGATTTTAGTATGCCCCGCCAGCAGTTAGCATTTTCATCTCCATTTTTTTTTTTACTGATGACAATGCATTCGGTTTTCTTGTAGTCAGTCTATGTGTAGATTTTTCTTTACATTATAGGAGGTCTTGTTGTTTCCTTTCCGTGTCTGCTATCAGCACTCTATCATCTACATATTTTATATTGTTCAACATAAAAACGCTTGATCAGATGAAATAAATACAAATCAATAAATAAATATAAATATTTGTACAAAAATGAATTTATTTATTCCATCATAATATTATAAAAACTCATGGTTGAATGGATGTAAGAATACCTACAATATTCATTGATTATTTCTGTAAATTCCAAAATATTTTTACTAGCAGTATAGCCCGGGGTTGTTCGGGTGTAATGAAAGCTTTAAGTCTAATCCATGGTCCTGGAGCTCAGAATCAGTCTGAGGAATATTTGTGTGAAGTTTTGTGAGAATCGGGCAAAAATTGTGGATTTGTATAAAGAACATAGAGACAGATAAACTGACACACACACACATACAAACATCTTGCCTTATATATATATATATATATATATATTATCGATTTCTTGCACTATTGTAAGAACTGCAACCTTGAAACTTCTGAATATCGTTTCTTATGTCTTTGTCTATGAGTGTATCAAATCTGATTAAAATCAAACCAATCCTTCTATAACCCGATTTTTTGATTATCGATTTTCGATATTTATCGGGGGTACCTCGACACTAAATCTAGCTAAGAACACTCGCAGCCGCTTATAGTACAACTATGTAAGTTTTCAAGAAAATCGGTTCAGCCGTTTCGGAGTCTAATGGACACACACACAAAGACACACACACACACACAAAGACACACACACATAGACAAATTTCCATTTATGAATAAGTTTAGATATCAAACAAGATACATTGCTGTTAATTTTCATGATTTGAATTCGAAATTACTTTTTATATAATTTAAATCATCATCATGAGAATCATTTGATCATTGTTAATATTCTAATCATCACAAAGTATTTAATTATTCTTTATAAATCATCATTATCCCAATCATCATCATTTCAGATATCCATTATTTTATGGGCAACATCATAATTATCATGATCATCATGACAAAAATAATTCAATGTTCTTTATGAATCGTAATTAACACAATCATTCATTCAGTCAAGTGCCTTACGTGATACACGCTTTGTGCGATCATGTCTCTTTCGAGACATGACTGACTGGACTGAAGGTTATCGTGCAGTAGGTTGCCATTGCATTCTGCGGTAGACTGGTTGCCAGCCAAGGCTATAGTACTCACTCTGTTCTATTATTTAACCCATAACTTGAAGGAAGAGACGGATTAATACCTTTCAGAAGGGTATTTGTGCTTAATGAATGCATTAATCATTCATTACATTTTTATAAATTATCATCATCTCAAACATTTTATAAATTAACATCATCTCAAACATTTTTATAAATTATCATCATCTCAAACATTTTATAAATTATCATCATCTCAAACATTTTTATAAATTATCATCATCTCAAACATTTTATAAATTATCATCATCTCAAACATTTTTATAAATTATCATCATCTCAAAGATTTTATAAATTATCATCATCTCAAACATTCATTTTTATTTAATCATCATCATCATAATCATCAATATAATTCATCCCAATCATTGAATATTCATTATTATTAGAATAATTCGTTATTCTTTATAAATCGTCATTTTTTAAAAAGTCATTACTTTTTATAAATCGTCATCATCACAACTATTCATTATTCTTTTTTCATCATCATCATCATTATCATCATAACTAAAATAATTATTTTAATAGATCACTATTGTCATTGCCAACATTCATTGTTTCTTTTATAAACCATCACCAAAATAATTCGTTATTCTTTATAAACCGTCATTATCGCAATCATTCATTGCTTTTTCATAAATCATCATCATGGCAACTATTCATTATGAAGATAAATGTTTTCTACTTTAGGAATTTTATGAAATAATCTATTTTTTTCAATCAATTTAATTTCGTAATCACGAGAAATTCGTTTAGATATAAATTTAATAAATGCTTGAGATTGGTTTTGAATGTTCACGAATGCTATAAAATCTAATTAATACTACAAGCCAATATGTCTACAAAAGGAACTAAACACTGACAAAATATAAATTAGCAATTACACACACACATACACTCACATATACACATACACCCCCCCACACATATATATATGAGCATATTTCTTTAGAAATGACAGACAAGATAATATAGCTTACCATTTTTATGGAAATTTTTATGTGATCTTATGATTTTTCTTTTGAGGTTATAAATTATATAAAAATTGACCGAAAATTTTATTTATTCGAGTGCTTTCAGCTATGCTTTTAGCCATTACCGAAAATGAATTTTATTTTAAGCGTAACAGAATGTATGCATTGTTTTGTATATTTCTAGAGCCGTGTGTATTTTTCTATATTCTGAACATGGCCAGTACGTTGTTAGCGCGTCTGTAGCTAATAATACTGAATGTTGGGTTTTCTTTCAGATATATATATATATATATATATATATATATATATATATATATATATATATATATATATATATATCTGATCCGGCACGTCTTAGACCTCTTGACCACGAATGACCTTCAGTCTAAACGAGGATTTTTAATCAAGCCTATATAACACGGTTTTTGATCCATCGCAATAGCCATATCTGCTCTGAAATGTATCGTATTTTCAATAAATGTAAACATGTTACGGAAATTAACGAACATTAAGGAAACTTGGTTATAAACAACCGACAATTTGAAATGATTTGTTTGAAAATTATTTTTATCTATACTCGTATTTAAGTAGATATTCTGTTTTTAATTAAACAGTATTATATATTGATATCTACCGGCCTGATTATATACGAGAATTTTTTCTTACGAAAATGTGTCATTCGGTAGTATTCGAACCTGCGACCCATATCCACATAGGGGAAGCCATATGCCAGATCATATGATAGCTTCCCCTATGTGGATAGGGGTCGGAGGTTCGAATCTTGCCGAATCACACACACACACACACACACACACACACACACACACACACACACACACACGCATACATATATATATATATGTATTACGGAAATTAACGAATTTTAACAAAACTTGGTTATAAACAACCGACAATTTGAATATCTATCTATCTATCTATCTATATATATATATATATATATATATATATATATATATATATATATATATATATATATAAAGTGGAATCTTTGAAATTTGGTAAGCTAAATTCCAATAGAGAGAGACTCCAAAGAGAACTCACTTCATAATTTTGGTTTTGAAACCTATTCATAATTTTGCCAACGAAGCCCTTGAAAGTGTTAGCCGAAAGGTTCCTCGGGTTTAGGATAAGTATGACGTCTTTTCTTTTTAGAGCAATATATATATATATATATATATATATATATATATATATATATATATATATATATAATACTTCACTTTTTTGTGTTACTTGTCGGATAGTTGCCAAGCTACCTCCTCGTACCACTTTTGCATTTCATATGCTATATGAGTGTTTAATTTTCCAAACCATCCTTCTTCCTATATCGGAGAAAACCTTTCTGTTTCCGTGGAAAATATATTTTTAGTTTCCATTTTCATTCAAACTTCTCCATTGGTGACATCCATATTATCATCTTTTGTAGAAGCCCTTTTCTGTTGCGAGCAACATTTATCCGGCATTCCCTGCCAAACAGGGAAATAGATATTACCTATCAGTGAACACACTTTCCTTGGTTTCTAACTACTAGATCAAACTACTTAGAATTTTCCCCATTCATCCAACCCTTCTCATAAAACGTATCACTATTACAAGTACTATTTGGAAACAAGAACCTCGCTAATCAAGATTAAATTTAAAAGCTTTCAATCAAGTTATTAGTTCTTTCAATGAAGTCCACTCTAGAAAAAACTATGGAATTGATGTAAAGAAGCTGCAATTAAGACTAGGGAGGAATGATTTGAGTGTATAAAGCAATTTGCGATTTTTTTTCTCTCGAATAATTTGGATTAAATACCTTGGAATTGACATTTTCAATAACCCAGTGACTGCTCCGAAGTGGAGGAATAATGAATTGAACTAATTTTCCTGCAGGAATGGATCAAGATTAGTCATTATAAATTTTACAAGATCTTGGGCACCGATTTGCATCAGCCGGAGGCAACTGATGCAATTAATACACGACAAAGATAGATAGATAGATAGATAGATAGATAGATAGATAGATAGATAGATAGATAGATAGATAAGAACAGAATGAGACAGATAGATAGATAGATAGATAGATAGATAGATAGATAGATAAGAACAGAATGAGACAGATAGATATATAGATAGATAAGAACAGAATGTGATAGATAGATAGATAGATAGATAGATAAGAACAGCATGAGATAGATAGATAGATAGATAGATAAGAACAGCATGAGATAGATAGATAGATAGATAGATAGATAGATATATAGATAGATAAGAACAGAATGAGATAGATAGATAGATATATAGATAGATAAGAACAGAATGAGAATGAGATAGATAGATAGATAGATAGATAGATAGATAGATAGATAGAGAGATAGATAAGAACAGAATAGATAGAATGAGATAGATAGATAGATAGATAGATAGATAGATAGATAGATAGATAGATAAGAACAGAATGAGACAGATAGATAGATAGATAGATAGATAAGAACAGAATGAGATAGATAGATAGATATATAGATAGATAAGAACAGAATGTGATAGATAGATAGATAGATAGATAGATAAGATAAGAACAGCATGAGATAGATAGATAGATAGATAAGAACAGCATGAGATAGATAGATAGATAGATAGATAGATAGATAGATAGATAGATAAGAGAATGAGATAGATAGATAGATAGATAGATAGAATGAAAGAATAGATAGATAGATAGATAGATAGATAGATAGATAGATAAGAACAGAACGAGACAGATAGATAGATATATAGATAGACAAGAACAGAATGAGATAGATAGATAGATAGATAGATAGATAGATAGATAGATAGATAGATAGATAAGAAGAGAACGAGATAGATAGACAGGTAGATAAAAACAGAACGAGATAGATAGATAGATAGATAGATAGATAGATAGATAGATAGATAGATAGATAGATAGATAGATAGATAGATAGATATGTACGCTGGTTGCACACTCCTCAGTACCTCCGATCAGAGCCTTTTTACCGGATGCTCTTGTCATACCACGGATGAAATCAACTGAAGTAGATAGATAAATAGATACGAACAGACGGAAACAGATAATTAGATAGATGGAGTTGGCTAGAATTACCTGAGATGAATATAATCAAATTTAGTTAAAATGCGATATTGATAGTCGAAATCTCGATAGTCGAAGTTTATGAACGTGAGAGCGTTAAATTTACAAACGTTGATAAAGCGATGTCCTCGCTTCTGTGTATCTAAACTCGTGCAGCATAATAAATCTTACATTGCCTTAATAAATTCCCCCAGAGTACAAAATGCGTCGGCGAAGTACACTTTTTCCTTTTGTTACATTTAATAATTTTGTTCTTCTAAAGATATACTCCGTATAAAAACATTTACTCACACACTCAGAAACACACACACACACACATACAAAAATATATAGGTCTGCCAGATTTATATACACTAACAGGAAAATTGTCTTGCATATACATTTATTAATAAATCTAAACTTGTTTATAAATGGAACTCTGTCTGTGTGTGTTTGTGTGTATGTGTGTCCGTTACCTAGAGACTCCAAAACGGCTGAACCGATTTTCTTGAAAATTTACACAGTTGTACTATTAGCGTCTGTGAGTGTTCTTAGCTAGGTTTTGTGTCGAGATACCCCAGATAAATATCGAAAATCGATTATCAAAATATCAGATTCTAGAAGGAGTGGTCCGATTTTAATCAAATTTGCTACACTCATAGACAAAGACATAAGAAACGATACTCAGAAGTTTCAAGGTTGCAGTTCTTACAATAGTGCAGAAAATCGATAATATATATATATATATAAATATATAATAATATTTATTAATAAATTATAACATTGATATGTTATAATATCACTACAAAAGTAGCTATTTTGTTTCGACACTTTTTGTGTCTTATCAAGTGATGTGGTTATTTCAAAATGCGTTTTGAAATAACCACATCACTTGATAAGACACAAAAAGTGTCGAAACAAAATAGCTATTTTGTAGTGATATTATAACATATCAATCTTATAATTTATTAATAAATATTATTATTATTATTCGCTCTAATTTGTATTGAGCACTTTTTTAAAAATAGTGTTTCTTTGGATGGGGAATATTATTCCACCCATACTTGTATATAAATATATATATAAAGCAAGATGTTTGTGTGTGTGTCTGTTTATCTCCCTGTATGTCTGTATTTCTTCAGCCCTTTTATTTTAGTTTTTGGTTCGTATTGTTTGGAACGAGTGATTGATTATTGATCGTTCGCGAGATTTTGGGCATCGACGCGAAGCACCGGTAGCTGTGGATGTTAACATAACGATGGTCTGCTCCATATACGAAATAGCTTGATTTTTTACATATTTACATGTCAGCACGAAGCTGACTACATAAGGCGAACTAATCAGCACTTTGAAATTCGTGTTATACTACATATTCCTACAAATCGCGTCTTACGCAGACGCCAAAGGTCTCCGAGATTGGGCTAGATTGCTTGAATGAACCAATGTGCGTATAAATACACTGGCTCGTTGATTTCTGTTTGGGTCAAAGCATAGCCGGTTAAGCATAGGCATATCTTTGAAGCCGTACACTGTGAGCTAAATCGGCCGTCTTTCTGTCGACATGAGGAAACATTTATGCTTTCTCTTTCATTACAGGGTGTTCGCAAGCCTATATTTCCCTTTCTAGACTCACCAGAAATGTTTATTCTATTTTTTGTCATTTTCCTATTTATTCTTTCTCAATTCTTAATATTACATATTTTAATCACAGTTCCTCATCTTCCGCCAGTATGTCTATTTCACACGATTTTTTTAAAATCGTGTCACCCCAAGCAAGGCATTCCACTGCCACTATAGCGCAGGGGGTTACATAGAGGGATTGAGTATAGAAAATGTCAGAAGGAGGGTGATAGACGACTTAGGATGTACATAGGGAGAGAGTTGGAGAGAGTGGGTGTGAGTTAGTGTGTTAGGAGGTGTCTATTGACCTTACATTTAAACTCCTGGAGGTTGCAGCCGTCGGGGAAGCAAGCATGCGGTAGGGAATTCCACAGGCGAGAAGTGCGAGGAAAGAAGCTGTTGGAGTAGAAATTAGATTTCATCGGTTTCACTGTAAAAGTGTGGGACCTAGTTGCCAATCTAGTATCTCGTGCAAATTCACATCTAGGGGGCACCAGTGATTTAAGTTCGTCAGAGCAGAAGCCATGAAAGTATTTATAGAAGAGGCACAGGGAAGCCACGTCACGCCGGTGAGAGAGATTATCATTACATCATAGTATTTGCCAACGATGATTCTTCTGATGAGGTGTTAACCGAAAAATATGTGATTTTGTCAATTTAAAACTATCTGTAAGTCCTGTAGTACCATATATATATATATATATATATATATATATATATATATTCAATTATAAAAATCTTATCGTGACACTTGGCTAAGGAGGCATCCTCCGTTTTAGAATACGACACAGGAAATTTTCTACTTACTATTTTCTTAACTTTTATTTCTTTTAAGTACTCATCGTTTATAATAGACATAAATTCTATACCAGCACCCTGAAGATGACTCACGTGAATCGAAATCTCGCGCGCGACTGTTATGTTGATTTTGTAAAATTTGTACATCTGCATCATCCAGTTTTCCGAGAGAAAATTCCAATTTATTTGGAAAGAAGATGGTGAAACATATGTGTGTGTGTGTGGTCAAGTAATTGGGTAGAAATTCTGTTTTAATACCTGTTTCCTTGAATTATACTGACAATGTACTTTCGTTATGTTTTCTTGAATACGTACATATGTCTAGTTTTCTGGACAATGTAAAAATTTTAAAAAATGTTTTTTTTTTCCTTTTGAGCGCTTTCAGCTAAACTATTAATCATTTTCAAGAAATATTTTTTGTTATACGACATTTGAAATGGTTTGGAAGAATTATTGAAGATAATAAAAAGTTGTAAGTATATATATATACATTGATATAATTAATGTATATTTGGCCAGTAATGTTTCTTTTAAACATGTTTCGTTAAAAACGATCAACAAGGAAGAATTTATTTATTTTTGTTTTTGACTTTTCCAGTATTCTTAAGTGTTTTCTTTTACTTTTTCCGCTGGAGATAAAACGTGGACAAATGTTCCATAAGTTTCGACTTTACCAACGCTTTCAGCCAATTCACTGGTCATTCTCAAGGATGTTATTTTCCGATGTTGATATTTTGTTCTTATATTTGATAGTTCTATAGTTTTTGTGTTTTTGTGTTTTTTTAAAGAAGAGTTCTATAAATGTTATCACGTGACACGCGAGGCTGTCTGTCTATGTTTGTAAAAACTTTCAAAACTTTATTTCCACTGTTAAATAAAGCGAGGCTGATGGTAAAAGAACATTGCTTGGTATATTGTGCCTCTCTTATATCAAGATGCCTTTAATATTGGGATTCATTTTTTTATGCTCAACCAAACTTTTTCTTAAAGTTTAATGTAAATTATGGGTGAATACATGGTTTTTATTGCACTATTACTAGTAGGTGAAATGTATGGAGTCTACTCAGAGAAGTTGTGGTATGACCAATATCTGATGATATGATTTGAGACATTTATTTAAGAAGACCAGAGATTACTACGGAAATATCTAAAACAACATAGAATTTAATCAAGCTCGATACGTAACAGGAGTGTGATAACGAAGAGTGGGTGGTAGAAAAATAAATCTCCACTCCAATCCCTTCTGGCTGATAGCTTCGCTTGGGACTCCGTTTTCTGCATGCAGTATACAACATTACTCTTGCTTTCTCTCACTCTGGGTATAGCCTTCCCGAGTCCCTAAACTAACTGGTATTTGCCACTCCCACACTAGGGTGGATGTCCAAGTCGGATGCGGCACAATGTCAATTAAAGTGGGAAGTCTAAGTTCTTAAGCTCGACCAAACATATTTTGTAGACACTACTTAAGGCCGGGTTGGGCTCTCGTATATTTACTCAGACGAGACTCTACCATTCGGCGGAGAACCGTTAGGGTTCCTCTCCGTCCGGAGGCAGAGAGTCGACCAAGAGAGTTCTGGGCTTTGTCTTGAAACTAAGAGTCAGCTGTTTTTAACATTCTTCGGTTTCGGGCAAGAAACTGAGATCTCTCGCTTGTGTTTGCCTCTTTCTCGTCTATAAAGCATGCACAATGTCATTTCAAAATTGATCTGCTGAAGTTCACCTTGCAAGTCTACATTTCTACAGGCACATGTACAAATAATTCGCCTTTTCTTCCTTCGGCGAGGTAAGACTCCGCCACAACCTATTCCTGCAAAAAGAGTTTATTATGAACAAGAATACAACTCTGAGATTTCTTTTACCTTAGAAATAAAAAAACACGATATGACCAATAGTTTTTTTTAATTAAGCAATGAACACTTTCCAAAAAACCCAGAATTAACCAGGATTTTCAATTGGAATTCAATCAAATTAAGTTATATCAGTACTAGTAATTTAGAAAATGACATAACAACGTACGAAAGAACATAATCACAAAGGAAATTAACTTTAGGGACAAAAACAAATGGCCAGTTAACGGACTTTGTAATACAGAAGAGGTTATTTACAAAGCATAAGTACGTAACATAATAGCCAAATTAAAATATATTTGGGATCTACGAAAGATAGTTTTAAAATCAGATGTAATCATCATAAATTTACATTTAAACGGGAAAACCTCAAATATTGTACAAAACTGGATAACCACATGTGGAAGTTAAAATCGAAATATGGAAAAAACGCTAATATAACTTGAAGCATAGTGAAAATAGTCAAACCATAAAAGAGTGGAAACGTATGCAGATTGTACTCGGAGGAAAATTTAGATATAATGTTGTTTCAAAAACGAAAAAATGTATTAAATGAAAGATTAGAAATTATGTCCATATGTAATCTTACCCATAATGTTTACTAGGCTCATAAAATCATGGATGAAAGTGCTCTAAAATTCTTAAATAACACCTCCTTAATTTTGAAAATTTTTTCGGTGTTTGAACATTCCATTCGCACGTCCGTAAAAACATCCTTGTTCGAGTTTTTAAAAGATAGTAAAATCAGATATTTTAAATCACCTGAAAATACCGAAATATTCAAAAGGTCTACAATATAACTGTATTGAACACTTTTTGATATATATATATATATATATATATATATATAAATTAAAAAAGGATTAATTCAATGATTTTGAATGACCATTTCGATGTGCAAATCCCCACGGGGGATAACACATCACCTCAGCAACCGAAAAATCCTTTCAGAAACTGGAGAAAAATCAGTCTAATTTTCCTTTTTAAATAGATTTGCAAAGAACTTAAAAAAGAAAATAAAAAAAGAAAGAAAAAGATTAAACAAAATAAAAACAAATAAACAAGAACAGAAAAAATTGACATCGTCTGGGTTCACAAAAAAAGAAAACAGAATTGTAACTTAAAAATTAACAGACAGCCGTGTTGAATTGAGTAAGGTTAAGCAACACGGAAAAAAGATGGGAGATAAGAAAGAAAAAGGAAGGAAGGGAGTGGGGAAAAAGAAAAGAAAAGAAAGAAAACATTTTTTATATATTACAGACGCTGGACATATTCAAAAAAAAAATATATATATATATATAAATTATATTTTAGAACATGTATATAAATATATATATATATAAATTATATTTTATTTAAATATATATATAAATTGTATTTTAGAACATGTCCAAATTACAATCTACTACAAAGGTGTACATTTTGTTTCGACATTGAAAGAACAATCAAGTAGTAAACGTTCTTTTTAAATTTTACTACCTGATGAAACGTTGTTCTTTCAATATCGAAACAAAATGTACACTTTTGTAGTAGATTATAATTTGGATATGTTGTAAAATATAATTTATAATAAATATTCATAGCTCTATTTCGATATTGAGCATTGATTTAAATTAATGTTTTGAACGTTATAAATATTTTCTCCGTTCTGTTCATATATATATATATATATATATATATATAGAGAGAGAGAGAGAGAGATAGAAATAGATAGATAGATAGATAGATAGAAAGAGAGAGAGAGAGGGAGAGAGAGAAGAAGAAGAAGAAGAAGAAGAAGAAGTCCGCCCAAAATTGTAGAGACACTTCTGAAATGTAAATCTTGTATGAATTTTGTAACACTAAATTTATTCAGATATTATGAGATGAATACAAGTTATGTTTGGACTCTACAATCACAAGAGATGCTCACAATTTTTTTTTAATTGTATCACCCCGAGCAAGGCAGTAACGCCACTGATGTGCAGTGGGCTTCGTAATAGTGAAAAGATTGGAAAAGAGAAAGCCGGAAACCACATCCTAAACAGAGAACAAGCGATGAGCCTCTTCACCTGTTCAATAGTCATGGGTAGAGTGTGAACCGGGCAATAGATAGATCTATTTACTCCAATTGAAAGAAAAAAAGAAAGTGAGAAGATTGGAAAAGAGAAAGCCGGAAACCATATCCTAAACAGGGAACAAGGGATGAGCCTCTTAACCTGTTCAGTAAACGTGGGTGGAGTGTGGGCTTTAGCTTCTACATATTTATTATTACGGTGTACTACTACTTAGGAAACGTTGGCCAATGTGTCCAGTGGAATTGCTGCACATGCATTTTCGATGTCATATCTATGTTCTGCCAGTTTCTTCCATTTTAAATAGCAAATGCATTTAAGACGTCGTTGATCATGGACCTGCACAACTTCCCGTCCCTTGTATTTTTTGATACGCTTTGTCTTGTTACTGCTATCCACTTGATTAAGCCCATCAGCTATATATTATCTCGCTTTCCTCTGTCTGTTGTTCGATCTGTGTGTATCAGATTCTCTAAACCTTCTTTTCTCATTACTTGTGCCAGAAATATAATCTACCTCTTTCTGATGTTATTTATAAGTTTCCTTCTAGTTTCCATTCTCTCCAAAACCTTGCTGTTGCTAACATACTTGGCAGATCGTATCCTCATCATCCTTCTGTAGAACCACATTTGTGTTGCTACGAGTCTCATCTTCATCTTTGAGCAGATTGTCCAGCAATCGCGGCCATACAGAAGAATAGATATCACGCAACAATTAAGTTTTCTTTTCTTTGTTTCTAACGAAATTTTTCTGTCTAATTATACTGTGCTTAGCTTCTGAGACGGATTTTTGCCCAGCCCAATACGTCTTCGAGACTCAGTGTTGCACTTTTTGTCTATAAAGCATCCCCTATGGCCCCACATAGGTAAAAGTCTGAAAACTACGAAGGAAAAGTTTTTTTCTTTTCCTGAATATTGTATATTTTTGTGAACTCTTTTTCTCTATAAATTAAATATTATCTCCTTTAGCCAGATTTAATTTCAGGGAATTTATCAAGGTAAATGCAACTATTCTGGAATCGTTTATTTACCTTTATAGAGTTTCACAGGGGGCAAAACATCTTGGTAAAGGAAAGATTTTATTTGTCTTTTTTGATATTGTCCTTCTATAGATATATTTTATTCATATCTGAATTTTTGCACGCTCCTGACATACCGATATCTGCTGTCGTCTTAATTTTCTTCTTGTATTATTTTCGCTCCTTAATGAGCCCTGTGGTGTAGCGGATATCGGTTCGGAACAAAAAATCAGATAATCGAGTTCGAATTCAAGTTGAATTCGTTGCAGTCACTTACGCGCAAATACACTTGTGAGAGGTTTTGATCCGTCTCTTATCCTTCCAACTATGAGATAAATAGCAGAACAACTCCGGTTCTATAGCCTTGGTTGGCAACCAGTCTACCACAGAACGTAATGACAACCTACTGTGGCAAAATCTTCTTTCGAGACATGATTGCCCAAGCGTGTATCATGTATGGAATTAAACTGACTAAATAATGTTTCTTTAATTATTATAGCCCCTTAACAATATTTTCTTTTCATATTCTTTCACAATGAGTGAATTTCTTAGTGGTTTTCTTTCCTTTTTCTTACCGTAACGAAAAAGATAGTACTTCCGAAATTATCAAAGAATTTAAACTGTGGAATTACTTTCTTTATCTTTCAAGTTAATCAAGATCTCACTAAGTTACCCCAACCATAAAATATTTAACTTTTTTTTATCTGTGAAAAACTGTTTTGTGTCTTAATGTGAGGAAACTTTTTGGGAAAACCTAATTAATATCTAAAGAAAAAAGATGCACTTAAAAAAATACAAGGATAGGTTTATTTTGCTAGCGTGGACTTTATAACAATGTTAATTTCTCTCTCTCTTCAGGCCTGAACATTGCATACATAAAGAAAACCGTTACTACTCGGTGTTGACCCCGATGTCCATATATATATATATATATATATATATATATATATATACAATACTGTGCAAAAGTATTAGGAAAAAACAAATAAAGTTTAAAAATCAAAATAAAGTTTAAAATCATCCCCGTTCTAACACTTCTTCACACTATCGGCAGTGTGCAAATTTATTAGAACAGGGGTGATTTTTTAAAAACCTCACTGAAATTCAAATACAGGGTGAAAAGACAAGTAAATTGCTAATAAATATTGATTATTTAAAACTAGGTGATAAAAAGAAGTTATATTTAATTTCTCCTATTTTCTATTAAACACTTTATTTTGAAACTGCTCTGTTGAACATATATGGAATATTTGGGATAAAAAATTGATAAATCTAATTGTATTTCACAAGACACACTTTGGGAACAAATACAAGCTGTTTGGCAGAAGATAGCATCATTAAATACATTGAAGAAGCTTGTGATGTCAATGGCTGACAGAATGATATCTGTGATCAAAGCAAAAGGCTATAATATTCAATTTATTTTGTAACAAGTATTTTATCTTGTTAAAGCATTTGTTGAATAAATCAAATAAAATTACTTTAATTAAATTGTTTATTTTCTGTACAATATGCCTAATAAAAGACAAATAGTTCTCGTCCTAATACTTTTGAACAGTATATATATGCGTGCGTGTGTGAAAGAGAGAGATTGAGAATCGTGTGTTACATACTGAGTTATAAAACATAATATCAGCCATAAATACTTTGTCATTGTGGCGTAAAAAAATCTTTAATTAGAACGTAACGGGTATTTAGCGAGTGGATGTCAAAACGAGAAAGCGTCTCTCTATGCCATTGCATGCATCACCCCAAGTTGATATTGATCGTCTCTATATGTCCAGATTCGCAGGAGAGAGAGAATTAGTTCAACTATAACTGTCTTATAAAATCGCGACAGACATCCTTCAAAGATACCTGGAAACTACAGAAGATTTCAACATTATTCAGCAATAGAAAAATCCAATAACTTAAAAAGTGAATTTCAAGTGGGCGAAGAAGTGTAAGTAAACCATAATACATTTACAGCAGCGCCAGAGAACCAAAAAGGGAAAGCAAATACAAATGCAATATATTAAATGAAGAAACGGATACCCCGTCCGCACGAAAGAGGCTGGTGTATAAAAAAGTCGTACCCATCAGTGGTTGCGTAGAGCAGTGTTAAAAGCTTAATCCGAAGGTTTTACGCTTGCTACACAGGTTCAATGCATCGTAATTAGAAGATATCAAGCAAACTGAAAGATATTCGACCCGAAATGCGAATGCTGTGAGCAATATCCAGAAATGATTTAGCAACTTGTATCAGGTTAGACAGTATTAGGACCAATTGAATATAATAGACTCGGAAGAATAGAATGGACCAGAATCTGCAATGCAAAATATAATACTTTTATCACAAGAGAACTGCAAGAAAGTGGTACAAAGACCATCTAGACCCGAAATAACTACAGAAATAAGACCTGTAACAATTTTATGAGACTTTCAAGTAAATACAGATAGAAAAATGCCCAGATATCCTGATCAAATCTCATAAAACAGAATGAGTTTTCTTATTGATATTGGTCCTGGATATGACGGTAAGCTGCATCCGGCATTAAGGTCTCTGATTGGGAGGTTGTGAGGAGCATGGAACCTCCTCTTAATTGCTGCTGTTTCCAAGTCTAACCAGACCAGTATTGGTAGCATCTGTTAGGGGTTAAAACATTATGAAATTATAAAAATATACATTTACAGAAATATATATATGAAAATAGACTTTTATAGAAAAATAAACATTTTTGAAGGAAAAATATTACCAACAATACATTTTCGAAGAAAAAATTATTGCCATAACACATTTTTGAAGGAAAAAATGATTCTCAGCAAAACATTTTTGAAAATAAAACTATAAGACATCTTCAGTTTTCTAAAATAAAATAAAAATAAATACAAAAATTTTCATTAAATTCTGACTATATCGACCTACTCACTAACCGAACATTAAAAAAATACCTTAAAACCCCACTTTTTTTGCTATTGATATGCTGTTAAACAAAACTCAAACTTATTGACACGGTAGACACTGCAAATTATAAGCTTTGAAGATATTCTAAAAACAATAAAAAGTTTGAGATATGGAAGTTGAAATCTCAAAAACTCTTCACATGAGGATATCAATAATTCCAGCTGTAGATGGAGCCTTTGGGTTGATTGGGAGAAGTTTTGATAAATTCATTGACGGAATCACTGGTAGCCCATACGTATTCACAAGTACAGCTCACAAACTACGAAGATGTTTTGTATATGTAAAATATATGCGATCTTGGTTTTGTTTTGTTTTTTTTGTTTTACAAAAATGTTTTTTTTAAATCATGTTACCCCAAGCAAAGCGGAAATGTTATTAGTATGCAGGGAATTGTAGGGAGTGGAAGCAACAGAAAAGACTTGGTATAGGGGTATTGAACAGAAGATAAAATACGAAAGGGTCCAAGAACATAGAACATGGCGATTGACATTGCATGTAAATTTTTTGGAGATTGTAATTATCAGGTAAAGAAGGAAACAGAATGGTATTCCACAGGCGGGGACTGTGAGAAAAGAAACTAGAAGGAGTGATTACATATATTTCAACGGTAAGGGTGGGATCTGGATGGCATCTAGTAACACGTTTAAATTCATGTACTCGGGGCACCAGGGAGACAGAGCAGTTGGCATTAAAATATTTGAAGAAAAGAGAAAGGGAAGCCACTTCTCGTTGGTAAGAAAGTGACTTAAATCGAAATGTCAAGTCAAAATCGGTTACACTGCAGATCCTTCTCTGGATTTTGTCAAGATCCACGTGAGGAATAACAGGAGCACCCGACTAGATAGCGTAACATAATTCAATTCACGGCTGATTTATAAATGTGCAAGATGGATTCTCAAGAGGAAAAAAATTCCTGGCACAACACAGCGACCCAGATTTCCTTGCGGTAAGTGCAGCTATTGTTTTCACGCAGCCGTTCTACTTCAAATAGTTGGAAAAAGTGAGGCCAGTAAGGAGCAGTGTGTTGATCTCCAGGAAAGTAATCAGTGGGAAATTTTATAAATCCATTTCTGATCTTTGGTCTTAGATTGATTGAAACCAGGACGGAAATGCTTTCAGAACAGAAATCAATAATAATAATAATAATAATAATAATAATATCAAATGGGAATCGGATTATACTCTGCTGATTATAGCGAATACATTTCTAGAAAACAACATAGAAACATGTGTGCTATGTCGTGTAAAAGTTATTAACATTTGAAAATTGGAGTAGATAGATCTATCTATTGCCCGGTTCACACTCCACCCACGTCTATTGAACAGGTTAAGAGGCTCATCCCTTGTTCCCTGTTTAGGCTGTGGTTTCCGGCTTTCTCTTTTCCAATCTTTTCACTATTACGTAGCCCCTTGCACATCAATGGCATTACCGCCTTACTCGGGGTGATACGATTAAAAAAAAATATATACATTAGGTCGAGTCAGCCTTTTTTTCCAGTATAACTAATAGCTTCTGGGTCTTAATGTAACAGAAACGGGATTATATTTGCTTCCTCAACTTATCCATTTCCTGGTTGTACAGAATTTATAGTTTTTAAGGGTTTGCATGTATTAAATGTTTGTCAATCTTTTTTTTTCGCCTATTTTTTTTTTTAATTTTATTCAAAAATGTGCCAGTGGGAAATGTCAAGAAACCATTTTTGATATTATTTCTGTGTTTGGCATCCTGAATTGAATGTCTGTACAAAAGACCATCAAAAGAAACAACAACAACAACAACAAAAACAAGAACTTGACAACTAAATGACATGGTTTGCCTGCGAACTGTACCATAGCAATCAAGGTATTTTGAAAAACAGACGAAGTATAAGCCCTGGAAATGGAAATAGAAAAATCATGGGGAATTTGAAAACAAGAATAGTACCAGCCATTGTAAGTGTGATTAAAATAATAAAAAAAGAAGCACGGCAAAACATTGAAAATATCCCATAAAACCCCAACTTGAGACAAATACAAAAACATGTTTTGATAAATACAGCCCACACACTAAGAATAATTTTGTCCATGTATTACCAGTGATGTTATGGGAGTCAAAAAAGCAAATAAAAAAATGTAGCCATAACGACACACCACAACCTACCTCGGGTCTTTTATAAGTATTAGTAGAAAGTGTCATCATAACAGAAATATGATGATCTAAACTTATTTAACTTATTGTGTGTTTGTGTGTGTGTTTGCGTGTGTGTGTGTGTGTCCATTACATATAGACCCATAACGGCTGAACCGATTTTCTTGAAAATTTACACAGTTGTACTATAAGCGTCTGCGAGGGTTCTTAGCTAGGTTTTGTGTCGAGGTACCACCATAAATATCGAAAATAGATAATCGAAATAATCGGGTTATAGAAGGAGTGGTCCGATTTTAATCAAATTTGATGCACTCATAGACAAAAACATAAGAAACAATATTCAGAAGTTTCAAGGTTGCAGTTCTTACAATAGTGCAGAAAATAGATTATATATATATATATATATATATATATATATATATATATATATAAGGCAAGATGTTTGTTTGTGTGTGTGTGTGTGTGTGTGTGTGTGTGTGTGTTTATCTGCCTGTATGTCTGTATTTTTTTCAGCCCTTTCATTTTAGGTCATGCTTCAGGATTGGCTCTAAGTAGGTATAATTGTAGTTCTTAGTCTCAGCAATGCTACCATTTACTCAGAAGTCTTATTTAGCCTTCAAAATTCAGTTTACGACGAACAAACTTATTTGATATCGATACCATGAAATCAAAATTTGACTTGCTTCCATTCATTTTTCTTTCAGTCTATCGTTTCGCTTTAACTGGAAACAACTATTGCTTTTTAGTCTTTCGTGCCAACGTCCAAAGTGTCTGAGCTTCAGGACCATGGATTAGTTTTAAAGATTTCATTACACCCGAGCATCGCCAGGCTATACTGCTAGTAATAATAATACTAAACTATTATTGCATAATGTTTTCTTAAAATTTTAGCTTTTATTTAACCTTTCATTTATTTAGAGGTAAAAGTTTTTACATTTTATGTAGCTAAATAGTTAAATCGGTTCAGTATCCTTGTTTAGTAGGATATGTGTTTTGGCCCAGTGGATATCTGCTCGGAAGGAGAAATCAAAGTTCGAATTTCAATTGAATTCTTGCATTTATTTACGTGCAAATACACTAGGGAATGGTATGAATTCGTTGCTTCTCCATCCCGCTATGTGTCGAATAGCAGGACAGTTTGGGCCCTATAGCCTTGGTTGGCAACCAGTCTACTGCAGAAAGTAATATCAACCTACTGCGAGATAATCTTCTGCCCAGTCAGTCATTTCTTTTTCGAGACATGATCGCCCAAAGCGTGTATCACGTATAGCACATAACTGACTGATCTACATAAAAGACTTGCATAGCAGGACATATTGGATTCTACATCCTTGGTTAGCAACTAGTCTACTGCAGAAAGTAAACGTAACCTAGTGAGGAAAAATCATCTGTCCAATCAGTTATGTCTCAAAGAAACATGATCGCCCAATCGTGTATCACGTATTATACTTAACTGATTAATCCATGTTTAGTAGTTGTTAAACTAAAGAATGAATAAAATATACGAATTATTATATCCAAAGATTTTTCCCAAATGTTTTGTTCAATGTTGTATTTATATATCGTGTATATTTATACAGAAAGGCAACATTCAAACAAATTTTGTTCATTTCCACTGAAACCAGCTGCCAGTTTCAGAATTTATTTTATTTTACAGTTTTTGAACAAGTTCTTGTAAATTGAAATCAAAATTTTCAAAATAAATGTTTTCATTTGTTTATGCTCAAGTACTTTCCACCGTGTTGATGTCGTCAGTGATGCTGACAAGATCTAGATAAAAGCATGCATGGATATGGCTGGAACGGTAGAATTCAAATTAATTAAAATATACAGGTATCGTAGAAGATGAAGTCATTTGTAAAAAGGATCTGTCTCCTTCTACCGAATGCCCGTAGCTCAGAAGTAGAATCGCCGACTGACGCCAATTCAGTCGGGTTTCAATCCTGTATAAAAAGCAATCGGCTGTCTAACCTTACTGATGAGCTGTGATACAGCGAAACAGATATGTCTACGGATGACTATATATACGTATATATATTCATAGATGATTATATATATATACACACACACACACACACATATATATATATATATATATATATATATATATATATAGTCATCTGCAAACAGATCTGCTTCGCTGTATCACAGCTCATCAGTATGGTTAGACGTCCGATTGCTTCTAGCCAGGATTGAAACCCAAACGAATTGATATCCGTCGGCGATTCTAACTCTGAGGTATGGGCGCTCTGTAGACGAAGGCGGACTGTTATATTCAATGTAAACACACGCCAGTAGCTGAGAGTGTTCAAATTCATTACTGAATGAACGATACGTAGATGCTTAAGCAGCTACTGTTTTTCCCAAGTCTACCATTCCTCCACAGTGCTCAATCAGGATGTGGGAGCGTAAATTGTTAAATATAACAGACAATGAATGTTTGAATTAATATATATTTTTCTATCCCTAATTTTGGCTTTCTGAAAAATTTCAATTGTCGTTAGCGTTCTAAAATTTTGATCAACATCTGAGCGCAACAACCGTCGAGCTAAACCGCAAAATGCAGACGCTAAGTCGAATCTATCAAATAAACAAATACTTACACAACCTCTACCCTCGTCACTTTTATAGATATTGATTAGTACAACAAAATAAAACTTGCCTTGACCAAATCTTTTAGAAGATGAAAAACATTGACGAATAATAGTTTTATCCTTTAGTCTCCTTTTACTCATTTTGTTTCGTCTTAGACTTTCTATCAGAAAATAATATATGTATATATATATATATAGAGAGAGAGAGAGAGGGAGAGGGAGAAAAATAATCTATTTTTTATTTATTAATACGTCTATATATATATATAGTATATCGAGGCAGCAAGTAATTTTCTAAACATATGCTGTTAAATATAAGAGACAATGAATGTCTATTATGTTTAATCATGAGCCGTTCCAAACGTCGTATTTTTGCTTTAATTTCAGTTGAAAATAAAGACAAAAATTCTCCAACATTTGGATAATCATTTATTGGTTTTCTTCTAAGCTTTCGGCTCACATTAGCCATCTTCAGAGAGGTTGTTTAAACTGAAATATTATAAAATCCACCATCACCGACGATATTATTTTGTGTTGACATAAAACTCCGCTTAGCAACGGCAATAGTTACCAAAAATAATAAACGCAGTTCTTAAGTTTGCGATGCGGTTTTATGGCGTCACACTGCGGGATAGCGCAAAATGACAACAAAACCATGTAGTCAAATGCAATGTAATATGTTATTTCCTGTTTTAAAGTCGATTTTATTGAGTGTTGGTTGTTTTGATTTGATGTACATGGCCTCCAATATCTGCAGGTTCCTCTTACTGTGTGTATGAGTAAGGATCACCGTATTGTTGACCAAACTCTGTCTGATATTACCTACATGTTTATGTTTTTCAGAGAAATGTTGTTTAATAGTACTCTGATCAGAAAGATGGCATGTAAGTCTACGGGAGAGCGTGGTTGTAGTAAAACCAATATATGTACTAGGTTTTTGATTAGTATCAGAGATGCAATCTCTGAATGGGCATGTTAATTGGTACACTACATTGTTTTTTTGTAGAGAATTTAGTTTAGTGCTTGTTGGGTTATTATAGACTATGAGGTCAATTGTTTTAAACTTTTTATAATATATAATGAGTTTAATTGATTATTACTTTCTACTGGTTTAAATATATAGTGTGCATCAAGGCAGCAGACAATTTTCTAAACATATATTGTTAAATATAATAAGAAATGAATCGCTATTATGTTTAATTACGAGCCGTCATACATATGGTATTTTGGCTTTAATTTCAGGTGAAAATAAAAACAAGTGTTGTCTAACATATGTATATTTTTTATTATGCTCGTTCTAAACTTTCGGCTCACATGAGCCATCTTCAGAGAGATTACAGGGACATTGACATAAATATATGCACCATCAAAGATGCTGTTATCTTGTGTTGACATAAAACATTGCTATACGACGATATAATCACGGAATAGCAGACGCAGGTCGTAAATTTGCAATGCAGCTCTATGGCGTCACACTGCATGAGAGACCGAAATGTTAACAGACCCATATGTCTAAATGCAATGTAATGTGTTGTGACTAGATTGAAATGGGATTTTATAGACGTCGTATTTGTCGATGTGTTTCGTCTTCTAAAAGATTTGATCAAGGCAAGATCAGATTTATTTTGTTGTACTAATCAATATCTATAAACGTGACGAGGGTAGAGGTTGTGTAAGTATTTGTTTATTTGATAGATTCGACTTAGCGTCTGCATTTTGCGGTCTGGCTCGACGGGAGTTGCGCTCAGATGTAGATCAAACATTTAGAACGCTAATGACTCCTTGAAATTTTTCAGAAAGCCAAAATTAGGAGTAGAAAAATATATATTATCACCACACAAAGTCAGGGACCAGTTTATGTATTGATTATAACATAGAATTGATCACCCCACTTTATATTATCTATATCTATAAAAGTGACGAGACTGAATTGTCATCTAAATTAATTTACAACTGGCAAATGAACACCAAGAAAGGAAAACAAGTACTATCAAATTTCGTAGTACTAACGTAATAATTGCATAATTAAATTCGACTAAGTGAATATATTCTTTAAATTGAATGTGTTAGTTTTTTAAATTGAAAGTCATCTTTTTAAATTTGAATGCAGTTATTATTCATTTGAATGCAGTCATATTTTATTGGAAGTGTAAGTTTATACATTCATCGGCAAATGGCGTAGATACCATAGATGAAATGTCATCAGAAAAATCACCATAACAATTATTTTAGAAAAAGTAAATGAAAACTAGGTTATGTCAGTAGAGAAGTAGCTGATACTAAGTTAGTTTTCAGCTCAGAACCATGATATTTTCTATCATTTATTTTGAAAAAAGTCATTGGAAACTTGCTGAAATGAATGATATCTGTGAGAAACAGGCTTAACTTATAGGATACAAATTCTATATAATTCATCAACCAACTAAAACACACAAAATAAATTGCACACCCGCAAAATCGGATTCAAACCATTTTGGAAAAACTGTGGTGATACCGACCGAACAAAAGCGATGAACCGGATGTGTGCTCTCTCACAACTAAAAAGCAAATGAATAAAATTCGTCGTGCGCATCCGAGTTCGCGCAGATGTTCCGGTTGAAAAATAAAAATTCATCAAATATCAAATTACCATTTTTATTTACCAGCCAATGGGAAGCCCGGAACCAAATACATGGATGAAATTCGAAACTAGCTGCGTTTGATCCAAAATGCTGATATAAAAAGCGAAGACAAATGCTTCTCAGACCGTCAAGACTTGAAGAAAAGAGTGTAATAAGTTTCTCCCTTGACCTAAGTCGAGCGGCTACTATGATTGCCTCTTTCTCCCTTCCTTGTCTCATAAGTACTATTCTGACCTTTTACTTTCTCCCTGTTCTCAAAACGTACTAACCGACCTCTTCAAAGACCTTCCGCACAAACCAACTTGCTCACCTATTGACCCAGAGAATCGGCAACTTCTAAATGAACATTCTTTACCCATAAGACGCATCCATATTTCTAAGCCTTAATCTCTTTCAGCTCATCATAATTTACCAGGAACTCTCTCTAGCTTCCGTTGGACTTTTATTTCAAGCATTACTTATTTTGTAAAGCATTAATTGAAATGTATATATGTATAAATGTTATTTTATACTCTAATTGCCTTTCTTGAATTTATAATCATTTTATTAATTATAGTGGGCTATCTTCCCACAAGGCCAAATTCCGTTAACCTTCTACGGAATCCTACTACAACTAGAAAAGGAATAAGATAATAAAACCCAACTAAGAAAAACTCACAAGCCAGTGTGAAAAGCTTATTCTGAATCTTGATTGGTATAAAATCATCAAAATGTGAAAAAGCTTCGCTGGAGCCGGTATCATGAGAAGCTTGACTATAAAAACCACGACGCGAACCTATAAAAAGCAGTCCGACACGGGAGCGGTTAACAGACAATATCGTGGCAATGTAACGAAAGAAAATTCAAGAAGTCGGCCCAGACACAGGGTACGTCACGGTTTCATTCGCCCTCTTCTTCCAACGTCCTTTTCTTCATTTTCACACCACGCCGCCAAAGAGGGCAACAGTAACAACAAAATAGGCGCGTTAAGTACAACTTCTTTATTCGTTTTACCCTCTCTGTCTCTCAACCTGTCGCGACCTACTAAAAAGAGGAAGGAACAAAGACTTTACATTCCTCTACTATGCAACCATGGAGTCTAAACTTCTGCGGATATTTCAAATACCTAAATTATTACTACGATGAAGTTTGACTACAAAACTGCATGCATTTTCTCAATTAACATTTGTTTTTCCGCAAATATATTATAGTGTTGAGGTAATGAATTTTACTTATATTTTTCTTCTTACACTTTTGTCATTCTGTAAATAAATCTTTGCTTCAATATACACACGAGATATTTTATCCTTTCACATTTCAACGTTCGACCTTCAACTATCTGAAATTTAAATTGTGGAGACTTCGGACGTGTTTGGAACAAGGTCAATTTACCAAGCATCGCCGAGGCCTCTACTAACATGACACCTTATTTGACGTACACCAAGTGTGTTTAGGGGCCTTATAATATAAAATACATTTCAATTAACACGGTTTTGCCATATTTGTTCTCTTTTTTTTTTTTGTCTCTGACCACATAACAATAATAATAACAAAAAAATATTTTTTCTGATTTTCATTGTAAATTTCCAAAGGTGGAAATGAAAGAAAAGCTTTTCCTGGTAAGAAAATTTAAAAAATACTAATTTCCTCCAAGACGGTAAATTGGTAATTACTCCATTTTTGCAACATACTCAAACGACAAATATCGACTTTCCACATATTTTTTAATCTATCAGAAAATATCGTTATTCCTGCGTTGTTGTTTCTTTAGAATTGTATAATTTGACAATCGAATATCCATCAAAAACAACTCTAAATTTGTTTTAATTGCAGAATATATACCCTCTTCAGGATTTTTTACTCTTCTTTGAGGATATTTAGAGCTAAACATTATTTTTAAAATTAGAAAATTATACTTGAATTATTACCTTAAGTACAGTCAGTCGTATAAGCGCCATACATGATACATGCTTTAGGCGATCATGTCTCGAAAGAAACATGACTGACTGACCAGAACATTTCCCCGCAGTATGTAGTCATAATTCTCAAGGCTATAGAACCCAATCTGTTCTGCTATTTAATCCATAGCTGGAGGAGAAAACACGGATTAATAACTTTCCTAAGTGCATCTGCGCGTAAATAAATGTAACTAATTCAACTAGAATTCGAACTCGTCTCTCTGTTTTCTCGTTCTACTGCAGCACAACACAAATCTCTTAAGTACAGATATCATTATTAATAAGTTTCAATAGTTAAGGTGAAAATCATTGAGGGGTTTCTAAAATCACAAATTGCCACTTTTGTGCAAGCCTATCATATTTCTTACTTGTATTGGTTAATAGATTCCGGTGTGGAGACGCGTTTATATGTCTTCTTTGAAATTCTATTTCCTTTCTTTCACAAGTGCTGAGACTGAACTCAGACATATTTTCGCTATTTTCCGATATTTTAAAGAACAAGAACGTGCTCTTCTTTAAGTGTCTTAGCGACTGAAATAATTTTTTGTCTAGTAACCGCGGGAAACACCATCTTTGTTTATTAAGACTTAATAAAATGTCAGTAGCAATATAAGAATTAACTGTGACTCCTACAGTGAAACAAAAAAGAATCCAAGGTGATAACAACATTTTTCTGAAATACAATCTCTTGACTGGGTAAATTACTTGTATACGTGTACACATGCGTGTTTGTTAGCATGTCTCTGTATATGGAGGGCTTGTATGTTTTGCTGTATGTGAGTATGGGTGGGAAACGAAATTTGAGTCAGAGGTCAGGATGTTTGGGGTAGGTAGAAGTGGTTGTTATTGCATTTGTAAACATTTGTGCAGAGATGTGTATGTTTCTGATATGTCGTGCATAGATGGTATATATGGCGTGCGAGGTGGTTGTTGCGTCTGTACATATGTGTATGTTTGCAGAGAAAGGTAAATGTGTCAAAGTATGTAGGTATGTCTGTGTATATGTCCAGGTTTATGAAATTATTATTTGTCTTTAAATAGATGCGTGTACATGTAAAGAGAAATGTGCTTACAGGCTATTAGAA
Source organism: Ascarosepion bandense (assembly GCA_037127315.1). Lineage (NCBI taxonomy): Eukaryota > Metazoa > Mollusca > Cephalopoda > Sepiida > Sepiidae > Ascarosepion > Ascarosepion bandense. The sequence continues at coordinate 425,029 of JBBBDQ010001927.1, forward strand.
TATGTGGATATGTGCCGATGAGAATGCACACGGTGTTTATGTATGTGTCTGTATGAGTGTGTGCGACGTATGTTCGTGTGGGAACGTGAGAATGATGAATCATGGATGGGTGTCTGCCATATATATATACATATATGTGTGTGTGTGTGTGTGTGTATATATATATATATATTTACGCACACACACACACACACACACACACACACACACACACACACATATATATATATATATATATAGTCATCCGCCGACAGATCTGTTTCGCTGTATCACAGCTCATCACTACGGTTAGTCACCGATTGCTTTTAGCTCAGGATTGAAACCCGACCAAATTTGCGTCACTCGGCGATTTTAGCTCTAGGCTACTCTCTCTCTCTCTCTCTCTCTCTCTCTCTCTCTCTCTCTCTCTCTCTTTCTATATATATATATATATATATATAGAGAGAGAGAGAGGGGAGCGGAGGAGTGCCTGCGTCCAGACTGCAGGTGACAGCAAAAATAGATAATATATTCAGTAGAAATTTGGCGAACACGAATTTTTATCCCTAGCAGAAAGACATAACTATTCAAATCTGTCTATTCAAGGAAAAATAAAAGCTCACCTTTATCCTAACAGTAAACATCTTTCACCGACATAACAAACAATGATTATTTGGCTATTATGTGATGTTATGCTGAACACCATCTTTCCCTGTGGTTTATTGTTCCACAACGTCGCCATGCTAGGCTTTGCTACTTTGCTTCCCGTAGCCAACGAATTTGTTTACCGGGTAAAGTTCCTAACCCCACACCAGAACAATTTTGAATCCAGTGTTGTCCTCTTTGACAAACCCGGAACAAAATACTGCCAGGAGTCGCATGTAGCCCTCAAGACAAACCACTGCCGTCTGTGAATGTTTTTCAACATTGCAATTATTTTGTGCTCGTCAGCATAAATTCGGTGCAGAAGAAAAACTAATTTTGATCGAAGCATGATTTTTTTGACAAATAATTTTCCCCAGATGAATTGTTCTGATCATTTGTCCTGTTTAGTGGCACAACTTTACGAATTTAAGCGCAGAAGTAAAGTGAAAAGAAAGGACTACAAATATACTTAAAGGAAACTAAATACATGGTCAGTTCATTCAGTGCCATACGCGATACACGCTTGGGCATCCATGTCTCTTTCGAGACTTGGCTGACTTGGCAGAAGGTTATCCCGCAGAAGTCTACCATTGCTTTCTGCGGTAGACTGGTTGCCAGCCAAGGCTATAGAACCCAATCTGTCCTGTTATCTGACTTATAGCTAGAGATGGAAGAGATGCATTACATTATTAAGTAGTAATTAATGGGAGATCAGTTTATTACTTCATAACAATATAAAACTGATCCCCCACTTTATCATGTTTTCACCTATTACATTCAGTCAGTCAGTTAAGTACCATACGTGATACACGTTTTGGGCGATCATATCTCTTTCGAGACATGACTGACTGGGCAGAAGATTATCCCCCAATAGGTTGCCATTACTTTCTGCTGTAGACTGGTTGCCAACCAAGGCTATAGAACCCAACCTGTCCTGTTATTTGACCCATAGCTGGAGGGAAGAGAGGGATTAATACTTTTCACAAGGATATTTGTGCGTATGTGATTGCAAGGAATTGTTTGTTTGTTTTTGAGGCTTAACTACCTATCAATCCTTATGGGATCATTTTAAAGTCATAACCAGTGTTTTTGGGTAAGGTTATTTTATTTTTACAACGTTTTTCTTTTCACGATTCATCAAGATTTGTTTTTTTAAGAGCAGAGTCCCCAAGTCCTACCCTTGTTATTTAACCCATAAATGGAGGGAATTGACGGATTAATACCTTTCCCAAGGGTACCAGTGCTTAAGTGAATGCAGGGTATTCAACTGGAATTCAAACTCGGCTCACCGATTTCTCTTTCCGAGCCGATATCCACTGCACCACAACGCACATCCGACACTATACGCTTACAGCACCTGGTATTCCCAAGCGGTCATGCATCTCAGTACTGACCAGGCTCAACGTTGCTTAACTTCGGTGATCTCAACGTGATAGGCCGTAAGCCTTGTAAGGAATTCAACTGGAATTCGAACGGTAATCAGTAAAAATAGGAGCTAAAAATACTAACTACATGACAGAGATATTAAATCATGCAGTTACAGAAATTTAAATACCTGAGAATTGTTCTAACAGAAGACGTATGAGTGACACTGAGATCTTAAGGTGCATTGGTTTGTCGAAGGATGCATTCCAGAAGTTGTATAGAGTATTGAGAGACGGGAAAATTTCGCTGAAGAACAGAGTACTGGATTGTTATGTGAGGTCTGCCCTTCAATATAGCAGAGAATTCTGGATATTTTAATCAAAGATGAAGGAAAGGCTTGAAGCAACCGAAATGCGTTTTGGTTGCTTCAAGTCTTTGAGATTCAAGCAACCGAAATGCGGTTCTACAGAAAGATATTATACAGAGAACATGTAAGAAACGACGAAGTTTTGGAGGGGAATGAAAACGAAAAAAAGAAAACTGATACTTAACATCAGTAAATTACATCTGAAGTTTCTGGGACATATAGAGAGGAAGGTATACGGGTCTTCTAACCGCCATTTTCTTAACCCAGTTCAGCACTACATCATCAAGACACCTGATGTAGGCCTCCGTGTTAAATCTGCCCCGTGGTAAAATGAATGAATCATTAGTGATCACTCTAAACATAATCATGGTGTTTTCTGGCTATATTATCCAACTCTTTCCTCTAAACAGTCCTTAGGTTGATACTGAACGACTTTGAAATATTCATACTGGATCTTCCAGCGCCAATCACAAGCAGTGAAGCATGAACTTTCCAAACTTCTGGCGTAGTGAATAGCATGTAACTGCCATTGTCACTGTCAGCTCTCTGTCTTCAGGCGGAGAGCATTAACCCAGTCGTGGATCCGTCGAAGGGTAGAGTCACGATTGGGGAACAATAGACATAAATTTTTGGCTAGGCTATATGGCCTGTAGACCCACATTAAAAAGCCCTTGTGCTACATTTTGCCTTGAGTGGGAAAGCGACTAAATACTGTAGTGAATAGCATGATGATGCCCTTTTTCTCGCAGACGGTTCCCAACTGACCCTGCTATAGTGAGAACTTAACAAGAAAATATAACAATCAACGTAGATGCGCCCAATTTGTCCTGTTGGAAATACAATTAGTAAGAATAACAGAATAATATAAAATATTAATAAGAAGGAAAAGAAGAAGTTTCAATTGCAGGTTCTCTGGAAACTCTCTGGAAACTCTCTGGAAACTATCTAATCTCATAATGATCTGTCAGTCATTTCAGTACTATACGTGATTGGCACCTGGGTGATAATGTCTCAAAAGAAACGTGACTGAATGAGCAGAAAATTTTGCTGCAATAGGTTGCAACTATTTTTTCTGCGGTAGACTGGTTGGCAACCAAGCCTGTAGAGCACAATGCGTCCTGATATTTGAATAAGAGCTGGAAGGAAAAAACGGATTGCTGTCTTTGCTAAGGTTATTTGCGCGTAAGCGAAGACAACGAATTCAAGTGGAATTCAAACTCGGCTCTACAATTTCTCGTTCAAAGCCAATATTCACTATACCCTGCACCACCGATACTACATATTATATAAAACTAAATTTATTATATAAATTTATAATGACAGAAATAATAACAAAAAATACATGAATAGAACCCCGTTACCAAGAAATATCGTGGTTATATCCGTGTCCCGTGAGTAAAAGTAACTTTTTAGTTGTGGTCGACATTTGTTTTACACTTTTTAGTTGTTTTACGACATTTGTTTTTGTTGATACACTTCAACAAAATTATATCTTGGCACTTAAGGATAAAACACAAGAAAATGCAAATATCAATGTTTAAAAACAAAAACTGGTACGAGATCTGCTGTCACCTGGGAAAAGAAAGACGCAACTCTCAGAGAGAAACCAGTCTAGCGCCGAAAAATATGTCACTAGAAAAAAATTCTTCCACCAACAATGAGACACCTAGTCACCAAAACCGGATCAACTCGAGCATAGGCTCAGGTGACTTAATGCCAAATCAATTACTCATAAGAAAGCAAACGAAATGGAAACGTGAAGAGTAAAAGTAAGTCATTGAATATTTTTTTACTGCACTGGAAAATCCATACAAGAATATTAAGGGTCAAACAAACCAAATATACACTACCGGCCAACATTAGGCCACACCAGTATTTTAAAAGAATGATGAATGCAGGGTATTCAACTGTAATTCAAACTCGGAAGTTGTGTTTATAACACAAGGAAGTGTCCTAGAACGCTCTAGTACGAATGATTTCACAGACAAATTAAGCCATACAAACAAATTTTCGATTTCTCGTAAATATTCATTTCGGTAAGAATATTCAAAAGTTCTACAATATAGATTAATAAAAATGTGTACTGGTCTAATTTTATTTTGATTTTAATTAAACTAAAATTAAAATTTTAATTTTATCTAAACAATATATATATATATATATATATATATATATATATATATATATTGACTATATATATATATATATATATATATTGACTAGATATATATATATATATATATATATATATATATATATATTTAGGATATCGAGGCAGCAAGTAATTTTCTAGACATATGCTATTAAATATAAGAGACAATGAATGTCTATTATGTTAATCATGAGCCGTTCTAAACGTCGTATTTTTGCTTTAATTTCAGTTGAAAATAAAGACAAAAATTCTCCAACATTTGGATAATTATTTATTGGTTTTCTTCTAAGCTTTCGGCTCACATGAGCCATCTTCAGAGAGGTAGTTTACACTGAAATATTATAAAATCCACCATCACCGACGATTTTATTTTGTGTTGACATAAAACTCCGCTTGGCAACGGCAATAGTTACCAAAAATAATAAACGCAGTTCTTAAGTTTGCGATGCGGTTTTATGACGTCACACCGCAGGATAGCGCGAAATGACAACAAAACCATCTAGTCAAATGCAATGTAATATGTTATTTCCTGTTTTAAAGTTGATTTTATTGAGTGTTGGTTGTTTTGATTTGATGTACATGGCATCCAATATCTGCAGGTTCCTCTTACTGTGTGTATGAGTAAGGATCACCGTATTGTTGACCAAAATCTGTTTGATATTACCTACATGTTTATGCTTTTCAGAGAAATGTTGTTTAATAGTACTCTGATCAGAAAGATGACATGTAAGTCTACGGAAGAGCGTGGTTGTGGTAAAACCAATATACGTACTAGGTTTTTGATTAGTATCAGAGATGCAATCTCTGAATGGGCATGTAAATTGGTACACTACATTGTTTTTTTTAAAGAATTTAGTTTAGTGCTTGTTGGGTTATTATAGAGTATGAGGTCATATATATATATTGTTTGAATACTTAATTTTTAGTCATAATAAAATTAGACCAGTACACATTTTTCTTAAAAAGTGTTCAATACAATTATATTGTAGAACTTTTGAATAATCTTCATTATTATGTCACCGAGGTTTCTACCGTAATTGTGCCTTAAGGCGATTTGCAATAACTGATTTTACCGTTTTTTAAGAACATTCGCCTACCGCTGATATTTTTGAACGCTAATTTAACAGGGAATTTTTAAACGAGCAATTTTTAAAGTTACAAGAAATAATAACGTTTTCGTCCATGGTTGTATGAACCTATTAACTGTTTTTTGGTATGGTTACACATAGCAGTTTTAAAAATTGCTCGTTCAAAACCAAAAAAATACCTATTAGGTTCATACAACCATGGATGAAAACGTTATAATCTTTTGTAATTTTAAAAAATGGCTCGTTCAAAAATTCTTCGTTAAGCAAGCGTTCAAAAAAATCACCGTAAAGTGAACGTTTAAAAAAAACGGTAAACGGTAAAATCCTTTATTGCAAATCGCCTGAATACACCAGATGTTAGAAAGCTAGGTCGCGTAATAACTTTTTTACAAATGAAGAATATATATGTATATATAATAGAAATCATTAAATACATGAGGAGTGACATATTATTAAACCAGAGGCATGAAACCACATTAAATTGCAGACACATAAAAGAACTAACCTTACAACCCTGCTAAAATTACAAAATCTAATGTTTGTATCTTTTGAAACGATAAACCTTTATAGTATTAATCTTAGTAACATGATATTCACTTTTAACTGTATGATCTCTCTCAAATATTTTATCTCTAATTTTATTTTCATTTTATACTACAAATTGTGACTTAATTAATGTTTTTCTAAAAGAATTAGGTTGAAATTCTATTATGTAAAACAAAATTCCTTTAATTTTAAATTAAGTTTAAATATAAAAGACTTTAATAACTTTTACGCCCTTGTATAGGATTTCACCATCCTTTCAAAAAACCCCAACAAATTTGCAGACTTATACTTCACTAATACAGATATGTTCATCCATTACTAATTCCTCTCTCTTCTTTACCCATCCTCACTTACTTCCTCCAACCGCCTAAAAATTTTCTTAATTCTACCTCTTTTTTAAACCCAAAATTCGGGTCATAAAAGGCTGTAAATGACCGTTATTTATTTTCTATTTTAAACTGCTTCTAAACTTTTCACTATGTCCCTTATCCACCTCTCTCCTTCTCTCGCATTTTCCTCTTTTTGTTCAATGTCTATTCTAAAACCCCTATTTCTGATTTCTCATTTTCTCTACCCCCTTTACCTCGCACACAAAATTTATCAATATAAGGAAACGAATTTTCCATTAAATATTCATAGCTTTATTTCTATAATGAGCACTGTTTTAAATTAATGGTTTGGACGTTGTTAATATTTTTTCGTTTTTTATTCACTTGGATATATATATATATATATATATATATTAAATGTGAACAATACATAGCGCCAGTATGTGAGACACATGATGTATGTTTTGTTGAATGAGAATAATTTTTTTCCAATATTACGGTGAGTCTTTCGTAAGACGAAAAATAAGTTATTCTTTTTTTAGATAAAGACAACCTTTTTCCCTCAAGCAGAAGGAATGTCGGAGAGTTTCAGATAGTTTTAAAGATATTTTTAATCGTTTCACTCCAAGCAAGGTGGTACCGCTACTGATAAGCAAGAGGAGCTACATAAGCGAGTAAAATTTTCGACAGGAAGAGAAACACAAACCAAGTACAGGGGTGTCAGAGAAAGGGTAAGAAAAGGATGCGAACACCAGTTGTGAAGACGGTTGCGAAGGTCGTGAAAAAGAAAAAGAACAAGATATACGGGGTGATGTAAAAATGACTGCAGTCAGGTGGATAAATTCCTGGAGGCTGTAGCCGTCAGGAAAGCAAGTACAAAGAAGGGAGTTCTACAGGCTGGAAGAGCAAGAAAGGAAACTGCTGGAGTAGAATTGTCAGCTGCATTTGGTTGGTTTAACTCTAAAATGGTTGGGACCATGTTGCCAGTCTGGCTGCACGAGTACATTCTTGTAGTTGAGGCACCAGTGACCTATGTTCGTTGAAGTAGAAGCCATAAAATTATTTACAGAAGCGACAGGGGGAAAAAAACATCCCGCCTGTGAGAAAGTGGCTGGAGTCGAGCTGCCATGTCAACCCTGAGATGAACAGAAGGAGCACCTGACCAGATACGATAACAGTTTTCTATGCACGGTCGGATGGTTGATTTGTATACACTCCCGATCAAAAATCTTTAAAAACAATTTTTTTAAAACTCCTTCCACTTAAGGTTACCAATATGATTTTGATCACGTGTAAATCGCCTCATTTTATAAAAATGTAAATTTCTAAATAAAATGTTTTGAATGTACCTTTTTGTTTCCATAACCTTTTAGATTGTAGTATTGGTAACCTTAATTGGGAGGAGTTTAAAATATATCCATAATAAAAAAAAATTATTTTTAAAGATTTTTAAGTGGTCTTAAATTTTTGATCAGGAGTGTATGTGCAAGATGGATTCAGGCAGAAAATACTTCCTGGCCCGACACAGTGACCCAAACTTCCTAGCAGGAGCCTTAGCTATTAACTCAATGTAATGATTCCACCTCAGGTCGGAAGATAGGGTAAGACCGAGCAGGCGCAATATAATGCTTTCAGAGAGACTCGCTTAGTCCTTACTTATTTGGGGACAGAAGAGATTGCCTGTGATGTTTGAAAAATAGCAGCTTCGTTTTAGAAACATTGAAATTTACAAGCCACTTCTTACCCCAGTCCACCACTGAGTGAAGTTCGATGCCAAGGTCAGCAGCGAGGTTATGTTTGTTCGCCTCCTCAGATTTCTTACTGATGAGGGAGTAAATGGTGGTGTCATCTGCGTAGGTGCCTATTTGGGATTTGATCAAGTCTGGGAGATCGTTTATAAAGATCAGAAAGAGCGTCGGGCTTCGGGTAGAGCCCTGGGAGACACAAGCATTCTTGCGGTAGGATGTGGAGGCATAGCCCATTGAAGATCACCTTCATTATGCGGTTTGATAGGAAAGATTGGATCAGATCAAGCAAGCGTCCATTGATACCATAGCCATGTAGCTTGCGCTGAAGGCCAGCATGCCAAAACTTATCAAAAGCCTTGGAGATAACCAAGGCAACAGCACGAGCCTCGCCGGTCTTAACCAGTGCCTGGTTTATGTACTCCGTGATGGTCGTTAGCATATCGACCATAGACCTGGCAAAGCGGAAGCTGCACTGCCTGTCTGAGAATAGTTTACGGACAGTAAGACGTTGAACTATTTAAGCATTGATAATAGCCTCGAACACTTTTCCGAAGATTAGATCATCAAATAATAAATTTAATGATCATGGAAAATTGCTGGAGAAAATGTATAAATCTTAGCACAGCATGAATAGATTTGATAGTCTTGGATCATTAATGGCTTTGGAAATGTACAAACTTTTTCGGTAATTGAACTTTTTACAAAAAACATAGCATAAAGCCGTGGGAAAATAACAATATACCTAAATCAGAACAAAGGTATTGGTATTTCTAATTGGATGGTTATCCGATGGGGAATTTTCAAGGGTATTTCCTGTCGCCCCTTCTGTTCTGTTTTTTTTTTTATAAATACAATGTACAAATGAAACTGTTTAATCACCCATTCTATGTGAATAATCTCAATCTCTTTGCCAAAGATGACAAGGAGTTCAATAGTATACTCATCTCTGTAAAACGTTTCAGTGATGAAATGGGTATAGAATTAGGATTAGATAATTGCGCAAAAGTAACTTTCAAGAAAGGGAGAATTCAAAAAAAAAAAAAACACTCAATATATCCAGATTTTATCACATAGCTTTAGGACCTGGATCAAGAAGCTTATGAATAACTAGGTGTCAGCAAAGGAGAGGGAATACAGCCTAACCATTTCAAGAAGAAATAAAGAAATAATACTATGAAAATATGCATCTGATATTTTACACCGTAATAAATTCATATAATAGAATATCAGCCATAAACACTTTGGCTGTCCCTGGAGTGCACTACAGTTTCAACAACATTAATTAGACCTTAACTGACATTAAGAAAATGGGAGTCAAAACGGGAAAGCTCCCCATTAGCCACCACATGCACCATTCCTACGGCTGATGTTAATGGTCGGTATATGTCCAGATCCTAAACATGGAGACGATTAGTTAAAATAGAACTGTTTTGTAAAACCAGAACTATTGCTCATTAATGATACACTACCGGCCATAATTATTAGGCCACCCCAGTTTTTTTAAAAGAAATGATGCATTTCATACTATTTTTAGTATTTATTGCCAAGTGGATAATTCTAAATGAAAATAGAATGGTTCTCTTGTTATTATTAATTCGCAAAATTTTACAAGGCGAAATTGCGACAATTTACCAATCGCACCCTGTAGATATATATATATATATATATATATGCTAGCGGCCATAATTATTAGGTCACCCCAGTTTTTTAAAAGAAATGATGTATTTCATACTATTTTTAGTATTTATTGCCAAGTGGATAATTCTAAATGAAAATAGAATGGTTCTTTTGTTATTATTACTTTGCAAAATTTTACAAGGCAAGGAAGCAAAAATGACTCGTCCAAATCACCTTAAATTTTCTTCATTCTTTCATTGATGAAAATACAATAAAAGGTAATTATTAAATATTTATAAACAAATTTGGCGCACATGTTATTGTGCAGTATTAACAAAAGAACCATTCTACTTTCATTTATAATTATTCACTTGGCAATAAATACTAAAACATAGTAGGAAAGACATCATTTTTTAAAACACTATAGTCGCCTAATAATTGTGGCGGTAGTATACATGAAAAACTCAGTCAGTTAAGTGCCATACGTAATACATGCTTGGGCGATCATGTTTGTAAAGAAACATGACTGACTGGGCAGAAGATTTTCCCGCAGTAGCTTGTCATTGCATTCTGCGGTTTACGGGTTGCCAGCCAAGGCTATAGAACTCAATCTGTCATGTTATTTAACCCATAACTGGAGTGAAGAATCGGATTAATACCTTTCCCAACGATATCTGCACGTAGGTGAATGCAATGAATTCAACTGGATTTGAAAACCTACAGAAGAATAAAAGATGATCTGTGTCAAAAGTAAAAGCAAATGCGATGTACGAAGTGCAAAAATAATGACCAGATAAGCCTCTTAATGGTCAATATTCTACTCATACCAAACAAGTTGGTGCAGACAAATTCTGTATCAATCAGTGGTTACGCAAGCAAGGTAAATAGCTTAAACTGAAGGCTTTATACTTGCTGCAAAAGAAAAATGCTTGCTAATTCTAAATGAAAATAGAATGGTTCTATTATTATTATTACTTTGCAAAATTTTACAAATCAAGGAAGCAAAGATAGACTCATCCGAATCACCCTCAATTTTCTTCATTCATTCATTGATGAAACTGTAATATAGGTAATTATTAATTATTTATGAATTCATTTGATGCACATGTTATTGAGCAATATTAACAAAAGAACTAATGTGGTGGCAGAAATTGTCTGACAGCCCCAAGCCGGGTTCTTCTGTTGTGTGGCATGGACCATAGTCCTGTTGCAAAACATATCAGCTATATTTTGTCCCAGGGCAGCACGACTCTCTCAAGGCATTTATGTTGAGGTTGAGTCCCTGTCGAATGATGAATATAGGCATAACATCGTGCATCACAAATGATCAGTACCCAAACACCTTCGTAATCACCATTAGACTGATCCACAATTTCCGAATCCTCTGAACTGTCCTCAAAAAACAAGCAATCACTCTGAAATTTTTGCATTTGAAACTTTGGTGAGAGTGCCAAGAAGTACAACATGCTGTTTTAAAATTTATGACGGAATAAAACGCTTTTTTCTCTCACAAATGGTGCCCAACTGACACTACTATACTATAAAGCTGACAAAAACAAGACAACCAACGTGCATGGCACCCTGTATATTGTGTTTAAAAATTATTATGATTCATTTTTTTCAAATATTTTTATCAACCATGTGTGTTGTGATGCAGTGAATATCGACTCGGAACGACAAATCGGGGGGGGGGGGGGGGCGAGTTCAAATTCCAGTTGAATTCCTTGCATTCACTTACGTACAAATACCCTTGGGAAAGGTATTAGTCAGTCTCTTCCCCCCCAATTATGTGTTAAATAATAAGACATATTGGGTTCTATAGCCTTGGTTGGCTACCAATCTACCGCAGAGAATACTGGCAACCTATTGCGGAATAATCTTCTGCTCAGTCAGTCATTTCTCGACTATCACTGAGCAGAGACTAAACATTCAGCTATCATGATTGATGGTTCTTCTCTCAATGTGGCTTCTGTCTTTGAATACTTTTTGAGACCGAAAATGGAACATATATATGCGATGGTGACGTGCGTTTTGGTGTAGTGGAACGAGAAATCGGTCATCCGAGTTCGAATTCTAATTTATTGCCCTGAATTCCTTTATGCGCAAATACGTTTAGGAAATGTATTAATCCATCTCTTCCCACTTGTTATGAGTTAAATAACAGGACAGATTGGGTTCTATAGTCTTGGCTGGTCAGCAGTCTACTGCAGAATGTAATGGCAACCAACTGCGGGATAATCTTCTGCCTAGTCAGTTATGTCGCCTTTAAGACATGATCGCCTAAGCGTGTATCACGTATGGCACTTAACTGACTGACTGATATACGATCTATTGCCAAATATGCTAGAAGAAAATGTTGGGTTCATTGTACCGTTCAAGCAAACATCTATCTTTCTCTGCTTACGCTATCAGTTAAAGCCATATATGATACACGTTTGGGTGATCATGTTTCGAAAGAGACATGACTAACTGAATAGAAGATTTTTCCACAGTAGTTTGCCATAACTTTCTGTGAGAGATTGGTTGCCAACCAAGATTACAGAACGCAATCTGTTCTGCTATTTAATCCATAGATGGAGGAAGAAGAATATTCGCAACGAATTCAAATCGGCTCTCCCATTTCTCGTTCCCACCCGATATTAACTACACCACAGTACTTTCGTCGTTAAAGTGAATGTTAATAAAGTTATGACAGAGACATTAGGAGGTTTAAATATGAATCACATGACGTCGTTGTATCAGTCTTAAAGCAACGTTAAGGTTGAATGTTTACACGATATTTTATTAAAAAAATAATAGATCATGGTATTTATATATTAACCAGATGCTCGCGGTAATTATGTTTAACGTTAGCGAGTCGGGAAAATTTACCCCTATTATTGACTACTATCAGCATAGCCCGGCGTTGCTCGGGTGTAATGAAAGTTTTAAAACTAATCCATAGTGCTGGAGCTCAGACTCTTTGGACGTTGGCACGAAAAACTAAAAAACAATAGTTGTTTCCAGTTAAAGCGAAACTGTAGACTGAAAGAAAAGTGAATGGATGTAAGTCAAATTTTCATTTCCTGATATCGATATTAAATAAGTTTGTTCGTCATAAACTGAATTTTGAAGGCTAAATAAGTCCTCTGAGTAAATGGTATCATGGCTGAGACTAGGAGATACAGTTATACCTACTTAGAGCCAAACTCTAAAATAAAAGGGCTGAAAAAATACAGACATACAGGCAGATAAACTGACGCACACACAAACATCTTGCCTTTTATATATATATATATATATATATATATATATATATATATATTAAGATACTTTAATCCAAGGGAAAAAAGCAGGAAGGTAAATTCCAAAAACCCGATCCTAATTAATACTAAAAATTTTATTTTAATATTAAAAAAAGATAATATATATATATATATATATATATATATATATATATATATATTATCTTTTTTTAATATTAAAATAAAATTTTTAAAAAAAGATAATATATATATATATATATATATATATATATATATATATATATATTATCTTTTTTTAATATTAAAATAAAATTTTTAGTATTTAATATATATATATATATATATATATATATATTATCTTTTTTTAATATTAAAATAAAATTTTTAGTATTAATTAGGATCGGGTTTTATATATATATATTATCGATTTTATGCAATATTGTAAGACCCGCCACCTTGAAACTTCTGAATATCGTTTCTTATGTCTTTGTCTATGAGTCTATCAAATTTGATTAAAATCGGACCACTCCTTCTATAACCCGATTTTTTCGATTATGGACTTTCGATATTTATCGGGGGTACCTCGACACAAAACCTAACTAAGAACACTCGCAGACACTTATAGTACAACTGTGTAAATTTTGAAGAAAATCGGTTCAGCCGTTTCGGAGTCTATAGGTAACAGACACACACACATACACACACACTTACACACACAAAGTTCCATTTATAAATAAGTTTAGATATAATAGGTACGTCGTTCTGCCACTAGATAATATCTTAAAACAAAATCGATTATATTATGGAGACGAATTCTAAAACATTAGATTACAAGAACAATGTCATGCATTTACACTAATAAAGAATAAATTGAAGGAAACCTCAGAGAGAAAGGTCTAACATTTCAACCAACGCCTTAATTGTTATACGTGATACACCCTCGGGTGCAGGAGACTTTGACTATTATAGAAACCATCATATACATTGCAAATTAGTGGTAGAGACCGTATTAGGTAGTAGTCGAGAAGACCGGTCCGGTATCTTATATGTTGAAGGATCGATTAATTTGTAGCGGATAAGAAATTAATTAAAATCAACCTTCTTCACTTTTACACAAATTAACAATGATGTGTGAAATGTGATGTTTTCCCAAATAGAAAAAAGATTGACCATGTGCTTTTCGCAAGTAGGTGTAAAAATGATTTTTGACCAATGGGAGCGACTTACAAGACTTGAGGACTTAGCGATCCAGTGCTAAATTCAAAAAGACTATATAAATGACCTCGGCGTCAGTGAAGAATCACAGATGGGAGCAGAGAGACGAAAGCACTAAGTTGTAACCAACTTCAAATCGACCCGGAGATAAGGTGAGGTTGCACCTTGTTCTCTTTCTTCTTATCTCTTTCAACAATTACTACTACAAACATTTTATACGAACTCTACTCATAACTTCTTAATAATGCTTCTAATTGTACATTAACTCCTGCAACTTATGTTATTCCTCCTTATAATAAATTTATATTTTAACATTCAAAATGTATATTTTCTCATTCCACTCTTTTACACTAATCTACACATTACAACCGACAAACAACCTTCTGGTAACGATGAAAACCTTCTAATGATAATTCTGCATAAAGCTTGTAAGCTGTAAGGAGTTCGGTTAAGTATGACACAAGACCGAACAAAAGGAAAATTAACCGGCACTCTATGCTTCAGTGGTGTCTCCGACGTGATAAGGAACACGCACCCCAATGCTACACTGGTGACTCCTGACGTACAAAGAACACGCACCGTAGGATACACTGGTGACTCCCAGGGTACGAAGAAGATGCACCCCACTTTGACACTGGTGACTTCCGACGTGCAAAGAGCATGCACCCCTACGTCTTCAAATTAGTAATTTAGGTCCATATTAAACACCTTAGATCAGTGAATATTTAGTAATGGATAATTTTCATTGTTAACTGGCCTCTACGAAGGGCAACATTTTCAACCCCTCTACTCTCCGGCAAATCTGAAAACGGCTCAGGTAACGAAGGATACGCGAACCTAGAAAATAAATTGAGACTACAACGGGATCATTCGGAAGGTGAGTCGGTTATTCCGACGATAGAACGTCATATTCTGATGCGTCAAATGAAAGCAGAAGTAAATGTTACGGCTTAAAGTAAAATAGGAATTTAAATAGTTTTAATGAGATACGAAGGTGTGTGAAAATGAAATGAAGCAGAATTTTTATAGGTATCAGTGTGATAACACGATCGATGTGAGTTCTGACGAAGATTATAGTAACACTAATCGCAATAGTAGGTATAAGTTCCGTTGTGAGGTCTCCCCTTTCCTTCCAGGATAATAGACTCGTCTGGAGTATACATATACACCTGCATAGAAGTAAGACGTCAGTCATTGTCAGATAACATTGAGACATCGTTAGACATCTAGAGATCCGCAAGAAAACGTCAGATCCGAGAGATACAGCGTCCGTAGTTCGAGGTAGCTCTGAGCTCCACTCAGCTAGAATAATATTATACAGCACCCGTCAGCTTTCGACGTGGACATACTATTTCTACAATGGCTTCACTTCAGAGACATTGTATATATCCGTTTTACTAACTGTATTCCTGAACTACTAACCTGCGTTCAAGTTTGTATTCTTTACGTTTAATATACTTATTTTTCTATCTCAAATTCTGTTTGTTGTTCCCTTATTTTGTGCGGTTCCTATTCTCGGGATTCAAAACAGTTGCTTATAAAAGAATTGCACAAGATTTAGCCAGATGTGAGTACAGTTCCTTATAAAAGAGTTGCTTAAGGTTTAGTCACTTTTGAGTACAGTTGGTCATAAAAGAATAGCTTATGATTTAGTCAAATTTGAGTACATCTGTGTATAAATGAGATACTTAAGTTTTAATAAAAATTAACACTGCTGCTTATAAACTGCTTATACAGTTGTTGTTGTGGGGTCTCTCCTTTTTCCAGGATAATAGACTCGTCTAGTGTATACATATACTCCTGCATAGAAGCAAGACGTCGTCAGACATCGAACGATCCGCGAGATAACGTCAGATCCGAGAGATACCAAAAGATACCGAGCGATACTGCGTCCGTAGTTCATTGTAGCTCTGAGCTCCACTCAACCAGAATAATATTATACAGAACCCGCCAGCTTCCGACGTGGACATACTAATTCTACTACGGCTTCACTTCAGGGACATTGTACATATCCGTCTTACTAACTGTATTTATGGATTACTAACCTGCGTTTAAGTTTGAGGCCTGACGCTGACTGGAGCCTTTTATAGTATTGAAATTGTTCTTCACTGAATCGCGAAGTACTTTTTGGTCTTACAAATCGCTGACATTGGTAAAAAAAATCAATTTAACATCTACTTACTAAATCTGGTTTCGACTTTTTCTTTAAGCACATTGTCAATATTTTTTCTATTTGGGAAAAACCAGGATTTTACACGTCATTGTGAATTTTTGTAAAAGTGAAGAACGTTGGTTTTAATTCTTAATTTCCTATCTATTACAGGTCACATGTAGTATAGACAAAAATATTAGAAAAAAGAAAAACACAAGAGACTCAGTTAACGCGATCAAAGAAATGTTTTGAACTATATTCTTCCATTTAAGCATAAATGAGCCAATTAGGTTGGATGTGCGTTGTGGTACAGTTGATATCGGCTCGGAACGAGAAGCCGGGGAGCCGAGTTCGAATTCCAGTCGTAATCCATTGTATTCACTTACGCGCAAATACCCTTGGGAAAAGTATTAATCCGTCTCTTCCTTCCAGTTATGGGTTAAATAGCAGGACAGATTGGGTTCTATAGCCTTGGTTGGCAATCAGTCTACCGCAGAAAGCAATGGCAACCTACTGCGGGATAATTTTCTGCCCAGTCAGTCATATCTCTTTCGAGACATGATCGCCCAAGTGTGTATCACGTATGGCACTTAACTGACTGACTGAGCCAATTAGTTTTAAGAGATAAAGCAGTAGACCTTTAAAAATAATGTTTCGTGTGAACTCGGTAGACAGCAGGCACTGCAAACTAGAACATATACGCAGATAGACACAAACAATCACGTATATACATAGGTACGCATTAACTGTGAACTAAAGACCTATACGAAGACATTCCTATTACAACTGAGTATTGAATTCGATCGTCACTAAGTACCCCATTCTTTCAACCTTGTGCCACATCTAAGCGGGGCTTAGAATATCAATACATACGAAGAAATTCTCGTTAAAAAGCAAAAAGAAAAAGTGAGTGAAAAAATGATGTGGGTTTCCCAAAGAGCAAACGGGTAGACATTATAGTGGGTTACTTATCTATTCTTTTTCTGGTTGTAGTGGGAGTCCGTTCTAGTGAATGGTAATTGTATACTGTTGCAGGTTAACGGAATTTGGCCTTGTTATAGATAGCCCACTATAAGTCATAAAATGATTACAAATCAAGAAAGGCAATTTGAGTAGACAATATCATTTTATATATACATATCAATTAATATTTTTAAAATTTAAGTAATAACTTGAAGTATAGGTCCAACGGAGGTTAAATGTTCATGGCAAATAATAAGCTGAAAGAGATTTAAGGCTTAGGAATGTGGGAGCTTGTAAGTTAAGAATGTCTTTGATGTAGTCGCTCCTTAGGTCAGTAAGTAGTTTTGAGACAGGGGAGAAGGAAAGAGGCAAGCGTAGTAGCCGCTCGATTTAGGTCAAGGGATACTGGTTACACTCTTCTTCTTGATGTCTGTCCGCTGGGGTCTTTCAGTATCTGCTTTTTATATCTTCTTTTTGGATCAAAGCTGCTCGTTTGGGATTTCACACTTGTATTTGATTCTGGGCTTCCCATTGGCTGATAAATAAATTTCGCGTAGGCTCACGAAATAGAAATTTAATATTTGGTTAATTTTTGTTTTTCAACCGGAACATCTGTGCGAACCCCGATGTGCAACGACGACTTTTGGTCATTTGCGTTTTTGTCTTGAGAGCGCAAACATCCGGTCCGTCGTTTTGCTCAGTCGGTATCACCACAACATTTCCAAATAACGATATACTTTTGTGCATATGAACCAAAAATCTAAAACACAGCCATACGTGGGGATTTGAACAATTGCATTTTGTGTTCTTGAAACAGGTATCATAAATAAAGACACGCAACTAGAATAAGTTGCATGAAATGGCCCAATTCGAGAAATCGACTTTGTGAGATACTGAGAATACCAACACTCGGTAGAAAAATTATCTAGCAGTTTATTTTCTAGCGCCTCCCGCCTGTGGGACTCCCTTTTATATGCTGACATGCGCCCCTGTAACATTATTCCTCCTACTGCCTCTTAAAATCCAAGTTGTCAACCTTAATAAAATGAAACCCAAATAAATGACCCTGTTATAATTTTTCTCAAACCAGATTTTCTTCTGATTCATGTCGCACAAATTTACACCAGTGGCCCGATGGGAACACTCCGAAACCCAAATCTGAACTAAAAACTTCGCCAACTTCCTATAAGCTGTGCACAAAAATTCTGTTTCACTTACAAACTCAAAAAATACAATTCAGAATATTTACTAATATCACCCACTCCTGCGTAAAGAAACAAAATAAAAATTGAAGATGACCTGTCTAAAAAAAAATATAAAAACACATAAAAGGGACTTCTCTGTCAGTCTGTCGGTAGACCAGCCAGGATTCACAACGCTTGTCGGGACCCACAAAAAATCTTCACCGCGATTAAGTCATAAATCATTCTCTCTCTCCTACCGTATGCCCTCACGGACAATTTTTATGTCTTTACCTATCTTTCTTTCAAATAAATATTACATTTAATATGACAATCCTTGTCGTGCATACCGCTGTATATAGTAATGTGGGGATCCAGAGACGATACAGAAGCCAACACTCCCGAAGAGATGGAACACGATCTAAATACAACCCAAACCGCCCCCTGTGTTTGATTCTGGGCTTCCCATTGGCTGATAAATAAATTTCGCGTAGGCTCACGAAATAGAAATTTAATATTTGGTTAATTTTTGTTTTTCAACCGGAACATCTGTGCAAACCCCGATGTGCAACGACGACTTTTGGTCATTTGCGTTTTTGTCTTGAGAGCGCAAACATCCGGTCCGTCGTTTTGCTCAGTCGGTATCATCACAACATTTTTAAATAACGATATACTTTTGTGCAGATGCCTGTATGTATGTTGCATGGGTTACCTGGCCGTAAGTTAGTAGCGTTTGAGTTTGCAGTTGTTTGTTGCTGTTCCGTCCCCAGGTGATCGAAGATGTCCAATGATCAGTCGAAGTCCCTCAATTCACCTGTCAGAGAAAGTTAAGGACTTGAGAGGACGGTTGTCTTCGTTCTTCATTCCTCGACAACTGAAAATCAAGAGACGTTTGGGAGCATAATGCAGACATAAGGGAAACAGACAAGAACAAAAAAGATAACAAGATGATAGCGAAGGCCAGTGGAATAAGGATTATATTGCAACTCTTTGTACTGCAAAATAGAGGCAGAAAAATGAATTAATAAGAAAATACAATCCAACTTCTTTCAGAGTTCACAAATTATTGTTGCTACTGTGTTTATTTATTGTTAGAGGTAATAGTCTTTATGCTCCCCTTCCCTTGGGTTCTGTCGAGAAACGGTGGACGTGTCTGCCAGTGTGGGAGAATTTTTCGCGTCTTCACTTCAACGCGTTTCGAGAGAGTCTCTTCTCTTTTCTCCTCGCGTTTTTCTGACGTTTCTGACTTGTTTTTTCTAATCCATTACTTTTTCCTGAAACAATTTCAATATGGCATCGGTTGGTAACTGTTCGAAATGTTTCTTCATAATGAGAATTTCGTACATCTGAATTAAATCTCCCGCTTACAATTTTGGGCGGATGTCTGCCGATCTGAAAATTCGGAAACAAGATTCTGGTAGTTTTGTACAATCACCTGTTAGCACCAATTAGAATTCCATCCTTACGTGGCTGGTCTTTTTCTTTTTTTTTTTTTTTTTTGAATCGACCGAAAATTCCGTTTTCGGGAGAGAAACAAACAAACAAACAAGGAAGAAATCTTATCGATTACACCCTAATCTTTCCGATTGACAAAAGATTTAGAAAAATTTCGATATTTCAAAAGATTAAGGGGGTGCTCAGTTTTTCATATAACATTATAGTAAATTGATCCTCCATTTTGAAAGCACTCACCGGTACGACATTACCACCACCTGTAAATTGGTTGATTATCAAATTTTATCTTCCTTTTTTTAGTGAAATCTATCGATTAAACCCTAAACTTTCCGAGTGAAAAAAACATTTGTAAAAATTTCAGCATTTAAACAATTTTAGTGGGAGGCTCAGTTTTTCATACAACCTTATAGTAAATCGATCCTGTGCAGTTAACTTTTTTGCTTGCGCATATTCAACTACTGAATCTTTTGCGAAATTTTTGAATAAAGCCATTCTTGGAGTTTACGAGGAAGATTACATTGTAAGAATAAAAAAAACTTGAAAAAGACAAAGACTCGTCCCAAAAAAGCAAAACAAAGCGACCCCAACGCGAGAGGTTTCAAAATGGAGGATCGATTTTACTATAACTTTGTATGAGAAAGTGATCCCCCCACCCGTAAAATTGTTTCAATATTGAAATTCTTTCAATTTTTTCTATTTTTTGGATAATCGGAAACTTTATGTAATAATCGATAAGACTGCGCTTAAAAAAGTTAAAAAAAAATGAAAAACAACAAATTTAAAGGTGGTGGTAGTCTCCTTCAGGTCCGCCGAGAGCACTAACGAAAACTACGTAAACTTAAAGAATCAGCGCATATGTTAGGCAACAAAAATCTAAGCGGGCCAAGCATAGGAATGAATACTATACGGGAACTAGTAATGCGGAGTGCTAGAGAAAATCATTAACATCAAACATTGGAATATGAGCTCTGGTATAAAATGATTACTGTGACATTAGGTTTACATGTTCCAAAAAATTCATACACTGATGTTCTCAAGAACACATGGCCCACTGTTTAATCGCTGGTTTGTTCCAGTCACTAACAAAAAATGAGTACAACAGTACGAACAATGCGAATAATGTTCGTTCTTTAGTATTTGTCTATATTTCTCACATGAGGTTGTATTTACACTATCATATAATAATTCTGCTAGTTTCTTCCTTAGTTGGTTACTTAGTTCGTCCGTTATTTACACCACTGAAGAAAAGTAACACACTCTCTACACGTGCTTTTACTACCCCCTTTATCTTTTTACTCTCCTCAGCCCTTCTCCCACCTTTGCCAAACGGAAGAGTAGCAAAGAGTTTGAGAGTAGGAGGAGACAGCCTATAGTATTACCGTATCAGTAGCAGCTTAAGCTGGTGGTTGTAGCAGTAATTGGGTGCGTGTATATGTGTGTGTACTGTACAATATAGTAAAAATAGGTAGGTTTGTTGTCGTATCCCGCGACCTAATAACGAAATTTCTGGCCTCTACACCTTTGGCCATTGCTCAGTTGGTCTTTTCTGTTTACAATGAACACAGGAGCCATGATTTTTCAAAACCTCTCACAAAATAGCGTACAGTATTTTGGTTATGGTCTGTGCATACGCCGCTTAATACAATATAAGATTACAGTAAAGTAGCTTCTATGGACATTACTTTTATAGATATTTTAATAAAATTACATTCAGTGTTATCGTTATTTTATTATCCAATACCTTTATGTTTGAAGACATTACTATCATTTATAGTATGACAAAGTAAAATTTTTCCAGGAAATCATAATTATCGTTCTGTGGAAATTCCACGGGTTCCGCTAGTTTATATCATTCGCACTATTGTCCTCATCTTTATTGTCATTTGTACGACGTTACGGCCGTTGTACGCTCCCTATGGACACATGGCCCAGTGAATATAGACGTTGGTTAGTTCCTGTGACTTGACCCAAAGATCAGTATCAGGTTACAGCAGTGGTGAACAAGTAATTTATAGGGTTAGGGGGAGATAACTCATGACTACCAAAAGAAGCTCTACGCATGAAATGAAGATCATATACCCCAGTGATTGTAATAAAGGTTTCGGTTCGAAATTTCTAGCACCTGAAGAATGCCGGAGCGTACAACCGAAACGTCGTACAAATGGCAACAAAGATGAGAACAATAGTCCAAATAATGTAAATAATGTTCGTTCTTGTTGTTTTCTAAGTTCGTTTTTATTTGCTAATACACAAATATTTGATCGATATATACTTCGGAATTCTTTAAATGCATATTGCTTCATGAGTTAGAAGGAGTTGTGTGTTGTAGGAAAAGAACTACAGGCAGGTGCCATAATGTTTTACTTTTAAAATATTAATTCAAAAAGAAACTGTAAATGCCTATTTTATTTTATTTTTATCTTCATTCTTGTAATTCGCTAAGGTTGTTTGTATTTGTTAATACTGTATTTCATCGATGTATGATGATTTTAAGTGCATATGGTGTCACCAGTTAGAGAATGTTGTGTTAAGGGAATTATAAACAAGTGCTTTAACTTTTATCTTTTAAAATGTTAATTCGAAGAGACACTGTAGATCTTTATTTTATTTTTTAAATTCATTCTTGTTTCCAGAGGTTTTATTTATTATTATTATTGTTGATAATATATGTGCTTCGGATTTTTTTAAGTGTACATTGTCCCACGAGTAAGAAGAATTATTTTTTGGAAGAAAACGAACTACAATTTTATCATAACTTTTCTTTTTTAAATAGTTAATTTAAAATACTTTGGTTATATATTGTGTCAAAAGTTAAAAGAATTTGCTTTTTTTTAATAATCATTTTAATAATCCTTTCAACCCAAGTACTGCCACTGGTATGCAGGGGGTTACATAAGAGGTGAATGACAAAAAAAATTTAGAGTTGTTCAGAAAATGGATAAGAGAAGGATGCGAAAACTGATGTGAAGAGATTTGCATAAGAATCGAGGGAAAAAGCAGAACAAGATACAGGGAGTGTCAGCGAATTGATGAGAGTCAACGAGGATACGAGATGGCAATTGATGCTGAATTTATCGTCTTGGGGATTGTAGCTATCAGAGAAGCAAATATACGAAAGGATGTTCGAATGGCGGAAAATGCGGAGAAAAGAAGCTAATAGAGTGGAAGTGGAGGCCACATTATACAGCTTTGATTTTAAAAGGGTAGTACCTAATTGTCAGTCTAGTAAATTCGTTTAAATAGGGCACCAAGCTACTCAGAGCAGAATCCGTCAAAATATTTGAGGCCACATTGCGTCGGTGAGAAAGTGACAGGTGTCGGGCTGTCAGATCGAGATTGATTACATTGTAGATTCTATTTTGGATCTTGTCGAGAACCCGAGATGAATAGCAGAGGAACCCGACTAGATATGGCGTGTATTCACGAAATGATGGTAGATTTGTTTATGTGCAAGATAGATCCAAACAAGAAAAAATGATAGGGAATGAATTATAAACAAGTGCTATAATATTTCTTCTTTAAAATATTAATTCAAAAAGACACTATAAATACAAACTTGTTTTTACCATGTTTTCCTAAGTTTGTTTGACTTATGTACTCTGAATCATCCAGTGTATTTTTTTTTTTCATGAGTTAGAGGAATTTGTGTTTAGTAGAAAATAGAATTATGAACAGCTGCTCTAACATAGCTCTTTTCAGACATTTATTCAAAACAATACTCCAAATCACGTTTTTTCATATTCGTACTTGTTTCCTAAGAATGTTTTTCTATATTTCTAAGATGAGGTAGTATTTACACTATTTACATTATCTGAACTATTGTCCTCATCTTCGTTATCATTTCCACGATGCTTCGGTCTTTGGATGCTCCAGCCTTCTTCAGGTGCCAGGAATTCCAAACCAAACCCTTTATCTCACTAGGGTATATCATTATCATTCCTTGTGAGCCGCTTCTGGTTGTCATGAACTATCTGCTTTTAACCCGACTATCTAAGTTACTCGTATTGAACTCACATTTTTGGGGATCAAGTCACAGGAACTAACCAATGACTATACCCAATCGGCCATGTGTCCTTGAGGACAACAGCGATTGAATTTATGGGTATTTTAACCTAATGTTTCAGAAACCTTTTTTACCAGATCTCATATTGTAATTTTTTATGTTAATGAATGGTTTCCCCTGGTATTTTTTACCAGAGTTCATATTGCAATTTTTTTATGTTGTTCGTTTACTTTAGTATTTTTTACCAGACCTCATGTTGCAATTTTTGATCTTAATGGTTTTCTCGAGTATTTTACCAGAGTTCATATTGCAATTTTTGTTGTTGATGGTTTCCCCTGGTATTTTCTTTTACCAAAGTTCATATTGCAAATTTTATGTTGATGGTTTTCTTTACTATTTTTACCAGAGTTCATGTCGCAATTTTTGATCTTGATGGTTTTCTCTAGAATTTTTACCAGAGTTCATATTGCAATTTTGATGTTGATGGTTTTCTGTAGTATTTTTTTTTTACCAGAGATCATATTGCAATTTTTGATGTGGATGGTTCCCCTAGTATTTTTTACCAAAGTTCATATTGCAAATCTTTATGTTGATGGTTTTGTTACTATTTTTACCAGAGCTCATGGTGCAATGTTTTATCTTGATGGTTTTCTCTAGTATTTTACCAGAGTTTATATTGCAATTTTGATGTTGATGGTTTTCTCAAGTATTTTTTACTAGAGTTCAGATTGCAATTTTTGATGTTAATGGTTTTCACCAGTATTTTCTACCAGAGCTGTTATTGAATTTTTGACACTAATTATTTTCTCTGGCATTGCGTATTACTGGTTCCCATGTTTTATTCATCTCTATGCTTAGTCGGCTTAGGAGATTATGTAACCTAGGATATGTGCTGATTCCTTAAGTTTACGTAGTTTCCAGTGGCATTCTCTATCTCTTATTTCAACTTCATCCCATGAAGGTGGTGATCTTCTTTCTCCTTCCATATGTGGTCAGATACGAATGATTTTTCTATCTCCTCTCGTGATACGGCCTTACGATGTTCTACAAGATGAGGACAATAGTCCGAATAACGTAAATAGTGTTTCTTGTATACCACGTGTTTGATTGATGCATACTTAGTTATTCTTTAAGTGAATATTCTGTCATGAGTTGGAGGAATTTGTGTTTTATAGGGAAGGAATTATAAGCAGAAGCCATTAATATTTATACATTAAAATGTTAATTCAAGAAGACATGATAAATATTAGCTTATATTTTTTCAACTTCATTCATTTATTTATTTTTTTGACATTAAGACAAGTTTTTGATCGATATGTGATTCGAAACTATTTAAGTGTACATTTTATTACGAGAAGGAGGAATTTGTGTTATACAGGAAAGGAATTATAAACAGGTGTCATAATTTTTTCCTTTTAAAAAAATCAATTCAAACAGAAGCTTGAAACTAATATTTCACTCTTTTAATGTTTCTTGTTCTTACCTGTAATTGATTATTTATTAAGGGCACAAGTATTTGATTTATCCGTCCGTGCATGGAGTACTGCTGCCATTTATGGTCAGGTGCCCCTGCCGTTCTCCTCAGTGTTCTTGACAAGCTCCAAAGGAGAGTCTGTAATGTGATAGGTACTGATCTGGCGACTCGACTGCAGCCACTTTCCCATCGTCGAAATGTGGCCTCCCTTTGTCTCTTCTATAAATACTTTCATGGCTTCTGCTCGGATGAGCTTAAGTCACTGATGCCTCCTCAACAGATGTTTACCCGTGCAACCAGACTGGCAACTGGGTCCCACCCATTCACAGTCAGGTTAACCAAATGTAGACGACAATTCTACTCCTGCAGCTTCCTCTCTCGCACTTCCCGCCTGTGGAACTCACTCCCGTATTCTTGCTTTCCTGACGGCTACAACCTCCAGAAATTTAAATGCAAAGTTAATACTCATCTACTAACCACTGGCCTCTAGCTCTCTCCCCTCCCCTGTATAACCTTCCCTTTCTCTCCACCTATGTACCTGTCATCGCACCTGCTTTCTCAGCTTTCTATTGTTCCTTTCTAACTAGCTTGTACTCCTCACTCTTTTCTAATTAATCTTTTTACATTTATGTAACCCCCTGCACATCAGTGGCGTTTCTGCCTTGCTCGGGGTGAAATGATTAAAAAACAAAAAAAAAATGCTTCGGATGTTATATCCGCGCACGAGTTATTGTTATGATTTAGAAAAATGTGTGCGTAGTAGAGATGAATTAAAACAGGAACCATAACGTTACTTTTTTTAAAATGGTAATTAAGAAAAACTGTAAATCCGTATTTTATTTTTTATTCTATTCTTTTTGTTTCCTACGTTTATGTTATTGTTATTATAGCAAATGTTTGACAAGTATATGCTTCGGAATTCCTTAAATATATAATGTATTGTAGCGTAGGGAACTGGTTAATTGTTTCTTTGATTCGGCCTTGTGTCAGAATTAACCGAACACCCTACAGCTTACAAGTTTTATGCAGAATTATTATCAGAAATTTTTCATCAAAAGGTTCGTTATCGGCAGGTTAGAATATATGAAATTGTGTGGAATAGCGTAAGAAGAATAAAATATACATTTTGTATTTTAAAATAAAAATTTATTAAAAGGACGAATAACATAAGTTGTATAAGTTAATGTTCAATTAGAAACATTATTAAGAGGTAAAGGGTAGAGTTCGTACAAAATGTTCTAGTAGTAATTGTTGAAAGAGATAAGGAGAAAGAGAAATAGGACAATGTCCGAGTTGGCCTGATGTTTCTCTCGTTATATTTTAGAAGTGTCTCTCATTGCTCCCATCTGAGTCTCTCCGCTTGACTGACGCTGATGAAGTACCCTAGAAATTTTAACTCTCTTTTCTAGATGTTAATTATAAGTGTTCTTCTTGTTTCCATTTTCTATAAAAGAAATTTGTCGTTGCTCACATATCTAGTCCATTGTACAATAAGCATCATTCTGGGGATACATACTTATATATATATATATATATATATATATATATATATATATATATATATAAGCATGAACGAATAGTAGATTTATAAATGTACAAGATGGAGGCTGTCAAGAACCTCGAGATGAATAGCAAGATCACACGACCAGATATGGCAACAGTATTGGATGCACGGACGAATAGTAGATTTATAAATGTACAAGATGGAGGCTGTCAAGAACCTCGAGATGAATAACAGGATCATCCGACCAGATATGGCAACAGAATTCAATGTGCGAACGAATGGTAGATTTGTAAATGTGCAAGATGTATTCTCACGAGAAAAAAACCTTTCTATACGGACACAGAAACCCAGCTTTCCTAGCAGAAGATGCAGCTACAGAATCGATGTAGATATCCCACATCAGGTTTGTTGAAAAAGTGAGGCCAACGAGCTGCGGTGTGTTGTCCTCAATGAGACTTGTATCAATCATGCTGACGGCTGGCAAAAAGTTGCTCTCCTTGTTCATTTATCGAAAGGACAAATGGTCAAAAGAATGGTAAAAACACATAGAATACTGTGCGATTTTATATCAGTTTTTTGAAAATTCAGAATCACTGAATTGGTGTTATCTTAGGTGTTATCTCTGGTAAAAATAACATAACGACACAGCTGAATATATTTAAAACATTTTACCTACCTGAAGTAATATTTCTGGGCACAGGAATTTGTGTATTTATAAAATCTGCCATCAGTTTTATTATTCATTCAATTATTTATCACTAGCAGTATAACCCGGTGTTGCTCGGGTGTAATGAAAGCTTTAAAACTAAGCCATGGTTCTGGAGCTCAGATTCCTTGGACGTTGGCACGAAAGACTAAAAAGCTACAGTTGTTTCAAGTTAAAGCGAAACCGTAGACTAAAAGAAAAATGAATGGATGTAAGTCAAATTTTGATTTCCTGGTATCGATATCCAATAATATTTTTTTCGTCATGAACTGAATTTTAAAGGCTAAATAAGTCCTCTGAGTAAATGGTATCATGGCTGAGACTAAGAACTACAATTATACCTACTTAGAGCCAAACCCGAAGCAAAAACTAAAATGGAAGGGCTGAAAAACTGATTTTGATCTTGCCTTTTATATATATATATATATATTATCGATTTTCTGCACTATTGTAAGAACTGCAACCTCGAAACCTCTGAATATCGTTTCTTATGTCTTTGTCTATGGGTGTATCAAATTTGATTAAAATCGGACCACTCCTTCTATAAACCGATTTTTTCGATTATCGATTGTCCATATTTATCGGGGGTACCTGAACACAAAACCTAGCTAAGAACATTTGCAGACGGTTATAGTACAACTGTGTAAATTTTCAAGAAAATCGGTTCAGCCGTTTCAGAGTCTATAGGTAACGTATACACACACAGACAGACATGTACACACACACACACACACACACACACACACACACACACACAGACAAAGTTCCATTTATAAATAAGTTTAGATATAAAATGCCCGCCTCTCTTCAAGTTACGGACAATCTGTTCCGTGGGTTTAACGTATTTTTGTCAAATTATACCCAAGGGAGCAGTGTGTATTTTTACTCCCGAATTTATGATCTGCAGAGTCATCCTCGGATGTTTCACTTCGGATAAATACTTACATCACACTTCATTAAATCTTCACTACTAGAGACGTGAAAGTTGTCAAAATGTCGGGCGAAATAGCAATGAGAGAAAATTGAAGGGTAGCCGTCAACAATTAATCCCCAGGAAAGCAATTATATATTGAAGACATAATCAATTTTGTATATATATATATAGTAAATATGTATATGGTAAATATAAATATGGTAAATATATATATATATATATATATATATATATATATATATATATATATATATATATATATGTATATTGATTGATTGATTGTTTAATACTTAGTTTTTGGTCATAATAGGGTTAGGCCAGTGAACATTTGTATTAAAGTGTTCAATACAATTATATTGTAGAACTTTTGAATATTTTTTATTTGTAAACGAGTTAATACGCAACCAAGGTTTATAAAAAATTACCTGAAGACACCACACATCATAGAAACTCGTTTATAACATAATAACTCGTTTACAAATGGAATAAACACACACACACACACATACACACACACACACACACACACACATATATATATATATATATATATATATATATATATATATATATATAGTAAATACTAAAAACAATTTTGAGAATATATACATTTGCCGTATGCATATATGTATACTTATAAAATATTACATGTATTAAACATTATACATATAAACACCATTCCGTCGTATTCCCATCTTAATATAATCATATATATATATATATATATATATATATATATATATAGTGATGAACTTATAAAACTGTTAACCCTTAAACCGTCAGTCAAAACAAAATACCAGACGAAACTGAAATGAACATCTATTGGATATTGAACATCTATGAATATCTATGGGATATTTTGGATAAAAAAATTGATAAATCTAATGTTACTTCGCAAGACACACTTTGGGAACAAATACAAGCTGCTTGGCATGAGATACCATTAGATTCATTGAAGAAGCCTGTGATGTCAATGCCTTACAGAATGAAGGCTGTGATCAAAGCAAAAGGCTATTATACTAAATATAAAATTTATTTTGTAACAAATATTTTTCTTCTTAAAGAATTTAGTGAGTAAATCAAATAAAATTACTTTAATTAAATTGTTTATTTTCTGACAATATGCCTCATAAAAGATAAACTAGTTCTTGTCCTATTATTTTTGCACAGTACTGTATATATATATATATATATATATATATATATATATATATATATATATATATATATATGTATGTAAAAATATACTCAGTTATGGTCTGTGATTAAGGGCAGGATTATTAAATAAAATAAAGACAAGAGGAAAACTGTATTTTAAATCGTCTACGCGTTTCGTCCTGTGATGGACTTCATCAAGGCAAAAAGACGAAATGAGCTTTATTCTAAATTGCGTTTCTATAAACAAACAGATTTGACCAGCACAAAAACATACATAATAAAAAGTTCAAAGAAAACGGTTGAATTCCCTTCATTTTAATATTTCGTGACTTTGCACAACACACGAAAGTAGCGAATGAAATCGAAAAGGAAGGACTAAACATAGACTACAAGAAAACTAAATTCTTAGTCATCAGCTAAAAGAGAAGCTGAAAATAGAAACTAAAGGACGGGGAAATTGAATCATGTAGGTGCAGAAATTTAAATATCTGGAAAGTGTTCTGACAGAGAACGTAAAGTGCGACACGAAGATCCGAAAGCATACTGGCACGGTCATAAATAAATTTCAAAAGCTAAGCAGATTAATTAAGTTTTCGTTGAAAACGAATAAAAGTATATCGGACTCTTATATGATATCTGCGTCCTATGTAGCAGTGAAAGCTGGACAACCAACTCAAAGATAAAGGAGAAACTCGATGCAAGAGAAATGTAGTTCTACAGAAGGCTGCTGAGGATATATGAGCCTAACTTTATTTCCAATGAATTACATTTTTGTGGCACAAGGCCAGTTTGGAGAGGGGAATAAAAGCTCAGGCTGGTCCTCACTAAATAACTTTGGTAAGTTCTTTTTTTCTACGTGCATTAGTGCTTTCCTCTAGAAAAGAGACGACTTCTTTTTCTTGGGGTGGGTGGGAGTGTGAGAAGTAGTAGGGTTAGGAGGTTTGATTTTTGTAAGAGGGGTCAGTTGGAAGGTAGGGGGTTGTGGAATTTTTGGGGATGAAGATGAAAGGCTTCTAGCCTTATCTGCGTACGTGTTCATAGGTCTCTCCGGTGAGACTGGTAATGAAGACGCTTCTCTTTTGATCTTCTTTTCTGCTCTTACGAAGCACCTCCGGGTTGTTGCTCTCTTTGCCTCGTTTCTGCTTCTTTTCAGCGACGATGATCTAGGTGCTTGCATGTCAACCTCCATGTTGGTTGACTCTTCCAGAGCTAGTTGCTTTTTGGGGGATTTTGACCTCCCAGTGGGTCATATGAACCTAACATATGTGAAACGATGAGGTTTTGGAGAGGATGCAAACGAACAGTAAAGTTTCTGGGCCACGTGATTAGAAAGAAGGCTTGGAGAATCTGATACTCACTGGACAGAGAGAGACATAAGGAAAAGCAACGAGTGACATACTTGATGGAGCTGGATGTCGAAGCAGGGTTAGGGAAAGATTCTTCTTCTATGTGCCCTGTCTTTTTAGGACGTAGGCGATCATGGCTTTCCACATCTCCCTATCCCTGGTGGCCCTTAGCACCTCGTCTCCTGTTACACCATGCAACCCTCGTTCCGTCATC
The DNA here is from genome assembly GCA_037127315.1 of Ascarosepion bandense. Taxonomy (NCBI): domain Eukaryota; kingdom Metazoa; phylum Mollusca; class Cephalopoda; order Sepiida; family Sepiidae; genus Ascarosepion; species Ascarosepion bandense. The sequence continues at coordinate 456,415 of JBBBDQ010001927.1, forward strand.
CACCTGATTAGATCCTTCAAATATGTTATTAGTTGCTTTCCCCTGTCTCTTTTTCCCTCTATCTGGCCTTGTTAGTATCAGGTTCTCCAAGCCCTCCCTCCTCATTGCATGTACCAAGAACTTCAGCTGTCTCTTCCTGATGCTCAGTATTAGTTTCCTTTTCGTTTCCATCATTTCTACGACTTCATCATTGCTCACATGCTCGATCCATGATAATCGCAGTGTTAAGAGCGACAAAGTGTAGGGGTAAGTAATGGTGGAACACAGGATATAAAAGATTTAGTAAGCCTGATATATGATTGCCTTAATGGCTCTTGTGAAAACTGGTTATGTGTGACGTTTTTAAACTCGAGTGAAAATGGACTTTCTCTCATTTTTTAAGCCAATGTAAACTGAACATGGATTTGTATTGTGGTGCAGTGGATATATATTCGAAACGTGAAATCGAACAGCCGTATTCAAATTCCAGTTGAATTCCTTGCATTCACTAACGAACAAATACCCATTGGGAAAAATATGAGACCATCTCTTCTCCCTCCAGCCATGGGTTGAATAGCAGACATAATTCTATAGTCTTAATTAACAACCAGTATATCGCTGAAAGTAATGGCAACCTACAGTCAGTCATGTCCCTTTCAAGACATGATCGCCCAAGTGTATATCACATATGGCACTTAACTATCTGATCTGGATAAAATAATTGAAAAGCATGACAGATTGGATTTCATAGCCTTGGTTGGCACCCAGTTAATCGCAGAAATGGCAACCTACTGCGGGAAAATCTTCTACTCAGTCTGTCATGTTTCTTTCGAGACATGATCTCCCAACCTTGTATCACGTATGGCAATTAACTGACTAAATCTGAACATACTTCTACCTAGTTTTTTGCTTTAGTGTAAACCAGTATAGATCTCTCTTTTTGGAGTCAAACTCTGTGTATATTTTTAAAATCCATTGTTATTTTTTGTCCTATAATATATACGCGGTGTCCATAAATTTCGTGTGCACTCTAAAAAATTATAACTTTATTTGTATTTGTGATAGAAATAATCTTTAAAAAATGTTATAAATCAACAAGATGGAGATTCTTGTCACTGCTCTGCGTGTTAGTTTCGAAATTAGAAATTTCCTAACAGATGGATCGGAAGGTGTGGACCATTTTATTAGCATCCACGTTCGCCAGATATGACCCAATTGGATTTTTCTTTTAATGAGGACATGTGAAAACAATTGTGTATGCAATCAAACCTAGTTCATTAGAAGGTCTGAAAGCTAAAATAACTAATGTGATTTCAGGCATTACTGTAAATCAGTTGACAAATGTTTTCCCTGAACTGCAAAATCATATTACCCTTTGTATTGCTAATGATGGAGAACATGTGGAAACTTAAATAAAATCTCAGGAAAACCTTAAAAATATAGATTTACTTCTTTCTAATCCTTTTTAAAAATTATTTCTATAGCAAATACAATTAAAGTTATAATTTTTTAAGGTGGACACGAACTTTATGGACACCCTTTATAAAGACCATATTACTGTAAATCAGTTGGCAAATGTTTTCCGTGAACTGCAAAATCGTATTACCCTTTGTATTGCTAATGATGGAGGACATGTGGAAACTTAAATAAAATTTCAATAAAACCTTAAAATTATAGATTAACTTATTTCTAATCCTTTTCAGAAATTATTTCTATCGCAAATACAAATAAAGTTATAAATTTTTTCAAGTTCACACAAACTTTATGGACACCCTGTGTATTTGACTTGAATTAATAACAGCTTATGTTCTTGATTCATTGAGCGACCGATCAACATTATTTGTCAGAAACATTTTTATATTATTTCTTGATCGTTGCTAATCACTTTTATCGTTGATTACTCAGTGAACTTTGAGAGTAAAATCATTAGTAACATATTGTATAATACAAATAATATCGATAATCGGACAGTAACTTTTACATTCATTTCAAAACTAAAACAATCAATTACCTTCTGATTTTCAGTACATATCTATAATCAAATTAATGTTAAAGAATTTACAGCATACGTACATCTCTGTACTATTATCAATGCGTTTCCTTTTCTGGCAAATAACAATCAGTTTCTTTCACATTCTCAAAGCATTTTGAATTTTAATGCTTCCAAAACGAAGATGCTACCTATTAACCATCACAGACAATCGCTCCTACCCGTCATTAGCATGGATCAGGCTAGTCTCCCTGAAAGCAAAACACTGTACCTCCTCGGCTTAACTCTCAAAACAGACCTCAAGTGGGATGGATATATAGAATCCATAGCTAAATCTACTACTAAGAAAGTCGATTCTCTGTGTAGGGCCAGGATGTTTTTTTCCGCCTGAAACAATCCTGCATATATATAAATCTACCATTCGCCCGTGCATTGATTACTGTTGCCATATCTGGTCAGGTACTCCTGCTATCCACGTAGGTGTCCTTGACAAAATCCAACGGAGAATCTCTAAGGTGATCGATCCCGACTTGGCAGCTCGCATACAGTCACTTTCTCACCGGCGCAATGTGGCTTCCCTGTGTCTCTTCTACAAATACTTTCAGGGCTTCTTTTCCGATGAACATAACTCACTGGTGCCTCATATATATAAATTTACACGAGCGAAAAGATTAGCAACTAGGTCCCACCCTTTTACTGTAAAACTAATAGATTGTAAACGCAAATTCTACTCCAACAGGTTCTTTTCTCGCACTTCCCTCCTGTAGAATTCCCTTCCATTTACGTGCTTCCCCGACAGCTAGAATCTCCAAAAATGTAAATGTAAAGTCAATAGTCATCTCCTATCTCACTAACCTGCATCCTCTCTTTCATGCTCCTTCCTTCGTCCACTCCACTCTCATCAGTGGAGATTCTAATCTTTCTGTGACCCACTTCCTGGCATCCCCTATAACCTGTTACTCTTTCTCATAACTTTCCTCCTATGTAAGCCCCTGCAAAACAGTGGCAGTAAAATGCCTTGCTTGAGGCGATATGATTATAAGAAAAAATTCTAAAGTAAAATCATGAACAATGCATTCTGATTTAATGGCAGCGGTAAAGTTGCCATTTCTTTATAAGGAAAAAGTCGATAATCATTAACAGAGCTACTTGACACTATTTACATTGTTCTGACTATTATCCTCATATTTATTGCCATATTTACGTTTTGGCTGCTGTACGCTTCGGCCTTCTTCAGGTGCTAAAAGTTTCGAACCAAACTCTTTATTCACTAGGTTATATAATTCTCATTCCATGATCGAGGACACTTCTGTTAGCCATGTAGTTATCTCTCTTTAACTTAATTCTTTCGCGCATGAAATGAGAATGATATACCGAAGTAATCGTAATAACGGATTCCTAGCACCTGAAGAAGATCGTTGTACAACGGTCGAAACGTCGTAAAGATGAAGACAATGGTCCGAACAATGCAAATAATGCAAATACTACCTCATCTCCAGTTCTGTGCTTAGCAACATCGCTGCCCACCACGCAGAATGCGCCTTACTGCCCTTCTACCCGCATAATGAAAATTGCTCCCCCCCCCCCCAGACATATTGAACCCGCAATAAATGATACTTTAAACAAAATAACATACTCTCGGAAAGCAGATATTCCGCGAAGGCGAAAAAAAAAACCGGAAGAAATTGGAAAATTGGCGTTTTGAAGCTATACATTACGAGCGTTTTCACAATTTTAGCTACATTTTATGTATGATGAAACAGATACCTATGATAATAATTTCCCAGTTAATCCTAATAATTACTTTATTTTTTTTATTACAATAAATCTTGCGGCTTCCCGGGGATTGGAGCCCCTAGAGAACTTGCCCCACCCCCGCAACTGCAGAGTCTGCGGGGGGCCCTAATCACGGCCCTGCTCATCTCAAAAGTATAGACAAATACAGAGCTAATTGAGTTATATTTTTCTTCAGTCTCTGTACAATGGACCTGGGATCAGAGTGCATCCGGGAATTCCTTGCATTCACTTACGCACAAATACCCTTGGGAAATGTATTAATCTGTCTCAGCCCTCCAGTTATGGGTTAAATAATATGATAGATTGGGTTCTGTAGCCTTGGCTGGCAACCAGTAAACCCCAGAAAGTAATGGCAACCTATTGCGGGATAATCTTCTGCCCACTTAGTCATGTCTCTTTCTAGACATGATCGCCCAAGCGTGTATCACATATGGCACTTAACTGACTGATCCATTACACCACAGCCTAGATAATTCTTAAAACGCACTGAAACAATAAATACACAAGCATGAGTCCAGCATCTGCAACGTGTTCATAAATGGCTTGACCGAGACACGCACAGCGCTCGTCAACACGAAATGTTTGTTCTCTATAACCATTTTGTGCTGTATGCAATATGAATAATGCAATATATATATATAGATAGAACTTAGTCTTTTCTACTCAACGCAAAATATTCACCCATAATTATTAACATTTTTTCGACCCCTGTAAAAAGCTTTGTATTGGAAATTTTCTTTGATGTAAACCAGCAAGATCTAGTAAAAAACTCGTTTCATAAAATAATCCCGCCATTTCCTTTTCCGAAAACGGTATCTAAATGTTGTCTGATAAGTAATAACAAGTCACTACAAATGATGGCGAATCAAAATTATGTTAACAATTAATCAAACATTCCCAACTTTTGGACAGGTGGCGGCAGTCCGTTGGTCTGGCTACTACACTGGTCTGGTGTGACTTCAGGTTATGGGGTATGATAAAGGATCGCGTTTATAACCCAAAAATTAGAGACATCGGAAAACGCAATGACAGAATAGAGCGTCTAATATCAAGCATTCCCTGGGTGTCAAGGCACTAAATTGTACTGTTGATCGCTGGTTTTTGTACATCAATCGTACCGCTGGACAGGTGGAGACTGTTCAGTAAACTCTGAATAAATAATTCATCTCATGCTAGTGTTAACATAATTTAGACACACTCTATGTGCGTTGTGGTGCAGTGGATATTGACTGAGAACGAGGAATTGGGGAGCCGAGCTCGAATTCCAGCTGAATTCTTTGCATTCATTTACGCACAAATATCCTTCGGAAAAGTATTAATCCTTCTCTTCTCTCCAGTTACGGGTTAAATAATAGGACAGATTGGGTTATATAGCCTTGGCTGCCAACCAGTTTAATGCAGAAAGCAATGGCAAGCTACTGTGGGGTAATCTTCTGCCCAGTCAATCATGTCTCTTTCGAGATATGATCGCCCAAGCGTGTCTCACGTATGGTACTTAACTGACTGACTGAATATAATAGTTGGAATAATGATTAAGGTTTCTACTGGTCATAAAGTGGGGGATCAATTTATTACTTCATAACAATAAGAAACCGATCCCCCACTAATTACTACATAATAATATAATACATTTCTTTCCCCTCTAGCTATGAGTCAAATAGCAGAACAGATTGGGTTCTATAGCCTTGGTCGGCAACCAGTCTACCGCAGAAAGCAATGGCAACCTACTGGGGGGGGGGGTAATCTTCTGCCCAGTCAATCATGTCTCTTTCGAGACATGATCGCCCAAGCGTGTATCACGTATGGTACTTAACTGACTGACTGAATATGATAGTTGGAATAATGATTAAGGTTTCTACTGGTCATAAAGTGGGGGATCAATTTATTACTTCATAACAATAGGAAACCGATCCCCCACTAATTACTACATAATAATATAATACATTTCTTTCCCCTCTAGCTATGAGTCAAATAGCAGAACAGATTGGGTTCTAAAGCCTTGGTCGGCAACCAGTCTACCGCAGAAAGCAATGGCAACCTACTGCGGGGTAATCTTCTGCCCAGTCAATCATGTCTCTTTCGAGACATGATCGCCCAAGAGTGTATCACGTATGGTACTTAACTGACTGACTGACTCTATAATTGTATAAAATGTAATGGTAATTATTCTTTAACAAATAATGTTTACACACAACAACAAAAAATTATTTATAAATAATATTTTACTCAGTTTTGTGTCGTATTTCCTAATTCTTCTTTATTGGGGTTTGTCTTCTTTTTTTTCCCTTTTAAAATCTTTAGCAATGAATACGAAATGTCTCTATCGCTTTCCAAGTGTGGTATAATGTTTATGCTATGCTAACAAATAAGAGAGATGTCGGTGAAAACACTACAAATGTTTTGATTATCAAAACAGAGCAAGATAAACAGGATAGCTATTACGCCGATATGAAAACTCTTCCATCCATTGTTGATTTTCCTTCCACTTCATCATTTTTTTTCAATATTAGTTGCCATTCGGGGTAGATGTTGTAGTTATAAGAGAGTGTCGTCATTGTCCTGGCTCTTACATTATTCATAACCTTCGCTAAAAAGTAATGGAAAAAAAAACTCCGTTGTTTAATGAAAAATAATGGCAAATAAATAAATAAAAATAGATTTTTTTTGTGTTCATGTTGAAATGTTTGTTTGGAAGACACGCTACTTTGGTGACTAGTTGCTTGCATACATATAAGAAAATTTTCAAAAATCCGACAGAATATTGAAAAAGGTGTATGATGTCAAAAAAAAAAAGAAACAAAGCAAAACCTGGCGCCATTTTTTATATTTAGTTTTGAAAAGAGCAGACGATTGATTAGTGATATTAAAATGCACTCGGCTGGAGACCGGATTCGGCCGAGATATCGTCCGGGCCGTTCTGGGTGATGAACTAAGTGTATTATTGTATTGAGGAGTGAATAAATGATTCTGTTTTGATATTTTTCATTGGCACAGAAAGCGTCGTCTGAGTGAACGTTTGTCTGTATATATTGCTGCACCTAAAAATGCGGATAGACATTGCATTAAATTGAAATCATTACTAAACGTATATTGTATGGTGTCTCTTTGTGGGCGATATACGGCTATGTCTTACCGCAACGCTTATAGGCGTCTGATGTTTTATTCATTTTAAAGAGATCTGTATAATTTCAACCGGCAAAGGGTCAAACAGATTCTAACGAAGGTCATTTTCACGTGTGCTATAATGAAATTGAGATGAGTCACGATTTAAATATCCCACCAGTATGCGTAATCATTTAACAAGCATTGTACATCACCGGAAGATCAAAGAACACGTAGTCACAATTCGATTTTGCAAATTTTAGGTCATTCCTTCTTACTATTTCGTACGAGTGTCATGTAATGCCTGGTTGAAATAAACAACGGACACAGAACAAATATATATAAGAATATAAACTTATATTTTTATTCTGCGTCGGTGGTGGTTGTGTGGAGCGAAGTGTAGCCAGAGAAAATCACGCACATACGAAGGGGTTGTCGAAAGCTTTTTTTAACCAGATAGATTTCTCTTCAGTTCTCTTTTTTCTGCGTTCTCTCGGTGTTCTGATTTTGCCCCTCCCCACAAAAAAACTTATTATAATCCCAAATTTTCCACGCATTTTTTTCTTCTCGGGTTTTCGCTTAATTGTGTCATCTATGGCCAGGGGCATCTGTCAATCATCTTCACTGGCTATTGATTTTTAAGCCGGGTGACCTTAGATGTTAATCACACTTTTGTCGGTCACAGCTTGTCTTTTCTGCATTTGATGTTGTTCATACTTTTGTCGGCTGTTGCTGTTTTCTGCCTTTGATGTCAGTCATATTTCTAACTGGTCATAGTAATATATTACACTAGTTTTAGTTCATTTTACCATCCCATTTTATCTATAAACTAGAGTGATAAAAATATCTTTGAACAATACAGAAAACAGTAAATAATTAGTGGCTGAATGCGGACGGGGAAATTCCTTGAAGGATTAATTACCGAATTACATTACATCGAGTTCTTATCTATCGCTACCACATTTTTTCGATTTAGTAATACTATTAGTTGTGTTATCTAAAAAGAAATCTAAAGGAGTTACCGTACATTGAAAAACTACTGGGACTCAAAATCCTACTTGATCTCAATTTGAACTCGTACATATGACCCATTGCTAAGCATGCAGGTAAAATCGCCGGATCTCTGTGCCACTTCAGTAACCGCTTCATGACACATTCTGCAAATCTCCACCTGTACAATTACTTGATAACTCTTATTACAAGGTAACCCAAAAAGTTCTGTCCGTTTTTAAAGGAAAAAAAGAAAGCGCTTCACAGTATGTGTAACTTATATTTAGTCTCCGAAGTAATCGCCATCGGCATCCAGCACCTTCTGCCAACGTGTCTCCAGCTGTTCACTGCTCTTGCGGTAGAACTCGGGGGGTGGTGGTGACGCAAAGAAGTTTGTGAGGGCTTTGCGCAAGTCTGCTCCATTGGTGAAGGATTTCCCAGGAAGATGATTATCCAGGGAGTGAAAGAGCTGGTAATCAGATAGCACAAGTTCAGATGAATAAGATGGATGGTACAAAGTCTCCCACTCAAGTTGCTGTATGGTATCCCTGACCATTCGCGCAAGATGCGGCCTGGCGTTATCATACCTTTGCGATTCACCAGTGCTGGCTCTTTCTGGCGCAATGCCTGTTACAAATGTTTCAATTGCTGCGAGTATCGTTCTCCAGTGAACATTTGGCCCCCTTGGTAGTAGTTCATAATGAACCCCTTGACAACCTGTCTACCAGACACAAAGCATAATCTTGCGTGTGTGAATAGGCAGTCTTGCGGTGTGAAGGATAGCATCCTGAGGAGACAACCAATGCCTGGAATGCTTGAGAGTTTCGTACAGAACCCACTTTTAATCACTCGATTGAATAAGGATCCGGTACGGTGGCGAGAAAGCAGCGATAGGAAAGCTGCCACTCGTTGTCCCTTGTGGACTTCCAACAGCGTTTGCGGAACCCACTTGCTCAGTTTGTACGTCTTACCTAGGTGGTGCAGGTGAAGTCTGTTTCATCGGAAATGTTGAGCTGTCTTGCAAGTTCCCCACACGTTAGACTACTGTCCTCATCAACGGCCGCCTTCAGAACTCCGTAATTCAAGACCTGCGAGGATCGTCATTGAGAGACAAATCTCCCAACTTGAATTTTCGAAACCAACGCCTTGCAGTACGTTCATCCACAGCACTATCCTTAAACGTTTGACATATGCAGCGACTTGATGTAGCTGCTGATAAGCCCACTTTGAAGTCGTAAAGCAGACAGCCCAGAACGAGATCTCCACATACATATTTCTCACGGCTGTCCGGCTTATAACTGATGGCCAGGCACGGTGCGCGTGTTTTTTATAACATCTGACGTTCCTACTTCCGGCTGTCTGATTTTGAAAACAATTGCTACACGCATTTCGTATATATTTCAACTTCATTCAATGACTAATCAAAATACGGAAGGACATGCCATGCCACTTATATATTAGCAAACCACAAACGTTCCCTCTATATTCGCTTACGGCCTATCACGTTAAGCAACGTTGAGCCTGGTCGGTACTTAGATGGGTGACCACTTGGAAATGCCAGGTGCTGTAAGCATTTAGTAATGGATGTGCGTTGTGGTGGAGTGGATATCGGCTCGGAAAGAGAAATCGGTGAGCTGAGTTCGAATTCTAGTTGAATACCCTGCATTCACTTAAGCTACTGGTACCCTTGGGAAAGGTATTAATCCGTTTCTTCCCTCCGGTTATGGGTTAAATAACAAGGGTAGGACTTGGGGATCCTGCCCTTAAAACAAATCCCAATGAATCTTGTTACTCGAAAAGAAAAAAGTATTAATAGACACAAAACTTATATGAAAACAACAATAAATTGTTGAAAGAAAAAGGTATTACCAGCAATAAATAAATAAAATTTAGTTGGCAATAAATGAGCTACCGAGTTTGATATGCCATAAAAAAAAAACAACCAACCAACAACCTTCTGTATTCCATCAGTAAAAAGTTCATTTCGAGCAGATTGATCCGGCTCCTAGAACAAATTGCGTTCTAGTATAACACCCTACTTTGAGTGTCCCCCGGATCTTGTACAAGGTGATGTGTTGTGGTGCAGTGGTATCGGCTCGGAACGAGTTCGACTTCCTGTTGAATTCCTTGCATTTACTTATGCACAAATACCTTTGGGAAAGGTATAAATTCGTCTCCTCCCTCCAGTTATGGGTTAAATAATAAGACAGATTGGATTCTATAGCATTGGATGGCAACCAGTCTACCTCAGAAAGCAATGGCAACCTACAGCGGGATAATCTTCTGCCCAGTCAGTCATGTCTTTTTCGAAACCTGATCACCTAAGCTTGTATCCCGTATGGCACTTAACTGATTATGTAAGAATGTGCGTTGATATCGACCCGGAACGAGAAATCGAGGAGCCGAGTTCGAATTCCTTACGCGCAAATACCCTTGGGAAAGGTATTCATCCGGCTCTTCTTCTTCCAGCTATGGCTTAAATACCAGAGCAAGTTTGGTTCTATAGCCTTGGTTGACAACCAGTCTACCTCAGAAAGTAATGGCAACTTGCTGTGGGAAAATTTTCTTTTCAGTCAGTCATGTCTCTTTCGAGATACGATCGCCCAAGTTTGTATCACGTATGACAGTTAAATGACTCACTGAGCATTATTGTAGAAAAAAAGTTTTAAAATAAAACTAATAAATAAACAGGTGAATGGAAATTTGTCTAGATAATCGGATTTTTAGCGATATATAATTCGGCATATTATGCAAGTCGGGGGTAAAAGATTCACCGTTTAATTGGACGTGACATCTTAGATAAATTGGAAGCGTAAATCTATTACTGATCAGCTTCAGTCAAAATATCTTTGTCTGCGACGAGTGTTCAATGTTCTTATAAGAAAATAGTTCAAGCTCGATAAAAGAGGAAACGTTTGGCCAGCAAGCAGTCGTCGTTCTGTCAGCGTTACAAGAAATATATCCTACTTGATACTCTTCACGTACTGAACTGTTATAAGACAGGTCTAATTTTAACCGTCGTCATTCAGTCAGTCAGTCAAGTGTCATACGTGATACATGCTTTCAGTGATCATGTCTCGAAAGAGACACGACTAACTGGGTAGAAGATTATCCCACAGTAGGTTACCATTGCTTTCCGTGGTAGATTTGTTGCCAGCCAAGCCTATAGAATCCAATTTGTCCTGTTATTTAACCCATAACTCTAGAAAAGAAACTGATTAATATCTTTCCCAATGTTATTTGTGAGTAAGTGAATACAAGGAATTCAACTAGAATTCGACCTCGACACCCGAATTTGTAGTTCCGAGTCAATATCCACTGCACCACAACACACAACTGCACTCAATTTGCAAGTTGTGGTTTGACCGGTAATTAAAAACACAAAATATTTTTTTCAAAATCTTACTAGTGTTTGAGGAGCTGAGTTTAACGATGAAGTTTAGGCTAAAAATTGAAGCGTTCGTGTTTCATACCAGTGATCATTGACAGATTTAACGTCCGTACTGTTATGGAAAACAAATGTGTAAATGTCATTAAATAAAATGTTTTCCATTGTAACATTTACGTTCTCAATTTATCAAAGAAAAATAAATATGAATAATATAAAATATTTACATTATAGTGACCAAATGGAGATTAAATACAATATGGATTTAGAATGTGACCAGCGAAGAAAATCGATTCGTTCTTTTTTTCTCATACAGATTTTGTTATTTTCAGTGCAAAGATTTCGACTAATTATCCCCCCGCCCCCCCCCCCCCAAAAAAAAAACGTCATAAAACTTAATACAAATATTTGTTTTTTTTTCTTTTTTAAATCAACAGTAGTAAAATAAATTGTATATTTCCCTGATAAATATTGTACGGAACTTTCTTTCGATGGGTATTATCTTAGTTGACACCTATATAAACATTTCATTTGTCAGTGTATAAGTAATTAGTTCTTTTGTATATATATATATATATATATATATATATATATATATATACAAAAGATGTATATATATATATATATATATATATATATATAAAAGATTTAATTATTTTAAGAATATAAGCATTTTGTTTAATTTAAATAATTCTATATATTCGAAGTGACTGACTGGCTTTTATTTAAAACATTATTTATTTTCATGAAATAAACTACATTTCCAATTATGGAAGTAATATTGTTTCTTTATATTTCATTTCAGATTTACCTTTGAAATTAAATCGAAATAAAGTAAAGTTTACCCTTGTCGTCCTCACAATAAGTTAATATTAATTCTTGTTTTTCTTTTTCGTTAATTTAAACTAATTCATCTTATGATTGTCAAAATGAAAAGGAATTGAAAAATATAAATTTACTTCTGACAATCTTCCATTCTCTGATAAATAATATTGTGATATTTTTTTTCACATGTACAATGTATGCTACAACTATTTCAAAACGTATGCACATTTTAAAATTCCATGTTTTCCATTGAGGAAATTGAATATTTAAAAGCTCAGTGAGAGAAAACAGAAAGCAAACACAATTTGGAAGATGAGAGTGAACAACGTAGAAATGGTTCTATTTTCATTTTAAGTAAACTAACTCCCAAGAGGATGCTCTAACTAGTAGTTTTAGTAAAACTATGTAAGGTCTGTTCATTATTTTTCAGTATCAGCAGAACAATATCAGGCCGAATTGATACGAGATGACTTCATAAATAATCTTTTGTTAACGGATATCCGACAAAGGACACTCAAAAATAGCACCTTATTGTTACAGGCCTATAACCAGGAAAAGTACTAGATTGAGCAAAAACAAAATGCTAAAAAGTACCATAATCAAGTAACATTAGAGACCTCTTCACCTACCCGTACTTCACATGATAATTACTGCCTTTCTGCTTCCTGTTTTCCTGCATGCTGGAAGTTCTCTTCAGTCGTTCCTGTATTTAAGAACTGTGATGAACCCTCGGACCCAATCCAACTATCGCCCTATCAGTCTTCTACCAATTTTCCGGAAAGTGTTCGAGGCCATAATTAATGCTGAAATAGTTCAACATCTTACTGCCCACAAACTCTACTCTGACAGGAAGTATGGCTTCCGTTTTGCCAGGTTCACGGCCGACATGCTAACAACCGTTACGGAGTACATGCTCCAGGCCATCGATGAGTCAGGCGAAGCTCATGCTGTTGCCCTGGACATCTCCAAGGCTTTCGACAAGGTTTGGCACTCTGGCCTTTTATGCAAGCAACGGAGTTACGGTATTACCGAACGCTTGCTTGATATAATCCAATCTTTTTTTAAATAACCGCAAAATTAAGGTCGTTTTGAATGGGCATGCCTCTTCATCCTACAGCACAAATGCTGGTGTCCCTCAGGGCTCTATCCTGGGCCCGACGCTCTTCCTTATTTTCATCAATGACCTCCCAGATGAGATCAAGTGCCAAGTAGGCATAAGCAGATGACACCACAATTTACTCCCGCATCAGTAAGAAACCCGTCGTGGCGGACAAACATAATCTCGCTGCTGACCTTGAACGGGATCTACATTCTGTGGTAAATTGGGGCAAGAAGTGGCTTGTCAATTTCAATGCGTCTAAGACCAAGCTGTTGTCTCTCAATCATCACAGGAAACCTCTCCTGCCTCCCATAAGCATGGACCAAGCGAGTCTCCCTGAGAGCAATTCATAGCGCCTCCTCGGCCTTACCCTCTCTTCTGATCTCAAATGGAACCACTACATCGAGTCCATAGCTAAATCCACTGCTAAGAAGGTTGGGTCACTGTGTCGGGCCAAGATGTTTTTCCCGCCTGAATCCATCCTGCATATATACAAATCAATCATTCGTCTGTGCATAGAATACTGCTGCCATATATGGTCAGGCGCCTCTACCGGTCATCTCAGTTTTCTCGACAGGCTCCAAAGAAGAATCAGTAATGTGATAGGTACCGACATGGCGGCTCGACTACAGCCACTTCCCCAACGACGAAATGTGGCCTCCCTTTGTCTGTTCTATAAATACTTTCATGGCTTCTGCTCCAACGAACTTAAGTCACTGGTACCTCCTCAACAGATGTTTTCTCGTGCAACCAGATTGGCAACTGGGTCCCACCCATTCACAGTTAGAATAACCAAATGCAGACGACAATTCTACTCCTGCATCTTCTTCTCTCGCACTTCCCGCCTGTGGAACTCGCTCCTATATTCTTGCTTTCCTGACGGCTACAACCTCCAGGAATTTAAATGCAATGTCAATACTCATCTATTAACCACTTGAGTCTAGTTCTTTCCCCACCCCGTATATCCTTTCTTTTCTCTCCACCTTTGAAACTGTCATCACACCTGTTTTCCCATCCTTCTATTGCTCCTTTCTATCTGATTCGTCTTCCTCTTCACTCTCTTTTAATTACCTTTTACACTTATGTAGCCCCCTGCACATCAGTGGCATTACCGCCTTGCTCGGGGTGATTCGATTAAAATAAAAAACAAGGCTCTTCAAAAAAGCCAGCTTTAACGAAGCGCATTTCATTATGTCTCACTGAAAGGGACAGAGGTCATTAGACTAAAGTGTGTAAAAGCACAAAAGGGATCGAAACGTTATCTTGTTCGGCATCAGTGGATACACATGGCCGTTCATCCTGTCAACTCCAACGATAGGAATCACGGCTAACGAAGAAACAATAAAAGCATTGATTGACACTTGATTCACAGAAAATTTATTTAACGGAAGCATTGTGAAAGAAAATTCATAGAGAACCTACCCAAGCCATGCAAATTGGTGATGGCTAGCTCATCTTTTTTTCATACAAATACTTAATACCCTTTCCTTGATCTAAACATAAAGGGTACTATATACTAAATGTAAGACGTTGAATAATGAAAGATTCATGTGGCGAGCTAACATTAGGTCAAACCATCTTGCATCAATATTCATTAGTAAAAATACCTTTTAATGTCTTAACCAACCTTTAATGTCTGCGACCTAGCAATCATGTGAATACCGTACCCAACACTTTTCAACAGTCTAGCACCCAATTGTAAACCGGCAGCTACTAAATCTAGGCGACATACGGAGGAGGATTAATAATTTATCAAAACGAAAGTTACTCTTATGTTTTAAGATCAAACTAAGCTCAAGCTTTCATATTCTCTATTGAGAAAAGGAAAAAGCGAATGTTAATCGACAATTTCTAAACAATAAGCAAGTTTACTTTGCTGGATGCATACAATCTGCCAAGAATAGACGAGATAATAGAAGAATGTTGTGACGTAGCTCGAACTCGTGATATATGGTTCACAGTATCGAGTAACGATAGTGGAGTCGGCAGCTGACGGCTACCACGGCCGTTGCCTAGTCAGCTCACTAGTTGTTGCCACCCTACACGGATGTGTAATACTGTATCTAACGAGAATAAACGTATTACTTACTTATATATGTGTTTTGTGATTCCTCCACGATACAACAAAAAATAGCATAAAGTGCCTATATAAGGCCCTACGATAAACTATATAGGGCTTTTAAGGCGACTCGTAAACTTTATCAGTTTTACAAAATACAGTTTAGCGTAACGGGGTAAGTAAGTTTGCACGGGTGATAGATAAGATAATATTAAAAGAGAACCTGCAAGAAAACTATGTTTGCATCGATAACGTAACCATTCACAGGAAACATCGAGCAGAACATAACATAAATCTCAGATTATTTATGACAGCCATTAAAACTTACAACCTAACCCTGAAAAAAAATTATTTTAAACGTAAAAATATAAAAATACTACTTGGATACATAGTCAGTAAAAATAAAATTAAACCTGATCCAGAAAGTCTGAATCTATTACCCAGCATGCTGGTCCGAAAAAATTTAACTTCTCTACACTGGGCAGTAGAAATGCTTGCAAATAGGCTCATTAAAACCCGTCCTTTAAAAAAATCCACCCTCAAACAACAGCATCAAAATTCCCTTTAGCATACATAGCAGAGGAAGCGTTTAACGTGTTATCGAGGATTATAGCCAAAGCAGACATTATTACACCCAATTGTTTTTTTCTTCTCCAGAAGAGAGCCCACCCACCTATTGATATATTAGAGGATGAGCAAGTCACTTGTAGATTTCAGAAACGCAGCAGGATTAAATCCGGTTCTAGCTAGAAAGCGGAAAAACCGCATTATGCTTCAGACAATCCGCCATGGCTTCGTAGACAGCAATGAATAACTTCTCAATTCAAGGATTTCTTTCCGCGGTGGGAAGCATATGGTATGATCTTTTCCCCCCATTAATGGATCTGTCCTGAAAGGCGCAGCGACTAAAGCCACACCCCATAAATGATTCCTCCCGTTTCCTCGAAGTTCAACTGGAGCGTCTCTACGTTCTTGGCTCTCGAAACCGAGAATGGTTTTACTAAAAAGACACATGAGACTGAATAAAAACAAAACCACTGGAGCTACTAGATTCCAATAACTAGTATGCGCGTATCCGTCACCCGGATGAACGGGGAAACAGTTTCACTATACTTGGCTCCAACAGGGGACGAATCGGGACCCACAGGAAAAAATCGAGGACTGTCCTCGTGACAATTAAACATATTTTGTGGAGAGAGAAAAATACAGAGACTTGGTCTCTTTCCGAAGATTATGAGCAGAACTTGAGCTCTGTTTTCTCGATTGACGATCAACGGATTACTGAGAAGAAAATACATCCACCTACTGATATATCAGAAGATGATCAAGTCAATCGTAGACTACGAAAACTCATCGGGAAAAAATCTAGTTCAAACAAGAACAAGGAGGAACCTCATCATGCTTCTTTCAATCCGCTACGGCCCCTCATACAGCAAAAAATGCCTGCTTATTTTAAGGACTTCTTTCCTCTGTAAGAATAGGACCGAGCAGAATGTGGTATCCTTCATTTCTACTATTAGTGGGTCTGACCTATATACATATATTCAGGAGACCTTTGCTTGTATTCAGAGTTCATTAAAGCTTACATTTATGCCAATACGAATTGTGTCTAACAATTCTACTACAGTGACCAAAGATTGATCTTAGAATATGCAGAAAGAATGTTCTGATGGAAGATGAACCCTAGATTTTCTTTCTAGAATATTTGATTTCTAAATCAAGCAAAATGCCTAAATTTAACCATCAAGTAAATGTGTTTATCGTCCAGATGTGCTTATCCATCTATGATAAACGAGCAGTATAGCCCGGCGTTGCTCGGGTGTAATGAAAGCTTTAAAACTAATACATGATCCTGGAGCTCAGACTCTTTGGATGTTGGCACAAAAGACTAAAAAGCAATAGTTGTTTCCAGTTAAAGCGAAACCGTAGACTGAAAGAAAAATGAATGGATCTAAGTAAAATTTTGATTTACTGCTATCGATAACAAATGAGTTTTTTTCGACGTAAACTGAATTTTGAAGGCTAAATAAGACCGCTGAGTAAATCGGATCACGGCTGAGACTAAGAACTACAATTATACCTACTTAGAGCTAAACCCGAAGCAAAAAATGAAATAAAGGGGCTGAAAAATATACAGACATACAGGCAGAAAAACACACACACAAACATCTTGCCGTATATATATATATATATATATATATATATATATATTATCGATTTTCTGAACTATTGTAAGAACTGCAACCTTGAAACTTCTGAATATCGTTTCTTATGTCTTTGTCTATCAGTGTATCAAATTTGATTAAATGGGACCACTCCTTCTATAACCCGATTTTTTTTATTATCGATTTTCGATATTTATCGGGTATACATCGACACATAACCTAGCTAAGAACACTCGCTGACGCTTATAGTACAACTGTATAAATTTTTAAGCAAATCGGTTCAGCCGTTTCGGAGTCTATAGGTAACGGATACACACACACACAGACACACACACACACGCAGAAAGTTCCATTTATAAATAAGTTTAGATTTCACAGGCGTATACTTTTTATAATTGAAATATATACCGTTAATTTGGTTGAAGTTAAAATGAATCAACACTGGATTCAATGCAAGAGCTGGCGTTTGCTGTGATAAGCACTGACACCAAAACTAGATTTATATATTTTACCAAATTTTGTATGATTAGATTTAAAGACTGACATGAAAAAATGTAAAAAAAATTACTTAATTTCTCAGGTTTTTGCTTACAAACTGACTTTACAATTTTACATTTTCAAAGTATAAATCCAAATAAAGTTTATGTCTTGCATAAGATACATTGAATGGAAAATATATTCAAACTATAATTCTAATGATGAATCACCAAAAAGAAACATGCAATTTTTGTGTATTTAAAAATTGTAAAACTTCTGAATGATTGCAATAACGCCCATCAATGAGTACGATATCACACAATTTGTTAGACCCTAATTTAAAAAAGAAATTATATACAACAACATTACTGGATAGAAATTATGAGACAAAAAGTATTAAATTTGAATTATTTATTGAAATCATATTTAAACTAACGTAATGTACAATGTAGGATGTGCGTTGTTGCGCAGTGGATATCGACTCGGAACGAGAAATCGGGGAGCCGAGCTCGAATGGGAAAGGTATTAATCCGTCTCTTCCCTCCAGTTATTGATTAAATATTAGGACAGATTGGGTTTTATAGCCTTGGTCGGCAGCCAGTCTACCGCAGAAAGCAATGGCAACCTACTGCGGGATAATCTTCTGCCCAGTCAGTCATGTCTCTTTCGAGACATAATCGCCCACGCGTGTATCACGTATGGCACTTAACTGACTGAATGTATAATATATTGCATCCAATATACCTAAAATATTCACTATTATTTCCCTTTGAAGCATATTATCCGATGGCATAATAATTTAGTAATAAAGTGCTTGTGCCTTCCTTCTTGTTCATATACATTTTTTAAGCTTCAGTAGTTAGATTAACGGCTTCTTCCACACTCCTTCCACACCGTGCGAATGTACAGGTAAATTTAGTAATTCTGGTTTTGTTCTATGCATTAAAACTTCGGTAAACTTTCGTTTTAGGACCCGAAGGCTTTTCCCCCTTGAAATTTATCCGAAATAGCATTATTTCTGTGAAAATGTATATGCTGAACTCAAATCAACAATTAGTTAATGAAGAAATTTACATTTATTAATCTTAACGACCAGAAAAAATCGAACTTTATCTCGCACTTTTTGTCTCCCGTAACTCTCGCGAAGTCATGTAATTAACTGCAGAATGACATTTGGCGTAGGCAAAAATTTCGGCCTATTTACTTCCTTTACTGATATTTCCGCCTATTTACTTCTTGTAATGAAAGTAATACGTGTAGAAAAAATCGTGTATTACTTTCATTACAGGAAGTAAGTAGGCGGAAATTTCAGTAAAGGTAGTAAATTGGCCGAAAATAGGCCGAAATTTGTTGTCCTACGCGGAAAGTCATTCAGCAGTTAATTACATGACTGCCTTAGAGTTACGGGAGACAAAATGAGCGAGATGTAGTTCAATTTTTTCTGGACGTTCAGATCAATAAAGGTAGGTTTCTTTAATAACTAATTTTTGATTTAATTTCAGCATATACATTTGCACAGAAATAATGCTATTTCGGATAAATTTCAAGGGGGAAAATCTTCGGGACCTAAAACGAAAATTTACCAAAACTTCTTACAGTTAATCCACCAACAGGCTTCTATTTTCAACATAATCCAAAAAAATAAATCAACCTTCGACTGAAAGAAAAAATGTTGCATTAAAACTTTACAGCATAAAAATATGTTTCTTGTTTCAGAAGTAACGGGTCAGGCGATAAGAGATTTTTTTTTAAAAATCACATTCAACTCTGAAGCTATACTCAGATCAAATTTGATTAACCTCTCATAAAATTGATTTTGTAGAACTACGGTTGCAGAATCTTTTAAAATAATAATCTGCAAGAAGTTTTAATGAATGGAATAAACATGTGAGGCTAAGATTTTCTGCACAAACGCAAGGGGTAAAAAGAGTAGGTAATTTAAATACTGAAGTTTGTAAATATATATGAACAAGAAGCAAGCCCCAAGCCTATTATTGCAAAATTGTTGAATCCAATGATTCACTTAAAAGGTAAAACTACTGAGCAGTTTAGCTAAACGATAAGATCATATATTATACAGTGAATTAGTTTTAGTATGATAAATGATTCAATGAAGAACATTCCTTAGTTTGAACTGATCAGATCTTCACATATAAGCATTTCTCCCTGATTGCTATTTCTATGGCGTTCAGATGAGGTACATTCCTTATTTCTACCATAAAAAAAGACGATCCCCTCTAAGCTTTTCTTGACAGTTGCTATTTTCATAACATGTGTTCAGCTGATGTAAATTCCTTAGTTTTATGACCTAATCAAACCTCCACATCTAAGCCTTTCTCAGCTTGTTTGCTATTTCTATGGCAGATGTTCAGATGAGGTACATTCCTTAATTCTATCGGAAAAGAGATTCACATCTAGCACTTCTTGACTTGATTGCTATTTTCATAAGATGCGTTTAGATGAGGTACATTCCTTTGTTCTACGTAATCTGACCTCCACATCTAAGCCTTTCTCGACTCGATTACCATTTCCATGGCATATGTTCAGATGCGGTACATTCCCTAGTGTTACCTGAGCAGACCTTCAAATCGAAGACATTTTTTACTCGATTACTATTTCTCTTTCAAACGTTTAGATGATGTACATTGCTTACTTTCCCCTGATCAGACCTTATACATCAATGATTTTCTAAACTCGAATGCAATTTCCATGTCATATGATCAGATGAGCTTCCAATCCTTACAGCTCACACCCGTCATTGAACGCAAACAGGGTCGAATCATCCCTGTTGTGTTCATATTTCATTATTACAGAGGAAGTTCTACCAAGATAGCTTCTTACAGGTAATTTCTACTTCCCTTAACAAACTATATTATGGATGCTTCCCCGAACTCTACGATCTTAACTTCTTCAAGTCTAGGATCAACCATTAACTTTGGCCATATTCTCATAACCACCACAGACAACCGCACCTCCCTTCCTCGCATTAGCATGGAAGAGGCTTGCCTCCCAGGGAGTAAAACACTACGCCTGCTTGGCCTGACACTCTCAGCGGACCTCAAGTGGAATGACTACGTCGAATCCATTGCTAAATCCGCTGCTATGAAAGTCGGCACTCTGTGCAGGGCCCGGAAGTTCTTTCCGTCTGAATCTATCCTGCACATATATAAATCTACCGTCCGCCCGTGTATTGAATACTGCTGCCACATCTGGTCGGGTGCCCCTGGTATTCTCCTCTCCTCTTGACAAAATACAGCGGCGAATCTGTAAAGTGATCGATACCGATTTGGCTGACCGCCTGCAGTCACTCTCTCACCGGCGTGACATAGCTTCCCTGTGCCTCTTCTATAAATACTTTCACGGCTTTTGCTCTGATGAACTTAAATCACTAGTGCCCCCTAGGTGTGAATTTGCACGAGATATTAGATTAGCAACTAGGTCTCACCCTTTTACAATGAAACCGATGAAATATAACGGCAACTTCTACTCCAACAGCTTCTTTCCTCGCATTACCTGCCTGTGGAAGTCCCTTCCGCATTCTTGATTCCCCGACGGCTACAACCTCCAGGAGTTTAAATGTAAGATCAATAGACACCCCCTAACAAACTAAGTTGCACCCATTCTCTCCAACACTTTTCCTATGTACCTCCTTACTCGTCTATCACTCTCCTTCTGACATTTCCTATACCCAATCGCTCTATGTAAGCCCCTGCGCTATAGTGGCAGTGGAATGCCTTGCTTGGGGTGATATGATTAAAAAACAAATATCTTCTGTTTCAGTAACCTTTGTCCTAAGTGTCATTTGAGGCCTTTCTTGGGTCAACAATATTGTAAACAATTATTTCATTTGAGATGGAATTATGGGAAGCATTTTAGCTTATCAAAATTAACTCAAACCACTGATTTTTCGTTTCGGCTACCAGAGCAACCGTTCTTTTGCTGGCTCCGAAAATATATTTCTGAAAACAGAAAGGAAAACGCCAAAAAATCTCCTGTGGGCTCTTTAAGCAGGAAAAGAGCGCCATAAATCGTCTAAAATTGATGGCCATAATAAAACAAGGAAAACTATCGAAGCACAAGGGGGAAAAGTGAGCCAAACATTTTCAAGCATTGAATATTCAAATTAGACGAAAGACATAAAAACAAAAACAAGTTGCAAAAAACAGTTCTTTCAATCCAAAATATACAGCAACCAGAAAAAAATATAATTGTCAAATTGTTTTGTGTGTGTGTGTGTGTGTTTTTTTTTTTTGCTTGTTTGTTTTACTTTTTTACGAAGACCGATCGATGTGATGTTTTCGTTTTCCAATAGACCTTGTCACTGATAGCTTTTTTTGTATTCAAAAGTGAAGAAAGCCGTAACTTTCCGCCAACATCTGGACGGTCTGTACGATGGTTTTCGTTATGGTTGTTTATATTAGACTGAGGTGAATATTTCCAGTATTTTATTGACGAAATCAGATGGTTTTACAGTATCTGTATTCCATTACCATAGGTGATCTGTGTTGGCTTTCAATGACATTAACTCACCTTTCAGCGATATTGCGTATTCTGTCATAAAAATAAAATAATTCTGATTCTATTTTGGTAAAGACATTGAAAAAATTATCCAAGACCTTCAACCTTTTACTGCCGTTGACAAGACACTTGTTGCATTCGAGAAAACAGCGATAGTTTAAAGGTGCTCGTCAGTTACGTCTCTGGGCGCTCGGCTAAACTGAACTTCGACGTCCTTACTTTATATATATATATAAATATATATATATATATATATATATATATTAATTGTCACAAGGAGAAAAACTAAAAATATTGACTAACGTTTTATTGCCGTATACTACTCCATACTAACCAAAGAAAATATTATCTTAGCTAAAAAAATTTTCTAGCATTTAGATCAGAAAATCTTTTCATGGAACTTTCAACATCTATATTTAGCTTCTATCAACAAAATGACCAAAGAATTTCATCTGTCTTGAGTCATCGTCAGACTAACATTCATAATAAGAATTTCAAAGAAAACACAAAATAAACAGTTTTCAAAGAAAACAATCAAATTCCCTTCATTTTAATATCTTGTAACTTTACACTACACATGAAGAAATTCTAAAAGCAAAAATATCCTGTTGATCTTTTGAAACGATTTGTGAGCGTTTTTGTGGTTACCAACACTTTTTGTTTATAGATACGTAATATATATATATATATATCCGCAGACAGATCTGTTTCGCTGTATCACAGCTCATCAGTACGGCTAGACTCCGAATAGAAGCTTTAGTTTTTAAAGATACCAAACAGATGACATACCGGGATGATTGCACCCTCCTTGTAGGAGCTTAGGGTGACTGTCCAAGTTTCCAGTATCTTGAGGCGAACGTGGAAGAATTTCATATGGTGCAACCTGGAAAGTAGGGACAAATGTTTGCATGGAGCAAAAATGATTTTTCTTTTTCTAATGTGACATAGAAACGTGAGATTATATTACTGCAACATTGCACAATGAATATTCCTGCAATTTAATTAAAGACACCGTTTATCTCCCACTTTATACCCCCAAAATTATTTCCTTCTCAGTCGACACTGTTTAAGTTTATTATATGGAATGTTTGGTCTCACCAGAATATTCTTTCCTGGATAAAACATTTATCATTACCAAAAGAATTTTTGTTTAAAAACGCTTATTTGGGTGCATTTGGGAACGTTTAGATAAAACGGATGTTAGGCAACTCGACTTGTTGTAATGGTTAGCAAGTCTGTCTTGCTAGAAAATTTACGACTGTGTAGTGAGTTCGATACTCACTGGGTTCCCCGTATTTTCGGTTTTGTGACACATGTAGTCTACACTGAAAAATTAGGTAAGCTTCATTTATTTTTGTAATATATTATATTATACCAAATTATTATAATACACGAAAACATTATTTATTTCTTCTCTCTTTCTTTTACTACTTTCCTTAGGAATTGTTGGCATTTCGTTGCTGTCTCTGCTGTCAATACTGTGTCATCTACAGACTGGAAGATTGGAAATGAATTCAGCAAATGCACAAAAATGCACAAAAATGCAAATAGACTTGGATGTGACATTTCATCAGACTTATTTTACAGTGTGGCGACACCTACTTCATTCCGAACTGTCAGCATACACAATAGCTGCTGTAAGAACGTTCTAGAAAATGCAACGTGTAGCGAGATGCAAGTAATCCAAGTCAAAGCAAACAAATTGGATCTCGGGAGTTTTGGAAATTTTCCAACCGAATTCTGGATAGACCCAAAGGGACAGTGACTTTTATTATAAACTTGCCTCGTCTCACTGAGCACAATCTCGCTAATATTGGTATGACACACGGAGAATCTCAAGACTTATTAAATGTATTAGCCATAAGAAAACCACTATTCAGGGAAAGATGACAAGTGTTGCTCTTAAGAGTATTTACCATAATAGCGAAATTATATACGCACTGCTTTAAGGATAAATCCTTCCAAAGTACGTGGAAAGTGTCAAAGATTTTATATTTAAAAAACATTTTTTTGTATCGTTTAACTTTTTTAAATATTGACCTGCATTCATACTTCTGCGTGTGACTGAAATATCACATATTTCTGTATTCCATCTGATGTGGGCCCTCCTCTTTTTCTATGATGATAGATTTGACTTAAGTGTACATATACTCTTGTCATAGGGAGATAAGTTACTCATCGTAGAGATCCGTTACAGACATCGGAAATGATCCGTAAGTTACCGAACGGTACCGAGGTTACACAGAGAACACCGCGTCAGTAGGCATAGTACCTCTGAGTTCCACTCAGCCAGAATAATATTACACGGATATACTATTTCAAACAC
This sequence comes from Ascarosepion bandense, assembly GCA_037127315.1. Classification (NCBI taxonomy): domain Eukaryota; kingdom Metazoa; phylum Mollusca; class Cephalopoda; order Sepiida; family Sepiidae; genus Ascarosepion; species Ascarosepion bandense. The sequence goes on from JBBBDQ010001927.1 coordinate 481,130, forward strand.
GGCTTCACTTCAAAGACTTATATATATATATATATATATATATATATATATATATATATTCGTTACTAATCGTATTCCTGGATTGATAACCTGCGTTCCAGTTTGTATATTTAAGTTTAATATAAACTATTTTTCAATTTCAATATCTGTTTTTTTGTTTATTATTTTTGTGTGGTTCCTCACCCAGATTCACAACACCATCTAATATAACATCATCTGTTATATCATATGTAATATCACATTCGTTATCACATGATATATCACTTTTCTTTATTACATGCAATATCACACCATGTATAATATCACATGTAATATCACATGAAATATCATGAAATATCCTTTATCAGATGTAATATCACATGTTGTTCCAACCTAAAAGGATCCTGCGTGAGTAATAACCTAAAACGGACGTTGGGATAAATAGTGATATTTATAATACCATCAAATACAAAAGTCGCAAGCTGCGTGTAGTTTAATAACTACTGGTAGTAGAGAACGGGTGTGCGTTGTAGTGCAGTGGATATGAACTCGGGACAAAAAATGGGGGTGCCGAGTTGAAATTTTTACGCGCAAATAACCTGGGGAAAAGTACTAATCCGTCTCTTCCCTCCAGTTATGGGCTAAATAATAGGACAGATAAAATTCTATAGCCTTGGCTGGCAACCAGTCTACCGCAGAAAGCAATGGTAACCTACAGCGGGATAATCCTCTGACCAGTCAGTCATGTCTCTTTCAAGACATAATAGCCCAAAGCGCTTATCACGTATTGCACTTGACTGACTGATTCTTCATGGGATGCATATTTTAGTGTAATGGGTATCGGCTTGTAATGAGAAATCAAAGAGCCGAGTTCGAATTCAAGTTGGATTCACTTCAAATACCCTTGGGAAAGGTACGAATCTAAAGATTTTTCCTCTAGCTATAGGTTAAGTCTTGGCATAACTTCTAGAGTTCTCATAATAGCCTCGTTGTAAAAGTTGAATAGATGCTGTGAAAAGACACATCCTTGTCTTCCGCCGCTACTATCTTTATCTATCTGCTGAATTCCTTTCCAGTCCGTATGCAGGCGGTTTAATGCCAGTAGAGGTTCTTGATGACACTAATGTCTATCCAAATATGTCGAGATTTCTGAGCATTTCTATCAATTCTTGTGACGTACTTTTTCGAATTCCTTTGCATATTCAATAAAACATACGTACACATCCTTTTTCATTTGTATTGCCCTTTCTGATAGCATCCAAAGTATAAATATCGCGTCCATTGTTCTAATGTCCTTTGCTAAACCGTAATGTTTTGTTCTATCTCTGACCTGATTCTGCTTCGCGCCCAGTTCATCAGAATTCGGAGAAGTTTTGTTATCTGGCTCATTAACTGATTGTTCAGTGGAGTTCACATTCATTTGCACTTGGCTTCTGAGGCAGAGCTATGAACCGTGGTCTGCTTAGGTCCTTTGGTATTAAACCACTGTTGAAGATTTCATTTATTATTTCTTTAAAAGACAATGTGAGGACTTGGAGGAGGAACACAAAAAGTTATGTATTCCATATCACATGAGTTCTTAGTACAGTCAGTTGACGCGATTCCAGGGTGGCCCGAGAAGCTGGTATCAAAATCTGGTGTCCATACCAAATTTTGAATTAGAACTCAGTCGAAACGCTTTTCTCATATACCAATTTTTTGTAAAGTTATAGTTAATATAAAACGTATATGTATTTAAAATACGGAGTTATTTTTCACTTACCATATATATATATATATATATATATATATATATATATAGTGTAATAGTTTTTACAATGGTTTATAAATTCATAGTATCACTACACAAACATTTGTGGGTTTCGAAGCTAGCCCTGTATGTGGACTGCTTCTACTTCAGGTGATCAAAAAAATCACCTGAAGAAGAAACAGTCCACATACAGGGCGAGCTTCGAAACCCACAAATGTTTGTGTAGTGATACTATGAATTTTTAAACCATTGTAACAACTATTACAGTATAACGCTCTACATTTGTATCGAGCACTCTTCATAAAAGTAAATGCATGAACAAAAGGTTAAAAAACCTATGAGTTCTGCAACTTAGTTACAATATATATATATATATATATATATATATATATATATATATATATTGTATTGTAGAACTTCTGAATATTTTCTATTTATAAACGAGTTATTACGCTACCTAGGATTCTACCATGTGGTGTCGCCAGGCGATTTACAATAACTGATTTTACCGTTTACAGTTTTTTTTTTGTTTTTTTTTAAAGAACGCCCTTAGGTTTATACAACCATGGGTGAAGACGTCATAATTCCTTGTATTTTTAAAAACTGCGCGTTCAAAAATTCCTGTAAAATCAGTTATTTAAAATCGCCTGAAGACACCACTCATGGTAGAAACCTAGGTCGAGTAATAACTAGTTTACAAATGGGACTATATATATATTTGATTGAACAATATTGACACATCTAAAGCATTTTCTCTAACTACCACTCCGTATTTTTTAAAATAAACATAAATTCATCTTATATTTTAAAAATAAATCATTTTCACCATTTATTATATCATAAGACCTGAAAAAAGAACATTAAAGTAAATGCTTGATGAGTGGATTTTAATCTACGAGTTTTTCCACTTTCTTGTCATATGTTTTTCCACTTTCTTGTAATATATATATATATATATATATATATATATATATATATATATATATATGTGAAATTATTTTGTTTGAACATTATTTTTAATCGATACTCGTATTCTGTTTTTAATCAAACAGTATATTTATGTATTTATTTCTACCGGCCTGATTATTTAGTTAATTAAACCTGCAACCTCCAACAACATAGGGAACCCACCAGTTGATCTGGTGTGTCTTAGACTACTTTCGACCATTCGACTATAAATGATTCCACAAACTAATCGAAATTATATATAAAAGAGATAATAACTATATTCGTGTCGAAAAACATTCCACGGATCAACAAAGAAGGGAAAATGGTTTTAGAAAAAGAAAGAGCTAAGTACATAAACATCAGTCAAACGAGTTCGGACCGACTCAGCACGTAGCCCAAAGAAAAATAAATAACCGACAAGAGTAATCAACAAAAAAGCGTTCAATACTTAAATGGAGCGGAATAAGTAAAGTATATCAAGTGAACCAGACAGACCTACCGAGGTTTCACCTAAACGGATCGCCAGGGAAAGCTGATTGCCCGTTTAGGTGATCTGTTTTGCATATACATATATGTTTTACATATATATATATATATATATATATATATATATATATCCGTTTAGGTGATCCGTTTTACATATATATATATTTTAAAAGATCAACATAATATTTTTGCTTTTAGTATTTCTTCATGTGTAGTGTAAAGTTACGAGATATTAAAATGAAGAAAAGAAACACTGTTAACAATAATAATCTAAACAATAACAAATACATCATACTACCAACCAACTCCATTGCATCTAATATCCAAAACAATCTATCTCGTATAAAAATACATACATAGTAACAACTACTTCGAACACTATTATGGACATTATCAAATCTAAAAATAACAGAAATCAAAATGACGAACAAGCAGGTGTATACCGAATAAATTGCTGGGATTGTTCCTCCATCTACATCGGAGAAACAAGTAGAAATCTAAAAACACGTATATATGAACACAAAAGAGGCATCATTAATAATAATCTGACAAATGCATTAGTGATTCACAGAAATAAATTTAACCACAATTTCTATTTTAAAAATGCCACACTAATAAAAAGAGTAAGCAAATTATTCAGAAGTAAAGTTCTCGAGAGCGCCGCTATCCAATATTAACAAAACATCAATTTGCGCCCCGGATTTTTCCCAATCTCACCTTTACTTATGGAAATTATACTAAAACAGACTAACATTCATAATAAAAATTTCAAAGAAAACACAAAATAAACAGTTTTCAAAGAAAACGATTAAATTCCCTTCATTTTAATATCTTGTAACTTTACAGTACACATGAAGAAATTCTAAAAGCAAAAATATCCTGTTGATCTTTTGAAACGATTTGTAAGCGTTTTTGTAGTTAGCAACACTTTTTGTTTACATATACGTAATATATATATATATATATATATATATATATATATATATATATATATATATATATGCTATAGACATCCGAAGACAGATCTGTTTTGCTGTATCACAGCTCATCAGGACGGTTAGACTCCGATCGCTTCATAACCCAGGATTGAAACCCGACCGAAATGGCGTCAGTCGGCGATTCTACTTCTGGGTCACGAGCGTCCGGTAGAAGGTAAACTTTTTTGCGCGTATATCATATACACGCCCAATAGCTAGAGTGCTCTAATTCATTATTGAATGAGCGATGTGTATATATATATATATATATATATATATTACATATATATATATATGAATATATATATATATATATGTGTGTGTGTCTGTGTAAAAATAAAGACAGACAAGTTATTTCATGATTAAGCGGAAGTGGGGACCTATTTCAGGCGAACCATCGTCAGCTTCCGTCTTTATTGTACAGATAATTTTACACAATTCGTGTAAAATATGTACAATAAAGAGGGAAGCTGACGATGGTTCGCCTGAAAGTTTGCCTTCTTCTACCTCCACTTCCGCTTAAACATGGAATAACGTGTCAGTCTTAATTTTTGCATATATTTGCTCTATATGTATTTATATACATATATATTTAGAACACTTCTAGAGAGTTATCCTACCACTTTATGTACAGGACACTCCTTTGGATTCTTCTATATCTACACTGCATATATATATATATATATATATATATATATATATATATATATATATAAGTTTGTCTACAATTAACAATTTAATAAACGATCACTCTTAGCTAAATTGATGTATTTTAAACTAAATGAAAGTATCACCATTACAATTTCCATTTCGTTCCTCGCCGTTCTTTATCCAAACAAAAACAGTGTAAATGCGCTGTGAAAACCTCAGCCACTATTTTAAATGCCTGAAGGTGTTCATATGAAATTGGCACTGAGACAAACCAAGCCAGCCTGAGTAAATATCTACACTGGCCGCACAGAACTTGTAAGCTTATAAATAAAAGATGCATGGTCGTATATTCACAAGTACTTACAGTTTGGCTAATTTTAACACCTTCCTCGAGCCACGATAGCGACGCTTCTATCTTTATTTCGACAGAGAAAGAATAATGACTTCAAAGACCAAAATAAGCGAGTCAGCAATGAAAGATGACCGCGCCGCCATTTTTCTGTGACACGTGGTATCGATTGGCAATAAAAGCGGTAGATGTTGATTGTACATTTTAAATAAATAATGCCTTTATTATGAACCAGCATAACGGCGTAATTTCATCAGGTATTAGTTTTTATTGTTATTATTTTTTTTCCTTTTCTTTGCATTTGGGATGGATTCTATATTCGCCATATTCATCCGAACATCAGAATTAACTTCAGTTCCATTATTGGCGACATATTCCTGGTAGGCATGGTTATTATGTTCCAATCTAGATATAGGAACACCTACGAATGAAAATAATGTAATAAAGGGGATATGCTATTTAAAATGAGAGTTGGTAGGTGTCTTCGGGTCGGAATTAGAGACAAACCCGTGTCAAAGGGATGTGCTTTGGAATTTTGTGGAAGTTCTAATAAATATCGGTACCAAGTGATACTGGAAGATTTTTTTGTTACTGAAGACGTTAACGTCTACTGGATTTTAAATTACCACACTCTGAGTAGATAACATTTTTCTATTAATTAGTATATCGCACTGTGCTACTATTGCTTCTGCGATGATCGGTTATTTTGTGTGCGAGCCCTCTCTGTGGTTGACCGTAGAAAGCTGTGGAATCAGTGCACTTCCAATATAAATTACTTTTTGTGAATCCATTTTCTTTCTAATCAGACTAATTAGGTCGAAACTGTGGACTGCGATATTATGGTCAACTATAAGGGTGTTTAAATTGTTACCCTGCAAAAGTTGTACAATGTTAATGTAATATTAGCCGATTCTTTATAAGGAAGCATTCCTCATTCATTGACCTAGCAGCTAGTTAAAATAAAACTGTCTCCTTCATTTAGGAATGAATTTATCCTGTAATGGAGAGTTTTTAAAACCAAGACAAAATCCAGTAAAAACAAAATGCAACACCAGAAATCAGAAGAACTATCAGGAAGCGGAAGTTCACGTAGCTTTTGATTATAGAACTAAAACGAAAAAAATATTAACCTTTCCTAAAAAGAAACTAGGGAGGGCGCGTTTGGAAGTCACCCCTTTTCACACACTCTATGGACTCTTCCATGGTATACAAATAATCCTTCCTACTCAGAACGGGTTGTTGTTGCTAGAGTTGGTGTTTGTCAGAGCAGTTGAACCGCCGCTTGTTGGTCAGCAAGAATATAGACTATTGCACGGACTTCTTGTATATATTTGACTCCTACTAACAAGTATTCCTGAATCTACTAACCGTGTAAAGGTTGTATATCTTTTATTCAATATACTTACATTTTTCCTCTAATATCTGTTTTTTTATTATATTGTGTGGTTTTCTAAACAAGAATCCACAACAATTTCCAACTAAATTTTGAAGAGCGGCAAAGCATTAGTGCCTATAATTATAAATGGCCTTATTTGAGGAGAATAAGTCAAAGCTCCTTGCTACCATATTTACCCCTTACTCAACGCTGGATGACAACGAATGATATCTGAGGCAGTGGAAGCATTTATGAACAAAAATAAAAAAAGTCTTAACTTTTTCAGATTTTTTAAAATTTAAGAACGCTCATAATGATACTTCACGCAGACTGAAAGACATGGTAAATTATGTGAGATGCCAAGTCATGTAATTTAACCTAAATAAATAAACGGCAAATTTTGTCTGTCTGTCGGTGTGTCTGTCTGTACTCTAAATGGAACACACTTACTCTAGACACATCATAAATTTACGAAATCAGAATGATCTCGTGTTTGAAAATCTGCCATTCATCTTGTGCTTGGACATCCAACACTGGCCTTTGGGTATGGATGAAGAGCTAACATTTAATAATTCAAATATTAAAATATGTGAAAAAATAAGTGAATCTATAAATCTTAAATTTATATTGAGTTTAAAGTAATCAAAAGCTTTCTAAATTTAAAAATGTTTGTTTTAAATTCGCTTTAAACAATCTCCAAGAAATTCTGAACTGGGGAAATTAATTTTATATCTTCAAAATCACAAGGAATTAAAAGTAAAATAAAAGGTTTCGCAAAGTAAGTTTCTGAAGTTAGGCAGGTTTCTGATTTGAAAAACTCAATTCTCGCACTGAATTGGAATCCCGTCCAAAATCGCATTTTCCGCCCAAATAAGTCTTGAATTCATAGCCCAAATCAGAATCGCATGGATTGAATTGTGGAATTAAAAAATTATTTCTTTAAAATTATAGTTGTTATTTTCTAAACTGGACCAGAAGTCCCTTTAGTTTAATAGCAGAGGCTCAATTAGCACTACACAAGAGCTGGGTTAATGGTCAACACGAAATGCCATTTTCAACTTCGTGTATAATAAATGAAAATCAAGTATATATAACTCATAAATTTGAAACTAAAATGATATAGATAATAATTAAATATAAAAATCAATATTTACACACACGATATGATAAGTTTTCCTTTGATCATTTTTCATATGGTCTTTTTACAGATATATTTTTTTAGTTATATCTCATTTTTTACACCCTCCAAACACACAGCCACAGACATATAGATATATATATTGGAAAAAAATTAAAAGTTTACAAAATCGTATGCCCACTTCGACGAATGAATTTAACAAAATCAAATGGCTATTCGACGAGTAAATTCAACAAAACATTATGGGAAAATAAATTTATTTGTTTGTGTTTGTGTAAAAATCAGAAGTGAGGATAGGGAAAAGAAAAAAGAAAAAGTAAAGGCGATGCAGATCCTTGCCGCAGGAAAATGAATGCTTTCTAATTTGGTGACAGAAACGAAGAGAAATACAATAACATAAATAAAAAATAAAAAATGTCTAAGACAGAAATAGGTCAGACGAATTAAGGGCCTTAAAAGACCACTGGTAAAGTGTCAGAAATAATGTTAGTATCAAAGCAAATTAGTTATTAGTTAGATAACTGAAGTTAAAGATTAAACCGAGAAGAAAAATGATTTTGCGAAGGGGAAGTTATTATATGATATAATTAAATTATATGGCTAATAAGAAATGAAACAATTATTTTAGGGAATTCTAATTTTATATTAGTTATTAAGACATTAAATTAAATTTAAATCTTTAACGTCATTATAATAAAAAACAGATTAAACATCACTTAGGTTAAAAATCATAAAACCAGAAAGAAAATAGATATAAGAACGGGAAGTTACAATATAATTTAATTATATGGCTAATAAAAAGCAAGAAAACCACTATTTTAAAGAATTTAATTTTTAGACTACTTATTAGGAAGTTAAATTTTAATGCCAAACAAAAGATAGAACAAGAAGAAATATAGATTTAAGAAAAGCAAGTTAATATAATTTAATTATAGAGTTAATAAGAAGAAAAGTAAAAATCTATTTAAAGGGATTTTGATTTTAGATTAATGATTAGGAATTTTGTAACGAAACTTAAATTTATGACGGCATTTGCTTATAAATTCTTTACTTCAGTTCAAAAGCAAATTCTGCTTAGGTTATTTCAATACTTTTTATTTTTTCAACTAAACATAGATTGCATCTATCATAAAGGTTATTGGGGTTCGGGCCGAACCTATTAATTTCCAACTCACTAATGGGTTAAGTCACTCTTCTTTCATTTTCAAAAAATCTTCAGGAAAGGGAAGTTTAGAATTTTAAAGTGGGGTTGGACAAGGAGTGTGCATAGAAGTAGTAACGCTGTTTAAATTCTTCCACCGAAATTCCAACGTAAACTTGATATTTCTTTTTGAGAGAGATGTTAGCTTGGTTGATCACTTGGGTAGACATATTTACTTTCCACGGGATAAACCTCGATGGGCCTAGAGGGCATTATACCGATTTTTATATCAATTCTATCCAAATTCTTTAAAATCTGTCTATTGTAGGATTTTTTTTTAATGATATTATCAATATTATGTGTGTAAGAATAAATAATTATAATAGTATTACTATTAAAGATTTTGCATAAGAAGTTAGTCGGATGAATATGTCTGCCTACTTAATTTCAAAAAAATATTTCCCGATGTTAATGCTAGATAGTCTACGGAACAGAGAGTTAAACTATATGACTTTCATTTCTCTGCATCTACTCCTCGTAGTAGATACTCATATTTAACAAGTGGTTTTACATATACTAAAATGCCAGTTTCTTGGAGGGATTTCTTATATAACTTTTTATCGTTATTAAAGATCTTAAGGTAAGAAGATGGCCGGCAATTCTGGTATAAACAGTTTTAGTAAATTGTTTTATAATAGTATTATGGTGTTTAGAATTAACGTTAATATAGCTGGGAGTATCATTTTCTTTGAGTAAAGGTTTATAGGAATGGTCATTTAAATTAAGGTTGATGTTCCAATAATTGAAAATGTTTAGGTTAGAGGAAACTTCAGCCATTATTTTTATTTTTCCCCTATTTTTATACTTTGTTACTCTAATAAATAAATATATATTTTTTTTTATATTGTCATCCGCAGACAGATCTGTTTCGCTGTATCACAGCTCATCAGTACGGTTAGACTCCGATTGCTCCCTAACCCAGGCTCGAAACCCGACCGAACTGGCGTCTGTCGGCGACTCTACCCCTGGGCCACGGGACGTTCGGTGGAAGAAGGCAGTCTTTTTTAGCGCATATGATATCAGCAGTCAGAGTGCTCCAATTCATTTTTAATGAATGAGCGATGCGTTCACGCTAGAGTGGCTACTGTTTTTCAAAGTCTGCCCCTCCTCCAGAGTGCTTAATCAGGGTGTGAGAGCGTAATATATATATATATATATATATATATATATATATATATATATATATATATACAATAAAATAAATCTAAAAGTGAGCCAAACGTCGACCGCAGTTTCACTCTACGGATCGTCAGGACTTGGATAACAAATTAAACAGAACCAGCAAAATAAATAGAACTCCTTTTTTTTTTCAAACAAGCTCTTGACTCATTCATATTGGGCTTTGTTTGTTTCTTTTTTTCTTTTTTTTTCTTCTTCCCCTTTAACTCACGTGGTAGTCCTCGTTGGGTTGTTGACGACTTACGTTACTGATTTGTTAGCGTTAGTTTTTTCTTTCTGATTTTGGTCTTTATTTGTCTTTATTAGTGCTACTTTATTGTTGGTATGTATAGTAATATATATATATATATATATATATATTGCTTTAGAACATGTGTAATCTACAAATTACTACAAAATTTTACATTATGTTTCGACATTGAAAGAATAATGTATCATCAGGTAGTTAATAATGATGGTAATCATCATTATTACCTACAGTATGACACATTGTTCTTTCAATGTCAGACAAATGTACATTTGTGTAGTACTTTGCACGTGCTCTAACGTAATAATTAATAATAAATATTCATTACTCTATTTTTTAATAAGCAGTGTTTTAAATTTATGTTTTGAACGTTGCAATTATTTTCATCGTTCTTATTGAATTGGATTATATATATATATATATATATATATATATATATATTAGAGGCAAAAGTATAAAAAAATAGAGAAATTGTTTCGTGGTGTATATTACGTCCTTTCATGTTTATGAAATCCTAAATGACAACACTCATCACTCGAATACCTTTACCAATACCCTAATTTTTCTCTGAAATTGAATTTTGAGAAATAAAGAAAAGTACATATTATTTTCCTATAACATGAATTCTTCTAAATAATTGTTGTTGAACAATACCAATAACGTTTCTCACACCTAATCTTTCATGAAACACTTCCAACTTACAAAGAAGTTGTTTAATCTCGAACAAAGGGAGATCATTTACAGGTTTATATAGATATTTACTGTATTGATTTTACGGAGGCATGTTGGAGCAATGTATCGAGGTATCGAGGATCCGTGCTCGAATTCACAATCGAGTACCTCATATCCACTTACACGCTCATAACACTGGGAAAGGTATGAATCCAGTATTGATTGAGCCAGTCTTTCTCTATGATTTCGATACTTGGACTGTGCCAATTTGAAGAAACGATTTGATGGAACTTATACCAACATGCTAAGAAGATCCGAAACATCAGCTGGATATCACGCTCAACATTTACTGACATAATGGAGATATCACACGATTATCTCTTAAGCTTAAGTGGAAACAGCTGCGATTTGCTGACAACTGTTACAGACCAAAGAATGAGGTGATCTGATCTTTGGTCTCCCTATTAAAATGTTGTATCTAGAAAACTGACGTATCCACACACAACTGACCGAGAAACAGGTCTGGATATGAGAGATCTTAGTGCAGCAAAGCTTGACCAAGACCTCCTATATATTAACCAAGGCCTAAGCAAATGAAATGTGACGTCACGGTAGTAGTGTCATGAATCGTAGCCGTAGCGTTAGCCGTCTTCATGACAATGTTGATAATCACAAAGACGTTATTTTTTAATAAAGATTTTAAAACTTTTTAAAATGTAACAAGAAAAAAAAAGAAAGACACATGTTTTGATTTATGCTGGTTTTATTAATTTTAAATAAAATTAAGAAAACAATAAGAAAATATAAACATCATTGTTGACTACTGACTGTCGGTCGTGTTTGTAAACAGTTTTAAAGACAAAACTTTTCGTTTATTAGTCTAAATTCTAAAAATTTAACAAACACTGCTTAAATTTTCATATTTTTAATTTAATTATGAAAAATCACAATCACTTTTGTTTCAATTGCAAGAATTTTTAAATCAGAATCACTCAAATATAGCAATCAAGAAACCATTAGAATTTAGGAACAAACAAGAAGCAACAATAAATAAGCAAATTAATTAAAATATTTAAAAATGCAACAATTTAAATTCAAGCAAATTAATTCAAACTAAATAAGTTTAAGTTACTGTTTTTTTTTTTAAATCAAACTTATAAAAGTTTTTTATGTCTCAAAATTCAGCTGAATGTTTGAAGTTTTCTTTTTTTACTTAACTTCTTACAAATAATATTATCATTTTCCTTGCTACAAAAATTATTTAATAATGCATTAGAAGAGCTCCAGATAATCATTTTTTCTATTTTTTCAATGCTATGACCTTCACCACATGAGTCAACATGAAAAAGAAGTTCATCATTAGCCAAAACATCCAATGTTATGTACATAGACAATTTTCTTTGATTCATTGAATGAAGAAAAGAAGGATTCTTTACAAGTTTATTAATAACAATATAATTGTATAGTACTAAATTTGTTGTTACATCATTGGGATATAACAGAGAGAGAACCTCTATTAATTCCTTGAAAATAACTGTTTATATCAGGAAGCATATCAACTCTTCCTGATACTAAACTTTTACAACTATAACATTTCATTTTTTTTAACGGCATAACAGCAATAAATAATTATGAATCAAACGAATTAACGATAGGATAGCTAAATCTGAAATAGATTTTTAAAAACGTCTTGAGAACTTTTAATCCAATAGATTTATTAATATCAACAAATTGTCTTTAGGGAAATTCTGCTAAAAAACAACGGAGTTCGAATTTTAAAATAATATTTTGAAATATTTTGATTGAATCCATTATTAATCCTACTGGATGAAATAAAAAGATAAATTTTTACCGTTAAAAAAAATACACCTAAAAATCCTAGGATATTTGGTAATTCAATTACATTTTTAAAATATTTTAATTGTAAAAAATGAAAAAAAAAGTAAAAATTAATGTTTCTATTTCATTTATGATGTTAAACTGTTTATAAAAAAAAATCATTTTTTGCAAAACTCTTTTTTGGTTAATGTTTTACTTATTAATTAATTTTTTTAAGGATTAAAAATCCCTAAACCAACTATAAAAGATTTATTCTTCAGTTAAAATTCTAATTTTTTTATTTCCAATTTTTTCTATGGATTAATATCGATAATTAACTTCAAATTATCACAAATAGGAAAAAAATGTTTAGAAAATATTTTTTGAGGGTGTTCATTTTGTGCTAAATATTTTCTAAAAATTAAATATTTTAAAAATTAGGTTTTAAAATTCAAGTGTGGCGTGATTTAGGCCTGTATGTTTCAAATAAATTCAAAAATTATTCAGAAATAATAGTTTTAAACAAAGTTTAAAACATCATTTTCATGTTTTAATTTTCGGTAATAGTGATTTCTTGACTTTTGCAAGAAATAATTTCACGGAGTTTTCAAATAAAAAACCTTAAAAATAAAACAAATTCTTTTAAAATTGACTAAAAAATAAATTTTGTAGTTTTTGTTAATACAGAAAAAAGAATAAAAAAATTTAATTCAGGAATATTTTTTCATGTTTAAAAACGATTCATAAAGTTGCAAGTATAGAAAAGTTAAGTAAGATTTTACTTTCTATTCCTAAGAATTTTTTTAAACATCTCATTGAAAAGAAAACATTATTTTCTGAAATAAAATCTCAATAAAATATTAATTCAAATATTCTTAGAAAATATAATGTTTAACAACTTTTTTCGGCTTCAGTTTAAGTTTTAAAACATTTCGAAAAAAAACAAAAAAACTTACGAACGAATAGCCATAAATTTTATTTTTTTTAATTCAGATATTTTTTAAGATAATTTTTATTTCAATTTTATTCAAAGAAATAAAAATAATATCTTATTTTATTATATTAATTTAAAAGATATATTATAAACAAAGTGCTTTCTTTCTTGTGCTACGGCAAAACTAATTTTTTAGCAAATTTTGATTTTAGCGACTGTTGAAATAAATGGTGATAAAATTTTAACTACTCACTTTGCTAAATGGACTTGGGGTAAAATTCTCCCTTTTAATGGCATGTTTCCATTTATCAAATAAATGCTTATTTTTTGGAAACGAAAAACAATGAACTTTCGGTGTATTTTTATATTCCCCTTTGCAATTTGGTTCTGAAAATAAGTTAACGCTAACGGACGCCGGGTAGTAAAACAACACTACTAAGTGTGACGTCAGCAAGTCAACTTTAATCATAGAATAGGCCTGGTAATATAGCGACGGCCTCGGCTTGACAGTGTTCTGTTGGGTAAGATTCTCGATGGATTTTCGACCAATCTTCGGTTGATCAAAGGTTGATGATGATGATAAATTCAGATCTTCTCCCCGCCAGCCATGGGAAAATTGTAGGACAGTCCGTGAGCAGAGTTTGGCTACCAGGCTAGGCAAAGGACAACTGCGAATTCAAATCCGAAGCCGGAGTACTGTCATGTTTAAATTCGTTCTGGCAGCACCAAGTTGTATTGGTCGCTACTTTTCTTAACAAAGCATAAGTGAGTTGGAGAGTGGACAAAAGCCTACTCAAGCCCTCGTCTACTTAGGGTGTAGTTCCATCGCCTCTCAAGACAGATGGCAAAATTATGGAGAATTATTTTTGTTTACAATTTTGCAGGCGTGTAGCACGAATGGTACTCAACTGACTGACTAAATATAACAGTTTAAAACAGGATTAAGACTTCTACTGGGCATAACGTCGTAGATCAGTTTAATATTGTTATGAAGTAATAAACTGATCCCCGATTAATTACTACTTAATAATATAATACATCTTTTTCCCTATCTAGCTATCAGTCAAATAACAGGACAAGTGGGTTCTATAGCCTTGGCTGGCAACCAGTCTATGCAGAAAGCAATGACAACCTACTGGGAGATAATGTTCGTTCCAGTCAATCATGTTTCTTTTGAGACATGATCGACCAAGCGTGTATTACGTCTTGCACTTAACTGACTGACTAGTCTAGCGTCGAGGTTTCATCATCAATTTACAGTTGAGCTTGCGAGATTTCACTGTTCTTTTCTCGCACTTTTCTGGCTCCAGATATTCCAGCCAAATTGAAACGGTAAATTTTCGTTTGAGGTCCCGAAGGCTTTTCCCCTTTCAAATTTATTCAAAATAGCATTATTTCTGTGCAAATGTATATGCTGAACTCAAATCAACAATTAGTTATTGAAGAAACCCACCTTTTTGATCTGAACGACAATAAAAAAAATCGATCTACATTTTGTCTCCCGTAACTCTAATGCAGTCATGTAATTAACTGCTGAATGACCCTCTGCGTAGGACAACAAATTTTGGTCTATTTTCGGTCAATTTTCTTCCTTTACTGAAACATCCGTCTATTTACTTCCTGTAATGAAAGTAATACGTTATTGTATTTCTACGCGTATTACTTTCATTACAGGAAGAAATAAATAGCCGGAAGTTTCAGTAGTGGGAAGTAAATCGACCGAAATTTGTTGCCTACGCAGAACGTCATTCTGCAGTTAATTAGCATGACTTCGGGAGAGTTACGGGAGAGAAAAAGTGCGAGATATAGTTCGTTTTTTATGAAATTTCAGATAAAAACAGGTAGCTTTCTTCAATAACTAATTGTTGGTTTCAGTTCTGCATATACATTTGCACAGAAATAATGCTATTTTGGATAAATTTGAAGTGGCGAAAAGCCTTCGGGACCTAAAACGATAATTTACCATTGAATCTGCAAAAATGTAGATGAACCGTCAATCGCTATCTACTGTCTTCCTGATGCCTCTTTTCTCTTATCGTTTATTATCAGTATTCCTGTTCCTAATTCTTCCACACCCCTTGACCCCTTGATCCCTTGTGTCTTAGCGTCGTTATTTCTTTTTCATGGGGTGATAATAATATCCAAACAAAATATGGAAAATAGAAATATATGAAAATGAAAACCAATTTAAACTCTATTGCCAAGTCTTCGTTAAGTGTGTGTGAGTGTGTGTATGAGTGTATTTCAGTGGGTGTGTTCATTCAAGCAATATAGAACCTTATTTCTATTTATATAGAACCTTATATAGAACCCAAGCAATATAGAAACATTTCTATTTATATAGAACCTTGTATAGAACCCAAGCAACATATAAACTTATTTCTATTTATATAGAACCTTATATAGAACCCAAGCAACATAGAACTTTATTTCTATTTATATAGAACCTTATATAGAACCCAAGCAATATAGAAACTTATTTCTATTTATATAGAACCTTATATAGAACCCAAGCAACATATATACTCATTTCTATTTATATAGAACCTTATATAGAACCCAAGCAACATATATATTCATTTCTATTTATATAGAACCTTATATAGAACCGAAGCAACATAGAACCTTATTTCTATTTATATAAAACCTTATATAGAACCCAAGCACTATAGAACCTTATTTCTATTTATATAGAACCTTATATAGAACCCAAGCAACATAGAAACTTATTTCTATTTATACAGAAACTTATATAGAACTCAGGCAATATTGAACCTTATTTCTATTTATATACAACCTTATATAGAACCCACGCAACAAAGAAACTTATTTCTATTTATATAGAAGGTTATTTTAGCAAGAACAAAGTTACCCTACTTTTTACGGCACAAAGATATCCTACAACTTTTCAATCAGGATGTAACGCTCTAAATCTTTCATGTAAAAAGCCCTTCCTTACCGACTTTGGGTTAGAAATATTTCGCTACGGCTAAATGCGTCCTATTCACACTGACTATAGCATCACCAAAATCGATGAGACAGGCGTGAGGTGATGCGAAATTTCATGTTAGTGACCTTTGAGTGTTTTCATCACGGCTTAATGATTCAGTGAACCGGAGTTTGATTAATTGATACAGCGTCGTGTAGGCGCCGTCGCAGATTGCAATCTAAATTATCAATCAGTGATATTTTATCTCATCTCTCTTTGCTGTCTTCTGAATCCTCGACAATTGATCCTTCAATTGAAGTGTTTAAGATTCAGGGAAGCACATACTTGGGAGTTCGCTGCCGAGCTTGAAAAGGACCTCCAATCCGTAATGGATTGGGGTAAGAAATGGCTCGTAAATTTTAATGCTTCCAAAACGAAGCTGCTATCTAATAACCACTATAGACAATCGTTCCTTCCGCCCATTAACATGGATCAGGCTTCTATCCCTGAAAGTAAAACACTGCGTCTCCTCAGATTGACTCTAACATCAGACCTCAAGGGGAAGAACTATATAGAATCTATTGCTAAATCCGCTGCTAAGAAAATCAGTTCTCTGTGTAGGGCCAGGAAGTTTTTCTCGTCCGAAACAATCCTGCACATATACAAGTCTACCATCCGCCCGTGCATTGAGTATTGCTGCCCTATCTGCTCGGGTGCTCCTGCTATCCACTTAGGTGTCCTCGACTGAATCCAACGGAGAATCTATAATGTGATCGATCCCGACTAGGCAGCTAGGATACAGTCGCTTTCTCACCAACGCAGTGTGGCTTCCATGTGTCTCTTCTACAAATATTTTCACGGCTTCTGCTCCGATGAACTTAGCTCAGTGGCACCCCCGCTATATATGAATTTACTCGAGCCACAAGATGAGCAACTAGGTCCCACCCTTTTACTGTGAAACAAATAAATTGTAAACGCAGATTCTACTCCATCAGCTTCTTTTCTCGCACTTCCCGCCTGAGGAATTCTCTTCCGCATACTTGCTTTCCCGACAGTTACAATCTCCAAGAATTTAAAAGTAAAATGAATAGTCATCTCTTGTTTCACTAACTTACATCCTCTTTCTCTCATGCTTTTTTCTTTGTCCTCCCCACTCTCATCAGTATTCTTTTCCTTCTTCTACACTCTTTCTGACACACCTGCAAACTCTCACTCCTCATGACATTCCTCCTATGTAATCCTCCGCACAACAGTGGCAGTAAAATGCCTAGCTTTGGGTGACACGATTATATATATAAAAAAGTTTTCCCCAAAACTCTCAGATCTCAGAAATTATTTGTTGTGTTTGGAAAGCGGTGGAGATATAAATAACTTGGTATATAATCTTAACAAATGTTTGAGCCGGTGAAACAAAAGAACGACGATCTTCTGAACATTTACCATGAAAATCCCGAGAGAGTACAAAGGGTCGTCAATTTGCATCGATGGTAAAATTCTCATATACAGTGAGGTGAAACAATTATTTGGACAGTAAAAAGATAGATTTAGAATCATATATTGAAAGAAAAGCATTGGCTTAAGCTCACAATATATTCGTAAAACAATTAGAAATGCAAATAAACAACTAAAAATAAATTATTTGACACGTATATATATTTTATATACAAATTATTAAAACACGTAGTGAAAAAAGTATTTGGACAGTTACGATATTATGTTTAGAATTAATGTTTAGAGTATATTTCATGCTCGAATGTGTTAGAATTTTATGAAATAGTCTAGAACGTGCATTACTTAAAGGTGTTAGCTATCTTCATGGACAGTTCATCCAAAGACGTCGCACTAACAGAAGTGCAGGATTCCAAAGCAAAGAGAGCTGTCGAAAAAATCGAATTATTTCTGCACATAAAGAAAAAAAGAATATCGTAAGATTTCTGAAGACCTATGTATACCTGTAAGCACTGTTGGATGCATACTTAAAAAACGGAAATCCTTCGGTACTCATAATATACTAAGAGCAGGTGAACCGCGGAAAATATCATAAAAATGTTCACGGAAAATAGCAAGTAAAAAAATGACCATTTTGTGACTCGGAGAGAACTTCAAAAAGATCTCAGCATTGCAGGAACTCATGTATGCAAGAGAACCATAAGTTTTAAACTTCACGGACAACAATTAAATCTCACTCTCCTCGCAAAATTCCATTGCAAAAAAACTTCATTTAAAATCCAGACTTGAATTTGCCAAAACTAATCATTAATCATTCGTATCATTTTTGATCCAGGTATAGGACAAAAGATGAGGAGAGTGTAATGGAAATGACTGCATGTAGATTGAACTGTCTAGCCTTTGAATGTTGAATATCATACTAATTATCAATGATGTGATTGGTACAGTGACTAATAAAATAGAGGCACAAATGAAGATAACTGTCATTAACTGCGCACTGAATCTGTTACATGAAGCAAGCCTCTTAGAGACGGTAAGAATAAGCCGGGAAATGTTAAACACTCAGTGACAGCTAGGATACAGTCGCTTTCTCACCAACGCTGTGTGGCCTCCCTGTGTCTCTTCTATAAATACTTTCACGGCTTCGGCTCCGATAAACTTAGATCACTGGTGCCCCCCAAATACGAATTTGAACGAAATACTAGATTAGTAACTAGATCCCACCCTTTTACAGTGACACCGATAAAATGCAACCGTAACTTCTACTCCAACAGTTTCTTTCCTCGCACTTCCCGACTGTGGAATTCTCATTCACACGATTGCTTCCCCGACGGTTACAATCTCCAGGAGTTTAAATGTAAGGTCAATAGACACCTCCTAACACACTAACATGCTCCCATTCTATCAAACACTCTTCCCATCTACCCAACCCTCATCCTCGGTATCCTTACTCATCTGTCACCTTCCTCCTGACATTCCCTATGTCTAACCACTCTTTCTCTTTACCTTCCCCTATGTACCCCATGCGCAATAGTGGTAGTGGAATGCCTTGTTTGGGGTGAGATGATTAAAAAAAAAGTAACTGCATGATATCTAAGGCATTAATTACAAGATATTAAGAACTTATCTGAGAAAATATTTAAAGAAATAATAAGAACACCAACAAGAATAATAAAGAATTTTTAACGACTTGGAAGTCCCTGCTTATTGTATTGTATCTCTGAAGATAGCATACAAACAAGTATAACAGAAAACGTTTCAATAAATAAATATTCGGATAATTTTTAAATAATTTATCTTTTGAAAAGAAAGACAAACTTTCATGATCACATGTAAAATTTCATAAAAATGTATAACGACAGCAACATATGTATATATACATATATATGCTGCCGGGCATAATTATTACACCACCCTAATTTTTTAAAATAAATGATGTATTTTGTACTATTTTTAGTATTTATTACCAAGTGGATAATTCTAAATGAAAATAGAATGGTTCTTTTGTTATTATTACTTCGCAAAATTTTACAAGGCAAATAGCGACAATTTACCAATCGCACCCTGTAGATTTTATATATATATATATATATATATGCTACCGGCCATAATTATTAGGTCACCCCATTTTTTTAAAAGAAATAATGTTTTTCATACTATTTTTAGTATTATTTTGCCAAGTGGATAATTCTTAATTAAAATAGAATGGTTCTTTTGTTATTATTACTTTGCAAAATTTTTAAAAGGCAAATAGCGACAATTTACCAATTAGTAAAAAATTATAAATTCATTTGATGTACATGCTATTGCGCAATAATAACAAAAGAAGCTTTTTATTTTTCATTTATAATTATTCACTTAGTAATAAATACTAAAAAATAGTATGAAATACATCATATTTTTAAAACACCGAGGTGGCCGGATAATTATAGCCGGCAGAATATATATATATATATACTAGTAGTATAGCCCGGTGTTGCTCGGGTGTAATGAAAGCTTTAAAACTAATCTATGGTCTTGGAGTTAAGACTCAACCTTAAGAATATTTTAAATAATAAATTAATTGCGACAATTTACCAATCGCACCTTATATATATATATATATATAAAATTAAAAAATGATTAGTTCAATAATGTTGAATGACCATTTGGATATGAAAATCCCCACGAGGGATAAACACATCACCTCAGCAACAGAAAAAAACCTTTCAGAAACTGGAGAAAAATCACTCTAATTTTCCTTTCTAAATAGACTTGCAAAGAAATTAAAAAAGAAAATAAAAAAGAAAAAGAAAAAGATAAAACAAAAAAAAAATAACCAAGAAAAGAAAAAATTGACATCGTCTGGGTTCACAAAAAAAGAAAACAGAATTGTAACTTAAAAATTAACAGACGGCCGTTTTGAATTGATGTAAGGTTAAGCAACACGGAAAAAAGGTGGGAGATAAGAGAGATAAAGGAAGGAAGGGAGGTAAAAAGAAAAGAAAAGAAAGAAAAAAAAATGTATATATTACAGACGCTGGACATATTCAAAAACCTAACTTCCCTAAAACGTTGAAGTATTAGAAAAAGGCCTTTACTTAAAAAGGCATCTCCAACAGCTTCTTTTCTCGCGCTTCCCGCCTGTGGAACTCCCTTCCACAAGTCTGCTTTCCCGACAGTTACAATCTCCAGGTGTTTAAATGTAGGGTCAATAGACACCTCCTATCACACTAAATCCCAACTATTCTCACAACACTCTCATCTACCCAACCCTCATTCTCGGTATCCTCACCCGCCTATCACCCACCCTCTCTTATTTCCTATATTTAATCAGCCTTTCTCCACTCTACGTAGCCCCCTGCACAGTAGTGGCAGTGACATGCCTTGCTCGGGGTGAAACGCTTATGAAAAAAAAAAAAAAATCTTCACTTTCTCTCCGCCCATGTATCTGTCATTGCACCTGCTTTCTCAGCTTTCTATTGTTCCTTTCTAACTAGCTTGTACTCCTCACTCTTTTCTAATGAATCTTTTTACATTTATGTAACCCCCTGCACATCAGTGGTGTTTCCGCCTTGCTTGGGGTGAAATGATTAAAAAAAAAATTTTAAAGGGAATAAAAAGATATAGGATTTAAAATAAGTTTTTTTTTTTTAATTAGGTCATTTGATTTAAACTAAATAAAGACATCGCTAGGTAAAAAAAAAAATTCATTTACAATTATACATACATATAGAAGTACACACATCCATACATACACATACACACACAATTCTTCGATTATGAATACATATATACATAGATACACATACACACACATCCATTCAATTTCATACACACATATACACATACACATACACACACACACACACACACACACACACACACACACACACACATATATATATAATATTTTATTGTTAGTAATGATAATAAAAACATTTTACATTGCTACACAAAAACTTTCATGTTTCAGTACTGTGAATTGTACTTCGTCAGGCGATAGTTGATAACTGGTGATAGCAAAGATTTTTATGAAACTTAAAAACAATTCGTTTCCTTTTTCCTTAGTTAAAGTGCGTGGCATGAGGTAAAATTTACAAGAATTCTGAATTATGTACTTATGCTCCCACCTTTTCTTAACTTCTTATTCCAGAAATTCAGAAATGTACATATAGGATTTGTGTTGTTGTTCCGTGGATGTTGACGCGGAGCCGAGTTCGAATTCCAGTCCTATTCCTTTAATTCACTTTCGCAAAAATACCCTTGGGAAAGCTATTAATCCGTCTCTTCCCTCCAGTTTTTGGTTAAATAATAAGACAGATTGCGTTCAATCGCCTTGGCTGCGAACCAGTGTAGGACAGATTGTGTTCTATATACTTGGCTGTCAACCAGTCTAGGACAGATTGTGTTCTATAGCCTTGGTTGTCAACATAGTGAGGGATAATCTTCTGACCAGGCAATCATGTCTGTTTCAAGACATGATCGCCCAAAGCGTGCATCAGGTATGGCACTTAACTGACTGAATAAAAGTGTTAGAGACATGATTAAGTATTACTGGGTATAAAGTGGGGGATCAGCTTTATATTGTTATGAACTAATAAACTGATCCTCCCAAACTACTACATAATAATATAATACATTTCTTTCTCCTCTAGCTATGAGTCAAATAACAGGACAGATTGGGTTCTATAGCTGGCAACCAGTCTATCGCAGAAAGCAATGGCAACCTACTGCGGGATAATCTTCTGCCCAGTCAGTCATGTCTCTTTCAAGACAGGATCGCCCAAAGCGTGCATCACGTATGGCACTTAACTGACTGATTGGCATATAATTCTGAAAAAACGTGTACTTTTAGATTTTGTCTGAAGTATTTCGTTTTTGCCCTGTGCTGAATGAGACTTACAAGCGTTTAATTTATAGAACGTAGATTCATTTCAGCGTGAGTTCCTTGGAAGGTATTTTATGTGCCATTAAATACGTTGCTTGAACAGTATCATTTATCGTTGTGTTAGACTTCGAACTAATGGAGTTGAGCTGTATCTACGTTGTACAATGATAGTTGGTTTTTCTCATTTATTTTTTGTTTGTAAGTCTGCTTTATCCACGGGATTGACTTTTATTTGCTATACGGGTGCCTTCCTTTTTTGAAAGGATATTTCTTTCCCTATTTCAAGAGAATTCTTATTGTATTTTACTTACTTTTTTTTTTCAAACTAATAAAGGTTTTTACCAATTCCTTTCTTTTATTTAGACTAGTTTCATTTGTTGCAGGTAGGCCGCTAAAAGAATAACCCAGTTCTACTTAGAATAAAAGAGGAAGATAGCAATTTTTGTCTGAAAGCTGTGTGTCTTTTTTGCATATTGTTTACAGTCTCGTTTTATTTGTTTGTATTTTACTTCTTTTGGTGCAATTTCCTTTGCCTCTAATACTTCCCGGCAATCTATCTATCTATCTATCTATCTATCTATCTATCTATCTATCTATCTATCTATCTATCCATCCCATTCTGTTCTATATCTATCTATCTATCTATCTATCTATCTATCTATCTATCCCATTCTGTTCATATCTATCTATCTATCTATCTATCTATCTATCTATCTATCTATCTATCTATTCCATTCTGTTCATATCTATCTATCTATCTATCTATCTATCTATCTATCTATCTATCTATCTATCTATCCCATTCTGTTCATATCTATCTATCTATCTATCTATCTATCTATCTATCCCATTCATTCATATCTATCTATCTATCTATCTATCTATCTATCCCATTCTGTTCTATATCTATCTATCTATCTATCTATCTATCTATCTATCTATCTATCCCATTCTGTTCATATCTATCTATCTATCTATCTATCTATCTATCTATCTATCTATCTATCTATCTATCTATCCCATTCTGTTCATATCTATCTATCTATCTATCTATCTATCTATCTATCTATCTATCTATCTCCTAGTTTCTTCTCTATCTATCTATCTATCTATCTATCTATCTATCTATCTCCTAGTTTCTTCACTATCTATCTATCTATCTATCTATCTATCTATCTATTTATCTATCTATCTATCTTTCTATCTATCTCCTAGTTTCTTACATCTATCTATCTATCTATCTATCTATCTATCTATATATCTATCTATCTATCTATCTATCTCCTAGTTTCTTCACTATCTATCTATCTATCTATCTATCTATCTATCTATCTATCTATCTATCCCATACTGTTCATATCTATCTATCTATCTATCTATCTATCTATCTATCTATCTATCTGACTTCCGTCAAAATAAATAGCACAGAGACACACCCGACCACTCGCAAATACACATACACACTTTTCTGTAGATGTACAACTTGCATCAAAATTATATGTATACATTCACTACCCGTCATAATTATTAGGACACCCCAGTTTTTTTTTTAAGAGAATGGTGAATTTCATTCGATTTTTAGTATTTATTGCCAAATGAATATCGAATGGTTCTTTTGTTATTACTTTGCAAAATTTTACAAAGCAAAAAAGTAAAGATGAACTCGTCCGAATAATCCTAAATTTTCTTCATTCTTTCATTGATACAATTGCAATACAGGTAATTATTAAATATTTATAAATTCCTTTGATGCACATGTTACTGTGCAATATTAACCAAAGAAACATTCTATTTTCATTTACAACTCTTTACTTGGCAATAAATACTAATGAATAGTATGAAATACATCATATTTCTAAAACACTGGGGTGGCCTAAGAATTACGGCCGGTAGCGTATATATATATATATATATATATTGAGTATTTTATTATAATTAATAGTCCTACGCGTAAAGCGATGCTTAAATGGTTCGAATGACAATTGCAAAACATTTTTTACTAAGATCTCTTGAATGCAAAGGTCAACAGACGTAATACAAACAGTTTAATAAATGAAAATAATCTGTCTATATTAAATAATGAGCGTCCATTGAACAAAATAACGTTTGAATTTATATATGCTTAATTTTAGTGGAAATAATCAGATTTTGAACTAAAAGAATGAATTTATTCCTAAATGCCGACAAAAAATAAACTTAATTTGCCTGTTTAGGAGGATTTTATTTTTCCTAGTTCTTCTAGTAAATTCAGCGGTTGTCTATTTTGAATCTTCTGTTTTATCTTATTTTTGATTTACTAAAATACTAGCAGTATAGCCCGGCGTCGCTCAGGTGTAATGAAAGCTTTAAAACAAATCTATAGTCTTGGAGCTCAGACTCTGCCTAAATAATATTTGTGTGACTTTTGGTGAGAGACGGATAAAAATTATGGATTTGCATAAAGGACATAGAGACAAATAAACAGACACACACACAAATATCTTGCCTTTCATATATATATATATATATATATATATATATATATATATATATATGTATATATATATATATATATAATCGATTTTCTGCATTATTTTAAGAACTGCAACCTTGAAACTTCTGAATATCGTTTCTTATGTCTTTGTCTATGAGTGTTTCAAATTTGATCAAAATCGGACCACTCCTTCTATGACCAGATCTTTTCGATTATCGATTTTCTATATTTATCGGGGGTAGCTAGACACAAAACCTAGCTAAAAACACTCGCAGACGCTTATAGTACAACTGTGTAAATTTTCAAGAAAATCAGTTTTTTTTTTATCATTTCACCTCAAGCAAGGCAGAAATGCCACTGATGAGAGGGGGGCTACATAACTATAAAATGATTAATTAGAAAAGAGTGAGGAGTACAAACTAGTTAGAAAGGAGCAATAGAAAGCTGAGAATGCAGGTGCGATGACAGATACATAGGTGGAGAGAAAGGGAAGGTTATACGGGGGTTGGGGAGAGAGCGAGCGTCCAGTGGTTAATAGATGAGTATTGACATTGCATTTAAATTTCTGGAGGTTGTAGCCGTCAGGAAAGCAAGAATATGGGAGCGAGTTCCACAGGCGGGAAGTGCGATTGAAGAAGCTAGAGGAATAGAATTGTCGTCTGCATTTAGCTAACCTAACTGTGAATGGGTTGGACCCTGTTGCCAATCTGGTTGCACAAGTAAACACCTGTTGAGGAGGCACCAGTGACTTAAGTTCGTCCGAGCACAAGCCATGAAAGTATTTATAGAACAGACAAAGGGAGGCCACATTTCGACGGTGTGGAAATGGCTGCAGTCGAGCCGCCAGATCAGTACCTATCATATTACAGACTCTCCTGTGGAGCCTGTCGAGAACACTGAGGAGAACGGCAGGGGCGCCTGA
Source organism: Ascarosepion bandense (assembly GCA_037127315.1). Taxonomy (NCBI): domain Eukaryota; kingdom Metazoa; phylum Mollusca; class Cephalopoda; order Sepiida; family Sepiidae; genus Ascarosepion; species Ascarosepion bandense. The sequence goes on from JBBBDQ010001927.1 coordinate 507,477, forward strand.
CCATAAATAGCAGCAGTACTCCATGCACGGACGGATGGTTGACTTGTATATATGCAGGATGGATTAAGGCGGAAAAAACATCCTGGATCGGCATAGTGACCCAACCTTCTTAGCAGTAGTTCAGCCGTTTCGGAGTCTATAGTTAACTGATACACACACACACACACAGAGACACACACACACACAGACAAAGTTTCATTTATAAATAAGTTTAGATAAGTTTGTAATTTTTAATCATTTGCGATTTTTAAATATTTGTAACTCATTATATTCCGCTATATATGCTCATTTTATAATTTACGTTTGTATTAATAATTTCTTTTTGTGTTACATAGGCTATTTTTAATTTTGTGTATATTAATTGTATATATAGTGTGCATATATGGGACACTTAGGTGTGTGTTTGTGTGCGTTTGCGTGCGTTTGCGTGCGTTTGTTTTGTGTGTAGCTATAGCTATTCACTTGTATTGTTTTTGCATATTAGGTTGCTTTTCCTTTTATGATTTGTTTGTATATCTGTAGGTTGGGGTATGTGTTGTTTTAAAATTTCTTGTGACATTTCCTCTACGTTCATTATTACAATGCTAAGCTGTATATTTCTCTACTCTTCACATAAACACAATATTTCATCTATCTGCTAACCTTTATTTTTTATAATATTCTGAATTAAATTAATCTGATTGATTTTTTCTGTCGCGAGGATACCGTAGAGTTTTACACGATTGCCGAAACAAATCCTGGGTTTATAACATTTTAGTTATGTGTGTATTTTTCTTTTCTTTTATTGAGTTCTCTCTCTCTCTCTCTCTCTCTCTCTCTATATATATATATATATATATATATATATATATATATATATATAACTATTTACGCTCTCACACACCCTCATTGAGTACTCTGGAGGCATGGTAGACTTTGAAAAAACAATAGCTACTCTAGCATCTACGCATCGTTCATTCAGGAATGAATTAGAACACTCTAACTACTGGCGTATATATACATGGTATATCACAAGCTAAAACTGTGCATTCTTCTACCGATCACCCATATCTCAGAGGTAGAATCGCCGAGTGACGCCAATTCGGTCGGGGATCAATACTGGTTAAAATCAATCGGATGTCTAATCCTACTGATGAGCAGTGATACAGCAAAACCGATCTGTGTGTGGATGACTATATTATTATCATTATTATTATTATTAACCTTTTAAATTATGAACTTCTTTTTGGTCACAATCAAATTAGACCAGTACACAGCTGTATTAAATAAGCATCAATACATATACAATGTAGAGTTTTTAAAATATTTAATTCTTATGTATGTCGATTACGCTATCTTTGTTTCAATCTTTTGTCAATAAAAAAACAATTGAAGATACCTAAATGGTAAACCAAGTTAGCGTCATAGGCTGACTTCGGAATGATTACATCTACGCATATATATAGGTAAGGAGGTACGAAGATAATATCCATTCGAACGGCGACTGCAAGATCTACTTTGGATCAAATGACGGTCCTTGGAAATTTATATTCAATAACCATAAACTGGCTTGGAACAATATGAAATACAAGAATAATATGCCCTCTCCTAATATTTCGGTTGTTAAAAAATTACAGTAAAAACCAATCTACTATTTGGGAAATCATTGCGTAAATCAAATGAATAGGAAATAGACGTAACTTAGGCTTTCTAGAAAAGTTAATTATACTAAAACACCTTAACAACCAGGATTTATTAAAGAGAAGAAATGAATCGATGACTGCATGTAAACATAGAAACAAATACTTACTTAAATACTTCGATATTGACTAAACCTTATAGCACTACCATACCTCATTTTTATTTGTTTTTTATAGTATAACGTAATCATTCATTATGTTTCAGTTTAAAACTTCACCTAAACTAACACATAACATTATCCGCATATATATATATATATATATATATATATATATATATATATAATTATGAATTAATTGTAGATTGCAACACGGAAATTTCTATGTTTCGAGATAGATTCTCTCCATCAGGCAATGTTTGATGTTGGTTTGCTGTTTGCTGGATGGATATATAGCAAATGGATGTCTAGCCACACTGATGAGCTGTGATACAGAGAAACAGACTTGCATTTGGATGACGAATATATATATATATACATCATATTCATGTGTGTGTATGTACATTTTTATTTATTCTTATATATTTGTATATTGGTTACATATTTTTATTTTATTTATATTGTGCATGGTTGCGTATGCTTTTACTTATGCAATATTAGTTCATATATGCGTGTGTATGTTAATGTATAAATATGACTATACATATATTTACGCATATGTATTTATTCATTTTTATGTTTTTCATATGTCTTTATATTTTATTATTTTGTATACCTATCCATTTTATTTTGTTTCTTATGTGCGTGTTTTTTTTTTGTAAGGGATTGTTTTATTTGCTTACGTTCGAACTGTGTATTTATATATGTTTATTTGTATTTATATATATATATATACAATTCGTAATATATTATTTTATCATGTGTTATTTGTTTGTTTATGTGGTATTTATTATGTGAGTTCTTTACTTTTATATGTTTTTTTTGTATATGTTTACTTTTGTATGTCTATATTTTTGTGTATTATTTATTTTTCTTTTTCGTTTTATTATATGGGCATTTTATTTTTTTAGTATGTTTTGTTTATTTATAGTGTATTTTTGCATATATTAGCTTTTAATATTATTTCCATTTCCTATATATATATATATATATATACATATAAATGCAAACTTATCACTATACTCGTTTCGAAAAACCCTCCGCGTATATACGCGGAAGGAAAAAATGTTTGTAAAAAAAGAAAGAGCTAATCAGATGAACATCATCCAAAGCGATTTGGATTGAGCCAAATATACCTATATATATATATATATATATATATATATATATATATGTAAATTCAGATAAAATTTAGAGGGTAAATAGCCATTTTCAATATAGCTTTTAATATTATTTCTATTTTTTAAATATATATATGTATATAGTCATCGCAGACAGATCTGTTTCGTTGTATCACAGCCCATCAGTACGCTTAGACATTCGATTGCTTTTTACCCAGGATTGAATTCCGACCGAATTGGAGTCAGTCGGCGATTCTACGTCTAAGCTATGGGCGCTTGGTAGAAGGAGGCAGATTTTTAGCGTGTATATTATCATTATACACGCCCAATAGCTGAGAGTGTTCTAATTCTTTGCTGAATGAACGATGCGTAGATGCTAGAGAAGCAGCTTCTGTTTTTCAAAGTCTACCATTCTTCCTGAGTGCTCAATCAGGGTGCGAGGGCGTAAATTGTCATTGGCAGACAGATCGGTTTCGCTGTATTACAGCTCATCAGTACAGTTAGACATCCGATTGTTTTTTACCCAAGATTGAAACCCGACCGAATTGGCGTATGTAAATTCAGATAAAATTTAGAGAGGAAATAGCCATTTTTAACATGTCTGTTTAAGGCATACATTGTCAGCCCGTTTAAGCAAAGAATGAGTAAAAATTATAACTCCTGAGGCTTGGTCTAGTAAAGAAAGGGTTTGGGGAATATTAGCTTTTATAGGGTAAAGCTAGTGGAAACTTAGTAGTAATTTCTTCTATGGTAGTGGGAGGTATGTGGCTTGATCATTGTGTTAGTAGTGGTAGGTAAAGGGAAAAGCTGATTGCGTAGCGAAATTTAAAAAAAAAACTTATTGTTACTAAATGGAAGATTAGGATAATTATTGCAATTTATATTTATTTCTATGACGACACATATTAATGATCTCTCTACGTTTATTCAGAAGTACGTTATGATATTGGAAAATCAAAATTTTAATTTTTTCTGTTAAACATAGATTACATCTCTCTCTTAAGCTACTAGGGATCGTAGCCTTGCTTATCAGTTTCCACTTTATTTGGGGATTTAGTTTATTTTTTTCTTTTAATTACCAGCATTTTTGGGAAAGGGCTGTTTGATAGCTTAAATTAGAGTTAGTGAAGGAGTGTATGTGGGTATAAAGCCGTTGCTTTTAAATTCCTGCCTAAATTTCGATATAAACATTACATTTCTCCTTATTTTTCTTAGTGTAGATGATGGTCTGGAGAGTTATCTCTAGATGTACAATTAGAGGCGGCGGTATAATCCTATTTTCTGTATTGGATTCATTACACTTCTTCAAGATTTGGTTATTGTGGAAGCTAATAATGTTATATTAATCGTACATGAATAACTAATGTTGATAGTTTTCCTATTAAATATTTTATTCATGGATTGGTAAAAATCCGGAATAAGCTTGATAAATAATCCAGGGGAATCCTAGTAATATCGTTAAAATATTAAAACTGATCCAACAGAGAGCTCAAAGTAAATGAATTTAACTTCAGTCAGTTAGTTAAGTGCCATACGTGATACACGCTTGGGCGATCATATCTCGAAAGAGACATGACTGACTGGGCAGAAGATTATCCCGCAGTAGGTTGCCATTGCTTTCTGCGGTAGACTGGTTGCCGACAAAGGCTAGAGAACCCAATCTGTCTTGTTATTTTGCCCATAACTGGGAGGAATAGACGGATTAATACCTTTCCCAAGGGTATTTGCGCGTAAGTGAATGCAATGAATTCGGCTGGAATTCGAACTCGGCTCCCCGATTTCTCGTTCCGAGCCGATATCCAATGCACCACAATGCACATCCCTTTAACTTACAGAGCGGATATTTATTTATTTATTTAGAGGAAATAGCCATTTTCAACATGTCATTTTAAGACATGTATTCTCAGCCCCGTTTAAACAAATAATGAAGAAAAATTCTAATCACAGAGGTTTGCTCTAGTAAAGGAAGAGGTTGGGGTATATTGAGTTTTATAAGGTTAAGCTAGCGGCATTTTAGTAGCAATTTCTTCTTTGGTAGTGGTAGGTATGTGGCTTGACCCTTGAGTTAGTAGTGGTAGGTAGAGGGGAAGTAACTGCTTAGCCAATTTTTTTATAAAAATACCTTATTGTGACTAATTGTAAGAATAGGATAATTATTTCAATTTGTACTTGTATCTATGACGACACATTCTAATGATCTTTTTTCGTTTATTTAGAAGTATATTCTGGTATTGAAATTTCAAAGTTTTAATTTTTTCTGTTAAACGTAGATTACATCTGTCTCTTAAGCTATTATGGATCCTAGCCTTGCCTATCAGCTTCCGTTTTATCTGTGGATTTAAGTTATTTGCTTTTAATTCCCAGTATTTTCGAGTAAGATCTGTTCGATATCTTAAACTAGGGTTGCTGAAAGAATGTCTGTGTGTCTAAAGCCGTTGCTTCTAAATTTCCGCCGAAATACTGATATAAACATTATATTTCTCCTTATTTGCATTTGTAGATCTACATTTACCCTCAACCGGACAGTTATCTCTAGTTCTATAATTACAGGGGGGTATAATCCTATTTTCTGTATTGGATTCACTACACTTCTTCAATTTATTTAGGAGTATATTTTGGTATTGATATTTCAAAATTTAATTTTTTTCTGTCAAACATCGATTAGATCTGTCTCTATATGGGGTCCTAGCCTTGCCTATCAGATTGCATTTTATCTGTGGATTATTGTTATTTCTTTTAATTCCCAGTATTTTTTAGAAAAAGCTGTTTGATATCTTAAACTAGGGTTGTTGAAGGAGTGCCTGTGTGTATAAAGCCGTTGTTTATAAATTCATGCCGAAATTCCGATATAAAGATTATACTTCTCCTTATTTTCCTTAGTGTAGATGGTGGCCTGATAGATTACATTTGCATATCTGCATTTACCCTCAAACTTTTCTTAGTTATCTCTAGATCTACAATTACAGGCGGGAGTATAATCCTATTTTCTGTACTGGATTCATTACACATCTTTAAGATTTGGTTATTGTGGAAGCTAATAACATTATACATATTATTAGTTTGCGAATAACTAATCTTGATCGTTTTCCTATTGAATTAAGGTTATTTTTATGAAAATATTTAGTTATTAATTTAAGATCTTACCAATGTTAATAGTTGATAGTCTACTGAACGGGGGTTGAACCATATAATTTTCCTGTTCCTATGTTTAACTTTAGCATTTTACGATTCAGAATTACTAGTGGGTGTTAAATAAGTTTTTATCAACTAATCTAGAGGGCCTTATCATATAGCTTTTTGTTATTTCTAAAGATTCTAATGTTAGAGGATTATCGGCTAATCCTAATATTAACCGTCCTCGGTATTTGCTTTATAATAACGTTAGGGTGGTTAGAATTAATATTGATTTAGCTAGGGATTTCATTTTCCTTATGGTTTGGTTTAAGGAAATTATTATCGAGCTTGAGGGTAATGTCTAGTTGATTCAAAATCTTTAAGTTGGAAGCAATTTCTATTTTAAATCCTAGCATACTGAAAGTCTTAATGATTTTCTTCTAAATTTTCATCGTCAAAGGGCCATTACTATTTGGGATAAACATAAGTCCATCATCTCGGTATAGGCCTACCTGTTTAGGATTTACAACTTTACTAAGGGTGTCTAGGATATAGATGCCTATTAAATCAGCAACTTGGGCTGAATCATGTGTTCCTATGGGAACGTCATTAAGAGTAAAGAGGGATTTTCTCACTGCTAGAATATTATTAGTTTCTTCTAAACAGCCCATGATTAAACATAATAGACATTCATTGTCTGTTATATTTAGTGGTACATGTTTAAATATATATATATATATATATATATATATATATATATATATATACATAATGATTTCACTACAATCAAGCCAGAGCCGCCAGCGGTGTGCAGAGGGTTACAGTGAGAGATAAACAAGATACATGGGATGTCAAAGAAAGGATAAGAAATTGATGAAGAGGCAAAAGATGGCAAATGATGTTGCATTTAAACTTTTCTAGATTTTAGCTATCAGGGAAGCACGCAAACGGAAGGGAGTTTTACAGACGGAAAGTGGGAGAAAAGAAACTGTTAGAGTAAAATAAGCGGTTATATTTATCTATATCGACGGTATAAGGAGAAGAACTTGATACCAGACTAGTAGCACGAGTAAATATCTGTGGTCGAGGAACCAGGAAAAATCTCGTCAGTGATGTTGTAAAAAATTTAATTGTTATATCTAGCCAGCTTAACTGTAATCTGATGTTATCTGGACGCCAGTCTTGTAGTGGGTTTAAATTTTTTAAAAATTAGGTACTATAGTGAAAAGCTAATCCGAACCGTTACCATGAAATTATTTATAGGAAAGACACAGAGTGGAATCCTTACGACAGTAGGAAAATCAGCGAAGCTGATTTACCAGATCAAAACCAATAGTATTGACGATGATTCTTTAAATTTTGTCAAATAGCTCAATGTATATAACAAAAATGTAGTATAAAAAAGATGAATGTTGATGAGGGTGGGGAACAAAAGGTGAAGTGCGATGCTCGCTCCCCGGCAGGCCAGCTGTTTTTCTTTCTTACTTTCTTTCTTTCTTTCTTTCTTTCTTTCTTTGCCTCAAGGAAATAATTTTCAGGTTTCCTTTTGTCGGCCCGTTACACAAGGCAGTTGTGAAACAGACACCAACTAAACCGCTTCTTCTTCTTTGTCAGTCTGACTATGAATCCACAACTTCGACGCACACAATACACAGAGAAAAATCCCGTTCTTACAGCAGCGCTGGCACCCGCTTTTTATGCTATTCCAAGACGGCCAAAATTTGCATGTGTGCAAATATCGTCTCGTTTTGGACGAGATAGGCACGCATAATTTGTGTCTTCAATAGTGGCCATCTTTCTTTTTTGTTATTATCTTGCAGGCAAGACATATTCGCGCTCGTTTTGAATTCTGGGTTAAGTCATGTCTTTCGTTACAAGAATCACCGAACCATCTGCGGTAACAATATTTTATGAATAGTAATTTTACAGATATAAAATATAGATTCAGGAGAAGCAAATAGTCTGTGTTTACTATGAGCTTTTTTTTCTGTATAACAATAGCAAACACCAGCAATATTTTATTAGTTCATTGTCAACGTTGTAAATTCTCTGCACCACCAACAGTAAAGTACGATGTAGGCGAAAGTTGCTGTAGTGTTTCACGATCATTAAACGGTATGAAATACATAACATTTGGTGAGATTCATTTCTCAGAATGACCAATGATAAATTCCAGGAATGTAGCATTGATTTTTCCCTCGTCTCATATTTTCTACTGGCACGAAGGGACATGGTTATACTGAATCAAATCATAAGTCTAACATGATAAGAAAAGACTACAAAATACTTTCCTCACCAATTCATAGGCAAAACTCCAGAAATGCATGCTGATGTTTCTTCCTTGTTAATAAAGTAGACCAAGACTCGGTTTCGTCTGACTCAGCCTCGATCTGACTTGTCTTGAAATCCGAACGCTACGTTCCCTTGTCTGAACTTGATTTTATATGTCAACCCTTGTTGTTAGTTTGTGAACTTTTTGCCATATTAGATTTGCTTTGCTTATTACTGTTAATTTGCCTTAAACATATTATCTGCATGTATTATATTGTTTTTATTTCACTGTTTTTTTTTCTTTTTCTTAATATTGCTTATTTATTATTGTAAATTTATTTATTATTATTGTAAATTTTAAATTTTATTTACTGAACGGTTTTGTTATTTAATTTGCATTTACCACGACCACTCACTGTAACACTGATAAAATCTATTCAGATTATTCGAAAGATTATGAATGTGATAGATTAATGTGTTTATAAGAATTGATATTCACCAGTATATTATATGATCCTATGGAAAAATTAGTAATTACTACTACAGTATAGCGATAATTTTTTTAATTATTCACCATAAGCAAGACAGGGCAGCCACTGGTGCGCAGGGAGTTAGGGTGAGAAAGAAAAACTCAGTACAAGGGGAATTGAAAAAGGATAAATAAATAACAGATTTAAAAAATAGGGAAATTGAGAGTTGACGTTGCATTAAATTTTCGCAGATTGCAGCTATCAGGGAAGCACGTAAACGGAAGGAAGTTCCACAGGCCGGAAGTGAGAGAAAAGACTGCGTACAGTAGGTATTGAAGAAAGGATAAAAGATGAATAGGATTTAAGAAGATAGAAGATAGTAATTGACGTTGGATTTAAATTTTTGGAGATTGTAATTATCAGGGAGCAATTAAACGGAAGGAAGTTCCACAGGCCGGAAGTGAGAGAAGAGACTGCGTACAGTAGGTATTGAAGAAAGGATAAAAGATGAATAGGATTTAAGAAGATAGAAGATAGTAATTGACGTTGAATTTAAATTTTTGGAGATTGTAACTATCAGGGAAGCAAGTAAACGGAAGGAAGTTCCACAGGCCGGAAGTGAGAGAAGAGACTGCGTACAGTAGGTATTGAAGAAAGGATAAAAGATGAATGGGAAATAAGAAGATAGAAGATAGTAATTGACGTTGAATTTAAATTTTTGGAGATTGTAATTATCAGGGAGCAATTAAACGGAAGGAAGTTCCACAGACCGGAAGTGAGAGAAAAGATTCTGTACAGTAGGTATTGAAGAAAGGATTAAAAATGAAAGGAATTTAAGAAGATAGAAGTTACTAATTGACGTTGGATTTAAATTTGTTGAGATTGTAACTATCATGGAAGCCAGTAAACTGATGGAAGTTCCGCAGGCCGGAAGTGAGAGAAAAGACTGCGTACAGTAGGTCTTGAAGAAAGGATAAAAGATGAATGGGATTTAAGTAGATAGAAGACGGCAATTGACGTTGCATTTAAATTATTTGAGATTGTATCTATCAAGGAAGCAAGTAAAAAATGTGAGTCCCACATGTCGGAAGTGCGAGAAAAGAAACCGTTGGAGCATTCGCATTTAACTATTTCAACGGTACAAGGGTGGAACCTAGATGCCAATCCAATAGCAGGCTTAGATTCAAGTGGTCATGACGCCAGGGAAAAAATAACTCGTCAAAGCAGATATCATGAAAATACTTGTAGAAAAGAAGTCACATCAAATCAGTGAGAAATAAACTGAAGTAGAGATATCAGTGAAGGACCGATTATATCGCAAATTCCTCTTTGGATTTTGTAGAGAAAATATTTGTAGAAAAAATATGCTAGGGTTTCTTCCTTGACTGCTAGCCTTAATATACAAATGGAGCTGATTGACGCTGTGGTTTAGATGAAAGTATGCTAACTATAAGTCGTCCTTGAAATGAATATTTATGCCATATCTGGTCGGGTGCTCCTGTTATTCATCTTGAGATTCTTGGCATAATGAATAGTGAAATTATAAAATAGAAAATATTAAACAAAATTTCTGTACTTATTTTGTTTATTTTGTCTTCATCTGCATATCCGCAGGACCACGGGGCTATGATCTGATTTCAGATCACAGCAGAGGTACGCTGTCAAAAGAAACGGAGTTACCTTTTGGAATTCTTGAATCGGGTTTTCATTCTTTTTTTATTTTGTTTTTTGCTAAAGGAACCGAAATTTAATTGACGATTGAGATGCCTAAGCACTTTTGAAAGATTGTTAATGAATTATTCAATGGCAATGTGCTTGAAATATCCCGATGCCATTTTCTGAAATATTTAAGAAACGTTTGCTAACCAATTGTTCGTTTGTCCTTTGAAGACGAATCGCCTCATTAAGTCTGTTAAATTGGACAAACAATAAATAAAACTAGATTTCCAGAAAGCGTTATGCACGAACAGGCATACTGAATGGTCCGGGCATTTGTTGAAACGGGTGGTTGCCTGAAGGAGGAACCTAACGCTGTTCGGTTGAGGCCTCAGAAAGGTGTAATGAGCTGCTTGGCTAACCATTAGACTTAAACTGAAGACGACATTTTATGTGCTCCAGCTCACGTGTTAAGAGCGCTAATGAATACTTACATAAATTATGGATAAAAAAACGGAAGGTCAGAAAGCAATTTGCATCTCAAGCAAAAGTTGATAAAGGAATATTGTGAAGCAATTACTGTGGAAGTAATTCTCAAATTAGCACGTTCAGTTGACAGCAGGCTGCATCAAATCATTAGGTAGAATTGCGCAAAACACAGATCCGTTGCAAGAAACGCGCGCGCACACACGCATACACACATACACACACACATACACACACATGAATCATTATGCAAATTAGTTGAAACAAAACGGATAAAATCTTCTTTCAGACATTCCCTGATCATGAATACATCGTCTCGAAGCGTTGCTTTTCTCTTTCGTTCGCATTTTCCTTTATGTTTTTGACTGATCCATTTTGGTACTTAATCTTGATGACACGACTGACAGTTGAAAGACTGACACCGACAATATCCGCGATCTCTCTCTAAGGCTTGCTTTTGTGTTCAATTTTCGTTTTTGTGTTTATAATTTTCGTAGGCTTCCTTGGAGTAATGTCCACTGCAGACAGTTACTGTAGGACAACTAATCAACAGTCGAGACAATGCAGTCTGGTCGTGATAAAATCTGATGCAATCACGGATGACGCAATACTTTTCAAGGCCAAACAAATTTCGTCATGCATTCCAAAAATAGATTCATATTGGTGCACACCATTTCAAAGAACTTAATTTGTTAAAAAATAGGAATAAATGACACTCTGCCACTCTAGTGGGTCTACAACAGAATGTATAGTGAAAGAAAAGTAAGAAATTGTTTCAATTAATTTTCACAATAGTGTATTTGTGTATCTAAATATTATTTTTCATCATCGTACTCAGCTTGCCATGTGTTGTTTTGGACTTTCTTATCGACATAATTTGACGTCGATATTTTTATACGACTATTTATAAAAAGGATATGCATTGTGATGAAGTGGATATCGACTCGGAACGAGAAATCAGGGAGCCGAGTTCGAAATCCAGTTGAATTCGTTGCATTTACTTACGCGCAAATACCCTTGGGAAAAGTATTATTCCGTCTCTTCTACCTCCAGTTGTGGGTTAAATATCAGAACCAATTAAATTCTATAGCCTTTTTTGCTAAACAGACTACCGCAGAAAGTAATGTCAATTTATTGCAGGGATATCTTCTGTCATGAATCGATAGAGACGTGATCGCCCTAGCATGATTTAGGTATAGTGCTTAACTGATTTAACTTATAAAAATGAAATGATTTTAAAATATATTTTTCACATATTCAAGTGTATAACCACATCTATTAATCCCAATAACTATGATTTTTCTTCAATGCATACGCAAAAATAGATATATGTTTCCTACGACTCTAAAAGTAATTTTGCGGATGACACTGTTTGAGTAGACGCCCTGTTCTTTAAACAGTGTGAATTAAGTATACTGGTCTGCGCATCAAAGAAGCTTTGATAAATGTGCCCTTCGCCAGGGTATGAACTTGCGTCCTTCTTTTCTAGGAAAACCACTGTCTGATTTGACATGCTTTCGACCGTTACACGACAGAAATAGGTAAGAAGACGGCTCTTTTACAAAGCCGAATGTAGGTTCTAAACATTGAGGAGAGAGCATTTTTTAAAATAAGTCTCTCAAAGGCACA
>JBBBDQ010001927.1:522500-662500 GCA_037127315.1 Ascarosepion bandense
GTAAGTAATTTATTTTGCCTTGTCCTTTTCCTTAATTCCCTTAAAATTAAAGCCAACGAGAACCCTTGATAAGAGTTGGCCGAAAGGTTCCTCGTCTGTTCTTTTTAAAGCCATATATATATATATATATATATATATATATATATATATATATATCAGTAAACTAGTCTCTGGTTGGGCACGCAAATGATAGATCAAAAAGTGCTCAAACTAAGTGAATACGTAGAGCTAACAATATGTCAAAATTCGAACACACACCACTTATTTGAGAGTTAGGCTTCAACCACGATGTCTGTTCTGACAAAATAGTCTCTGCCTATATAATTTGAAATCAACCCTCGGAAGTGACAATTTGCTTAATGCTAAACACAGTTGTGTTTGGCCTGACGATTTTTTTTACCATGGGACAGACTGTCGCCTCAGGTTGTTGAAATCAATGTCCAATTTTAGTATTACATACGCTCTATCTCTTATACTGAGCCTTTTAACCCATAAATATATCCGTTAGTATAAACGGATTTTATTAAAAATAAGCAGACACAATGATATTTCCAATTTATTTAATCTGACAGGTATAAAAGAAATTTTGCTGCCTAATTACTCAAATTATATATATATATATATATATATATATATATATATTCCCTGAAGATCCAATTTGCTGGAACCTTGGTAGGTTCGTTGGCTCTTTAGGTTAGTTACTTACTTTGTTTGTCTACTTGTGTATTGAGCGCTTTTTTTAGATTACTCGTCTCGAGTTTTTTCTTTGGGCTACTTATTTTGACAGATGTTCAAGTGCTTAGTTCTTTCTTTTTTATTACCATTTTTACCATCCGCTTATGTACTTGGAGGATTTTTCGAAACGTGTATAGCGATAAGTTTACATTTATATATATATATATATATATATATATATATATATATATATATATATGTAAATTTTATTTTAATAATTTTTAATTTTTAATTTTATTTTTAATTTTTATTTTATTTAAATCTAGATTTATTATTAATCATATTAACTTAATCAAATTTAATTAAATCATATATCAGCTTTTTCCTCTAAATATGTTTTTTCAAAAAATCTTTTTGCTAATACTTTAGCCCATTTATAAACGCTAGTTTTGTTTGACACGTATCGAGCGTATCTAAAATATGAAAATGTTTTCTTTTTTCTTTTCTTTATCATTTTCCTTCTTACCCCTTCCTTCTCTCTTTCTGTTTTGTTTAACCCACTCCACAATCAAAACACCACTTCCTATTCCATCCGTTAAACCTTTTCCCTCCGTAAAGCTAGACTAAGCCATATTTTCAAATTTTTCTCTTACAACTCTATCTAAAAGTAAAATTGTCCAAAATCTAAAAATAGACATTGATTGCTAACCGATCTTTTTTTCTGACGAAAATTCTTAACCTTCAATTCTGTATTTCTTTTTTATTTCATTTTGAAATGTGGTAGTTGCCGATGAGATGTAAAATCTCTCTTAGGGATTTCATGTTGAAATGATCATTCAACAGTTTTGAACATCGAAATTTATTTTATTTTATAATTGGCTCTGTAATTTTAATCACATTGAGCTCTCCACCTGTATCATTTTTTTAATATTAACATATTTAATATTAATTAGGATCAGGTCTTTGGGATTTACCTTCCTATTTTTCCTTTTGGATTAAAGTTATTTTAAATATATATATATATATATATATATATATATATATATATATATAGCAGTACCCATAGCAGTACACTTCAATCAACCGGGACATACATTAGAAAACTGCAAATGTTTACTAACAGATTCTGATTTTAGTTCTACATACTCACGCAGAAAGAAAGAAAAATACTGGATTTTAAAATTAAATGCACACAGGCTAGGGTTAAATAGGAACTTACGTGTTTTGAATCTTTATAAATATTTCAATAGTTAAACATTTTTTTAGATACAATTAAAAAATTTTCTCTAAAACAAAATTTATAAGTATTATTAAAGTCAGGTTTACGTTTACAAATATTTAAAACAATCTGTCGCTTTCTGCATCACGTGATGTAAACAATCTCTCGGACGAACGCTCATCGCGAAAACGTTTCTAATTTAAATTTTAAAATCATTTGTTTCTGATGAAAGGCCGAGGACGGTCTTAAATATCAAATACAATAATAGAAATAAATTAAATACTGTCAAAAAATTACATTTTTAAACTTAAAATTTTTAGTAGTTTTTCCTATATATATATATATATATATATATATATATATATATATATGAGAAACTAGTCCTTATTGTGTATGTTTCTTTGATGAATATATGTTATAAATCCTTTTTCGAATAAATGTTTTAGCTCTGGATTAAAATTGTTGATAAATTGTCCAACTTTCATACTTTTACTTTAGAGCCGGTTCGCTATTTTAAAGGACAGAATATTTTTAGCAGCACAGACACGTATCTGTTAGCTACATCAAACCTTTTAAATCTATATGAAAATGTATTCTACAAGTGAAATATACTGAAGAACACTTTTATGTAGATTTATAACACTGGAAAGAAGTTTATTAATCATTCCTTACGAATCATGAATATTTTATAAGCATTCAAAGCGTGTATATTTATACCAGAGAATGTTAACATATTTCCAAGCTTCCGGTAGTTGAAGTCGTTACTTTATATTCTATGTAAGGTTTTGCCGATTAGAGACAGCTTTTTTCATTAATATTGATCGCGTCACGACTGGAAGGAAGCAAATGCTGTTTCTGGATTAGAAAGAAGTGCTGAGAAAAAAAAACAGCAACAGAAATTTGGCGATTATTCATTAAATAACCCCAAGTCAAAAGCTTATCTCTCTCTGTAAATACTACCGCGTAATATGTTTATGTCAAAGTCTATAGTCGGCGGAGTAAGGGAGAACGTCATCTATATTATTATTATTATTATGTCATTTTTCATCATATTTCGATTTCTGCTATGGTCGCACTACCTACTAATTCTGCAGGAAGACCTAAGGCAGGTCGTGGTGTTTTTATGGCTCTATTTCATGTTTTTTTCATATCTCCCTAACATCCCTAGCGTTACATAGACAAAATTCTCCTGAGTGTGTGGGCTGTACTTAACAAGATAATTTTTTTCTATATCTCTTAAGCTGGGGTTTCCAGGGAGTATTCTTTCAATGTGATTTTTTTTCTATATTTTATCATTCCAAGTGCACCTATTATCACTGGTAGGATTCTTGTTTTCAATTTCCACATCCATTCTATTTCAATTTCCAGATCTTTATATTTTGACAGTTTTCCGAATTCTTCTTATTATTTTTATGATTATTATGTCATTTTTCATCATATTTCGATTTCTGCTTTGGTCTCACTACCAACCAAGTCTGCGGGGAGACCTAAGGCAGGTTGTGGCGTGTTGTTATGGCTCCATTTCATATTTTTCTATCTTCCCTATCATCCCTAGCATTACATAGATGAAGTTTTCCTTAGTGTGTGGGCTGTACTTAATAAGACAATTTTTTGTATATCTCTTAAGCTCGGGTTTCCAGGGATTCTTTCAATGTGTTGTTTTGTTCCATTTTTTATCATTCCAAGTACACCTACTATCACTGGCACAACTCTTGTTTTCAATTTCCACATTTTTTCTATTTCAATTTCCAGGTCTTTATATTTTGACAGTTTTTCAAATTCCTTGATTGCTATGTTACAATCCGCTGGACAAGCCATATCAATTAATAGACAAGTTTTCTCCTTCTGGTTTTTAACAATAATGTCTGGCCTGTTTGCTTCAATTTTTCTGTCTGTATAGATGGAGTAATCCCATAGAATGGTTCATCTTCTATTTCTGTAACCGGTGCTGGGTGATGTTCATACCAGTGTTTGTTTAAAGATTTTATTATTATTATTATTATTATTATTATTATTATTATGTCATTTTCCATCATATTTTGATTTCTGCTATGGTCGCACTACCTGTCAAGTCTGTGGGAAAACCTAAGGCAGATCGTGCTGTGTTCTTATGGCTCCATTTCATGTTTTTTTTCTATCTCCCCTAACATCCTTAACGTTACATAGGCAACGTTCTCCTTACTGTGTAGACTGTACTTAACATAACACTTTTTGAATATTTCTTAAGCTGAGGTTCCCAGGGATTCTTTCAATGTGTCGTTTCGCTCCATTTGTTACAATCCGCTGAACAAGCCATATCAATTAATAAGTAAGTTTTTTCTTTCTGGTTTTTAACAATAATGTCTGGCATATTTGATTCAATTTCTCTGTCTGTGTCGATGGTGTAATCGCATAGAATGGTGACATCATCTATTTCTCTGACCGGTGCAGGGTGATGTTCATACCAGTGTTTGTTTGTATATTTTCCAAAGTGTTTGCACATTGTCCAATGCAAATATTGCCCCACTCTATCGTGACGATTTTTATATTCATTTGGGGCAAATACAGAACATCCTGAGATTGTTTATTGGTATTTATCACAAAATCTGCATTTTCGATCCACATTATTATGTATAATATTTGCCTGAAAGTTCCTAGTGAAAAGATTTTGGTCTTGCGCTGCAAGAATAATGCATTCTGTCTCAGACTTTAATCCAGATGCACGTAACCATCGATGAGTATTAATTTTATCAACATTGTATTTATTAGCACGTTCTGGATATTGGCCATGCAGAGGTGTGTCTTGCCAGCGTTGTTTCATCTGTTCAAGAGCTTTATACTTGGCTTTCTTTTTCATATTTTTTGCCGCAATAGTTGGTTCTTGGCTTCTATTTTGCTTTTCTACAGAATCTACTAAATGTAAATCTTGTTTGTATTTACTGCCTTTTTTCATTATTGAATTTTTTTTCTGTTTTCATGTTGTTTGACTAATTGTATCATCTAGTCCTTTGTTGTTTTTATGTAAGCCAATAGTTGTTGTCTTATAAGAAACTTCTAGCTGAATAAGAATTCCTTATTTACGGGATATTTGGATGGTGCATCTTATGCTTAGAAAAAAGCTTTCTTGTCTTAAAATCCATTCGTTTGATGTCGTTTAGAGTCCAGTTCAAAATGTTGAAACTATATTGGACCACTGGGATGGCAAGGCTATTAATTGCCATAATTCGGTTCTGAGAATTAAATTCAGTTTTTAATATCAGTCATAGCCTTCTATAGTACTGTTTACGCACTATTTCTTTCATTTTTTATGGGGAATTTTTTCACTCTCAAATACAACTAGGGATTTAAAAGCTTTTTCGGGCTCTAAATCTTTATTGTTACAGCAGGGTCTATGCAAATTGAGGATGTTTGTTGTAGCAATCCTCGTAAAACTGTAGCTTTAGCACATTTATTCAAAATGAATTTCATTCCAGTATATTCACTGAAGCATTTTACAGTTTGCAGTTGGAGCTCAGTATCTTTGGACATTGGCACGAAAGACTAAAAAGCAAGAGTTGTTTCCAGTTAAAGCGAAACCGTAGACTAAAAGAAAAATGAGTGGATGTAAGTCAAATGTCTTGGTATCGATATCAAAAAAGTCTTTTTTTGCATAAACTGAATATTAAAGGCGAAAAAAGTTCTCTGAGTAAATGGTATCATGGCTGAGACTAAGAACTACAATTATACCTACTTAGAGCTAAACCCGAAGCAAAAACTAAAACAAAAGGGCTGAAAAAAATACAGACATACAGGCTGGTAAACAAACACACACACAAACATCTTGCCTTTTATATATATATATATATATATATATATATATATATATATATATATATTCGATTTTATTCACGATTGTAAGAACTGCAACTTTGAAACTTCTGAATATCATTTCTTATGTCTTTGTCTATGAGTGTATCAAATTTGATTAAAATCGGACCACTCCTTCTATCATCCGATTTTTTCGATTATCGATTTTCGATATTTATCGGGGGTACTCGACACAAAACCAAAAAAAGGACACTCGCAGACGCTTATAGTACAACTGAGTAAATTTTCAAGAAAATCGGTTCAGCCGTTTCTGAGTCTATAGGTAACGGACACACACACACACACACACACGCAGACAAAGTTCCATTTATAAATAAGTTTAGATAGATATATTGTGTGTATTTAGGCAGCATTTTTTCATTAATGCATGTTTCATTAAATAATATAGACAAGTTATGTCTATTTAGATATTAAGTATTAACTTATTTAGGCATTTAAAACAACATGCTTGGCCACATACACAATTCCGGAAAACGTCGTTGATAACACAATTATATTTGAACAATGAACAAAAACTAAAATTTCTTGAAGCTATATATATATATAAAACAGTTGAATCCTAACCTGAACAAGATACACTATAAATCTCCACAAATATCCTTAAATGTCTACAATTAATAGCAGAAACCATTAGCCAATTCCAATGGATGCCTGTACTTAATATTTCTTGTTTTCACTCTCGCGTTGTCATGTATGACGTGATGAGCTGTGGTGCGATATTCGCTTCCAGCGTCTTGTATGCACGAGTTTGTAGTTGGTTGGAGTTTTCCATGTCAACGAAAACAGACTGTCTTTATTGACATTATTGTCCATGAATTGTTATACTCAAAAGTATTTTGACATCTTTGAAAAAGGCTAATGTAAGCCGAAAGCTTACATTGGATTGTAAAAAAATATATATATCAATATTGTAATTTTCTTTCATCATCTAATGAAAATTTCATAAAATAAACAATAATATAGACAAGCTATTTTGACTATATCATTGTTATTTTATGAAATATTCATTAATATATATATATATATATATATGTGTGTGTGTGTGTGTGTGTGTGTGTGTGTGTGTGTGTGTGTGTGTGTGTGTATCCAGAGACAATTGTCTGCGTCATGCTAAACACAATATTCATGCCCTGGCGATTGCATGATACACTGTCGTTTCTGGGTATTGACTTATATTTCCATTTTGATAAATAAAGGCGCTCTATCCGTGATATTGAGCACTTTAACCCATGTATATAGCATAACGCAAAACTATATACTATCATAAGGATATATATATATATATATATATATCCGTACTGATGAGCTGTGATACAGCGAAACAGATCTGTCTGCGGATGTCTATATATATATATATATATATATATAATTTGCTTTTATTTCAGTGTTACATTGCCTTTGAATTATCAATTTATTCTAGTCGCCTATCGCTAAAATTCATTCTACCACTATAACCTAAGATTTCAGGTTGTTTTCATACTCAATCAAAAACACTTCAATTGCTATCTTTAAACATTGTTTTCTTTCTTTGATACTAACAAAAAATGATGAAAATACTCGAAATATTATACACTATTTCAGCAAGTTCCATTAAAATATTCCCCTTGATATCAAACGTCCTATTCGAAAATAGATGAAACTCACTGAATTTTAGAAATTCTGTGTCAGGTCTTTTACTTGTCTTAATCAAACATGTTTAAAAGGATTGCTGCCTAAATATGTTTTGTGTAAATCCACATATTTGCAGGCACCTCTCTGCGAGGAAATGGCATTTGATACGTTTTTCTCTCACTGGCAACGATATTAGCGGTAAAATCGTCGCGACAATTATCCTGAGTTTTACGAATGAGATGCATTTTAATTATTCCCGCCGATGAATTGCACATTGTTTCGCGTTTCTCTAACAGACTCCAAAATAATTTTCTCTGTTCGAGAAAATGAAAAAAAAAATTAAAATTAAATTTTACTTTCTTAATTTTAAAAATTTCTCACTTTTGATTACCTGCGTTCAAATTATTTTCTTGCACTTTTTGTTTCGCATGTAGAGTTGGTGCCATCAGATCAGTTTTGTGTGTCGGCATTGGTGGGATTTTGCGTAATATGTTTTCCTTTTTTTTATTTGTAATCATATCGCTCCAAGTAAGGCATTTTACTACCACTGATTTGCAGGGGGTTTACATAGGAGGAAAGTTATGATAAAAAGTGACATGTTATAGGGGGTGTCTGGAAGTGGGTAAGAGAAGGATGAGAATACTGATGAGAGTGGAGTGGATGAGGAAATGAGAGAGAGGATGCAGGGGTGTGTGATAGGAGATGACTATTGACTCAACATTTGCATTCTTGAAGATTGTAGCTCTCGAGGAAGCAGGTATACGGAAGAGGAATTCTACAGGCGCGAAGTGCGAGAACAAAAAGATAATATGCAGCAAAGACCATGTGAGTAAGGAGAATATTTAAGAAAAATGGAAACAAAGCTTGGAGATTCTGACACTCACAAGACATCTTGTAGGCAAAAGAGACAGTGAGAAGTAGCGAAAAACTAACAAATCAAGCTTGTGTATATGTTTAGCAAAACAGGGATTAGGAGAGATAAGAAAAAAGACAATACTTACTAAGAGTTAGAAAGAACAGGAAGTGATGAAGAGCCATGTTCACCCTCGTCTTAAAAGGGCACGGCTCAAGAAGAAAAAAAATGATAACATTCGCAAAATGTGGGCTTGCTTTAAAAATAAAACTAAATGTAATAAAAATTACATCATGCCCACATTAGTGGCGGATATAGTTTTCTTAGATTAGGTAACTCTACTCTTTTTCGATACATATCTTTTAAACTGAATTTTTAAAAATAAAAAAAATTATTGGAAATTTTATTTTAGCTTTAACCCTCTAGGGCCATTCGTATCATATTTGATACAGTATGAAAACAAGCCTTGAAAGAAATATTTTCCTGAAAAATCTTTTAAGAGAAATATGTTAAAATTTCAAATGAAAGCAGTACTGACTGCTCAGTCAATGAATAACAAATGTTTCCTTATAGGGAAATACCAAATGTTTCCTTATAGGGAAATACTGTATCAAATATGATACGAATGGCCCTAGAGGGTTAATTGAAAGCATAAAGATCAAGTAAGCAAAATACTTTTGTTGTGGATCCCGGGAATGGGAACCGCTCAAAATAAAGGAACAACAATCAGAATTTGAGATAGAAAAATAGGTATATTAAACGTAAAGATACAAACTTCAAACGAGGTTTAGTACTCCAGGAATATGTTTAGTACGAAGTATATATACAAGTCTCTAAAGTGAATCCGTAGTATGTTTAGTGAGTCCACATCGGAAGCTGACCGGTGCTATGTGATAATCTTCTGGCTGAGTGGAGCCCAGAGCTACTATGAACTACTGGTGCTGTATTCTCTGTGAAACCTCGGTATCTCTCGGATCTGACGTTATTTCACTATGGCAGTAGTATATGTATACTCAAGTTGAGTCCCTTATCCTGAAAAAGAGGAGATCCCACAACGACTTTGGGGTATTTCAAACAGAAATTGTGTTGATTAGAATCTCTAAAATTTTGAGATTAAAAAGAAATATCTACTTTTCGGTTAATTTTGAACCATTGACGCCTTGCCTTATGTGTTTCTTAAGTTCTCGAAGGTTTCTTTTCTCATCATTTGTACCAGCAATCTAATCCTTTTTTTTTAACGTATTCTATGAATAGGCGTTCTATTTTCCTAACACTATTAACACTTCCTCATTGCTCTGGGTATAAGATTCTCAGAATTCTTCCATAGTACAACCTTTTTGTTGCCTCAACTCTGCTCTTCATCAGTGTGGAAATTTTTTTTTTAATCATTTCACCCCGAGCAAGGCGGAAACGCCACTGATGTGCAGGGGGCTACATAAATGTAAAAAGATTAATTAGAAAAGAGTGAGGAGTACAAACTAGTTAGAAAGGAACAATAGAAAGCTGAGAAAGCAGGTGCGATGACAGATACATAGGTGGAGAGAAAGTGAAGGTTATACAGGGGAGGGGAGAGAGCTAGAGTCCAGTGGTTAGTAGATGAGTATTGACTTTGCATTTAAATTTCTGGAGGTTGTAGCCGTCAGGAAAGCAAGAATACGGGAGCGAGTTCCACAGGCGGGAAGTGCGCGAAAGGAAGCTGAAGGAGTAGAATTGTCGTCTGCATTTGGCTAACCTGACTGTGAATGGGTGGGACCCAGTTGCCAGTCTGGTTGCACGAGTAAACACCTGTTGAGGAGGCATCAGTGAGGCCACATTTCGACGATGGGGAAATTGTCCAGTATTCACTCTCTATATAAGATTATTTATAGTACATTAGAATTCAGTACTGTTTTCTTAGTTTCTGACGCAACTTTTCATTTGGTGTATAGTGGCGATTACCTCTGGACCATTCTAAACAGTATATTTCATAAACTTGAAAAAAATAAAATAAAATAAAGATAAAGAAAACTGGAAATCGTTGTAGCTTTCTCTCTCTCTCTCTTTCTCTCACTCTCTTTGTCTCTGTTTCTCTTTTTCTCTCACATTTGCTTCTGAATTTCTGAAATTTTGGGAACAAAAATTTTATTGTAACGGCAATAATTATTTGAATGAGACTATAATTCTTCCTAAGAATGGGAATTTTCGTAATAGACATAATTTTAGTAATGGAGACAACCATTGCTAACAATTATAACCATCTAGTAATGGTGATAGTAATATCAGCCGTTTTTTATAACGAAATATTTTCATCAAATGCTTGAGCAGCCGGTACAACTGTCGGTTGAAATGTAAAAAAATCTTTCTTTTAAAATATTTTTAAGAGAAAATATTTTCCTATCGTTTTCTCCAGTACTGAAAGGGCTTTTCTTCCTAAACTTTTCTTTGTGGTGGTGCGTTATGTAAAATTTCTTGTTTGTGGATGCGTTTAATTTTTTTTTTTTTCTCTAACAGAACATCAGTTTCTCGTGACTGGTGATAAGTTCTGAATACGATCGGCGATGACGAAGAGTAACCAGTTTGGTTTTCGAGGCATCAAATGTAAACAGACCCCCCCCCCCACCTAGATTTCAGAGTTAAGTCAGAGGAGAGGTTAGCTTCCAATTTCTGTTAGAATACGTATGCCCTCCACCCATTTATGATCTACAAAATTCATTCAACCTGAAGATTTTTGAATTTTTGAAAAAAAAAATCTACTTTCCGGCTATTTTTTAACGATTGACACCTTGCTTTCAGTCTGTCATGTATGCCGCAAATTTTCCAATCTTTCTTTTCTCATCATTTACTAATACACGTGTTACTAATTTACCCATAACTGGGGTGAAGACATGGATTCATACCTTCTGCAAGATTATTTGCGCGTAAGTGAATACTGGGAGTCCATAAAGTTCGTGTGCAATTTTTAAAAAATTGTAAATTTAATTTAGTGATAGTCTTTTAAATAATAGTAATACAGTGTTTCAACAAGATGAAACTTCTTTTTACTTTCATCTGCGTGTAAGAGAGTTTCTAAATCAGGAATTTCCTAACAGAGGGATCGGAAGGGGTGGACCATTATATTTTCCTCCATGTTTGCTAGATTTGACTCCATTATTTTTTTGTAGGGATATGTGAAAACAGTTGTGTATGCAACCAAACCTAGTTCATTAGAAGATTTGTAAGCTAAAATAACTGATATGATTTCATGCATTACTGTAAATCACTTGGCAAATGTTTTTCAAAATCTTATTACCCTTTGTATTGCTAATGATGGCGGACATGTGGAAACTTAAATAAAATTTCAATAAAACCTTAAAAAATGTAGGTTTACTTCTTTCTAATCTTTTTAACATGCTATTTCTATTGCAAATACAAATAAAGTTATAAATTTTTTAAAGTGCACAAGAACTTTATGGACACCCTGTATAAACAACGCAACGGAAATTGTTTACTTGTAATTTTTAAATCTTCACTTTAGATCCTCACGTTAAATCTATCGATTCTGCGAAGTCTTTTTAAATTAATGATCAATAAATACAAGATTCAAAATCTACTCAAGCTGAATCAAAAGAAAATATTAACTTTTTTTTTTAAATCATCTTACCCCAAGCAAGGCATTCCACTGCCACTATTGCGCATGGGGCTACATAGGGGAAGGTAAAGAGAAGGAGTGGTTAGACATAGGGAATGTCAGGAGAAAGATGACAGATGAGTAGGATTACGAGGATGAGGGTTGGGCAGATGGGAAGAGTGTTTGATAGAATGGGAGCAGGTTAGTGTGTTAGGAGGTATCTATTGACCTTACATTTAAACTCCTGGAGATTGTAGCCGTCGGGGAAGCAATCGTGTGGAAGAGAATTCCACAGTCGGGAAGTGCGAGGAAAGAAACTGTTGGAGTAGAAGTTACGGCTGCATTTTATCGGTAAATATTAACCTATATGGTTTGATTTATTGATTCAAAGTTTTATGGCCTATCAACCATTTTTAGATTGTATCATTTGATTTTGCTATAATAATGGTTTAAGGATACATATCTTACTAATTTACGTATAGATGGGAGATTCATAGCTTCCCCAAGGGCATTTGCGTGTAATATAAACAATCCAATGGGAATTGACACTCGGCTCTTTGTTTAAAAATCCCTAGCCATTATCCATTGCACTAGACACTCATCCAAGCTTACAGAGCCTAGTATTCTCAAATTCTCAACCATTTAGGTAATGACCAGGCTGCGTTACTTAACTTAAGTCATCGTACTGGAAGCAGTGTTTCAATCTGATGTGGTCGTAAGCATCTGATGTATGGTGAGTTTGGGTTTTGTTTAACAGCATATCAACCTCTGTGGGTTATTTAATGCCAAAAAAGTAAGGTTTTAAGGTATTTTTTAATTTTAAGAGGCTCATCCCTTGTTCCCTGTTTAGGATGTGGTTTCCGGCTTTCTCTTTCCCAATCTTCTCACTTTGTTTTCTTTTTTTTTTCAATTGGAGTAGATAGATCTATCTATCGCCCGGTTCACACTCCACCCATGTCTATTGAACAGGTTAAGAGGCTCATCCCTTGTTCCCTGTTTAGGATATGGTTTCCGGCTTTCTCTTTTCCGATCTTTTCACTATTATGTAGCCCCCTGCACATCAGTGGCGTTACCGCCTTGCTCGGGGTGATACGATTAAAAAAAATGTTCAATTATAATGAGAAGGTTGATTTAGTCTGGTTTTGATTAAATTTTTTTTTTAAATATTTGTTTTTAGAAAATGTCTACTTCTGTATTAGAAAATGTATTGATGGCAATTTCTTTTCCTTACAAATGTATTGTTGGTAATATTTTTCCTTCAAAAATTTATATTTTTCTCTGAAAGTCTATTTTCATCTATATATTGCTATACAAGTCTATTTTTATACTTTCATAATGTTTTAATCCCAGTTTAGAGGTCAAACATTTGCCCATAGCTAGGACCCTAAAAGTTACTTCCACCTGGGAACAACAGCAATTAAGAGGTGGTTCCATGTTCTTCAGAACCTCGCAATTAGCGGCCTTGTGATCGGATGCAGTTTATCGTCATACCTAGGACCGTCTGGTCTATATGGCTAAATCATTAAATTATAGAACTGGACAGCGAGCGATCTGTTTCCTTTGTTTGTTGTTTGTTCTTTTTCGGGTACGGCTAATTAAAAAAAAATTGTTTCAAATCATCCCCATTTCTAGAGTGTTGTATTTTCAAATTCGAAAGTTTCTTACAAAGTGCTATTTTTTTAGAAGAGATTCGCACGTGAATGTTTTTCGAAACGAAATAATATCAAGTATTTCAAGTTTATGTCCTGTCGTTATACATCCATAGTATATTGAAATCATAGTTTCGTGATATGGCCGTAAGCCGATCGTTAATGTAAATAAGGAAAAAGGTGGGACCAGAAATAGAGCCTTGAGGGACAGCTATATGTATTTGATAGTATTGGGAGTCATCGGTTCTAATAATGTAGTACTCATTCGGCCGTAAGATCGAATTTATACATCATACACGCATACATAAAATAATATAAAACAGTAAATTCTCTCATTAAGCATTCACATACATCTTTTCATTTTATACTAATTCAACTCATTTTTTTGTATTGTAAGCAGAAATAAAAGAAAACTTTTTTAGTTGAATTTTGTTTTTGAGGAAATTTGAAACTTGTTTCAACTGGAAAGAAAACAAAGATTATTTCTAGACAAAATAATAAAATTATTAAAATTTTTGAGCTGTATTTGAAGGTTATTTCTTTTCTTCGCCATCAGCACACATTTTTCATTCTCCTTTCAAAGCAGCTGACATAAAAATAGATTCAATATAGTCTTAACATTTCATGACTGCCGAGAATGTTAGCTTGGTGTCAAGTGGCATCACCCATTACAACGGATTGAACTCTTCTTACAACTACATATACTTCCCCTCACAAGAAGTGGCAGAGTGAGAGATCCGCAGGAGATCAGCATAAACAGATCAGCGGAGAGCGAAAGACAGAGATAGCCAAGACTGCTACCGTGCGACCATTGCGAATCCCAGTTATAGTATTATTTTCTAACCCGTATTTATTCGTTTTTCTAACAGAGTTCCACCTATTGTATTTTGCTGTGTTAATATATATTCGTTATTTCTTATTTTGGTTGTTTGTGTATTATTTTTTTGCTGGACTTTTTAACCGAGTCTACGACACTTGTGATGGCGCCACTAGTCACCCTCCATGAGGCTAGCAACAGTCATGCTGATGGAAGCCGAAATTTCTTTTTTGAAGACGCTGAAATTAATAAGCAGTTATTTTGCCCAGTTAGCAATAACTAACTGGGCAAAATAACACCCCGTCGCTGCACACGTGTTCTGTCCACAGTATCCTCAGCATCCTTCTGTAAAACCACATTTCTGCTGCCTCAAGCCTCTCCTTCATCTTTGATGAGATCGTCCAGCATTCACTTCTATACAGAAGGACAGACATCACGTGGCAATCCAGTACTCTTTCCTTTGTTTGTAATGAGATTTTCCTGTCTTTAATAATCTGGTTAGCTTCTGAAATGTTTCTTTTTAATTTTAGCGCATTTAGGACATTTTTAGAAGAGGTTCCAATTTGACCAATGTGATCACACTGACTCCTTATCGAGAATGAAGTGGTTGTATAGACGTCATCCATTTTTTTGGCGTTTGCTTCTACTGAAATAGGTCAATCATTGATTTTTACAGCAATCTTTCTCTAGTTTTTGATAATCACCTTCTTCTTCATGTGCCGTGTCCCTTCAGGACGTAGGCGATGATGGACTTCCACTTGGTCCTGTCTCTTGTCGCTCTGAGTAATTTTTCTCTTCCAAGCACCGCTCCGTCAACCATTTGCTCAGACCTAACAAGTACGTCTCGCGCTGCTTTCCCATGTCTCTTCTTCCATTTATCCGACCTGTGAGTATCAAATTCTTCAGGCCTTCCTTCCTCATTACGTGTCCCAGGAACCTGATTTGTCTCTTCCTTATATTTATTATCATTTTCTTCTCGTTTGCATCCTTTCCAACATCTCATCGTTGCACACGTGTTCTGTCCATAGTATCATCAGCATCCTTCTGTAAAATCACATTTCTGCTGCTTCAAGCCTCTCCTTCATCTTTGATGACATCGTTCAGCATTCACTTCCATACATAAGGACAGATATCATGTAACAATCCAGCACTCTTTTCTTTGTTTATAATGAGATTTTCCTGTCTTTCAGTACTCTGGTTAGCTTCTGAAATGCGTCTTTGGCCATGCCAATGCGTCTTTGGATCACCATGTCGCACTTTCCATCCTCTGTCAAAATACTTCCCAGGTATTTGAATTTTTTTACTTGTTTTGTTTTGGATTCTCCAACTTGCAGTCGACATATTGGTCTCCATTTTGCTGATCACTATACATTCCGTTTTCTTAAGGGTTGATGCTTAGTCGCCTCATCTGTTTTTAATACAAACCAGAAAATAGAAAAACTGAGGAAGATGTCTTATATTGAAAAAAACCCTTCACACCGGTTAATGTAGAGTCTTAAACGAACCAAGCCTCTCTCACCAAGATCGGTGGCTTCAGTTAATTTGTTGGCGAACGGGTCTTGTATACGGATTGGTAAGTTCGTTCGATGCTCTACTTGTTCTTCCGTTCTTGTGCCAAGCAAATCCAAACATGCTACATTACGATACAGGTTAACTGAAGCATCTTATATATACAGATTTTGTAAATGCTTTTTTCTGCTATGAAAATAAAATTGCTTTAAAGTGACTTGCGATAAAACAAAAAGTAAGAAAATAAACATTTGTCCGAAAAACTTTGGAAAGGTTAATAGCTCTTAAAACTAAATAATGAATTATAACTCCCTTTAGCCAGCGTTTTTGATTAACGGCATGAGTGTGCTGACCTCTGTGCCAACATAACGTGTGAAAGCGATATTTTTTAAAACGATCTCGCACTCACGAAAGGAAGAACCACAAAAAATATTATGAACACGAATTTTCGTGTAAGTCAGCCAAGCAAGCTAGAAAAGTAGAGTTAACTGATGCTTTATGACTGCGAAACTAAAAGTCATTAAGGTTTTATGGAATCACACCGCAAAATCCTTTGAAATATTGGAAGATTTCACTATTTTGTGAATTGTGGTATTGTCAAGAACCTGATCCAAGCATCATACTTAAACTAATTCACTTTCCGAGTTCTTCAGGCATGTTCCAGGAGTGTCTGAGCCGATGTGAAAAAATAAAACATAAATAAATGCACATTTTGTGACTGAAAAAACTAAAAGCAGTTTGGGATATTCTGGCTTCACACATTCAGAAAGTAAGCCATTTACTAGATCCAGAAATATTCTGTTTGCTAATGTTACATTCTTCTTTCATATGCTATGGTGATTTGCTAAGCGTAACTTAGATGTGTCACAAGGTGTAAAATATGGGGTACCCTGGGAGGACCAAACTCACTATTCAGTTTGTAATTCAGAATCTGTTTTATTCATCTTGAATCCTGCCATTTGTCTATGCTTACAGTACTGCTGCCACATATGGTCCGGTGAACTTGCTATTGTAATATATTACATTAACCGACAAAGATATGACTGACAACAAAGGCGAAAAACACAGCCGACAACAAAGGCTTGCAAAGCAATATCTAACAAAAATATGATTGATGTCAAAGGCAGAAAACACGGGTTACAACAATGACTTGAAAGGCAATAACCGAAAAATATACGATTAATGTAAATTAAGCGACAACCCGGTAAGGCAAAAATGCGTAAAACTTTTGTGGCCTCTGCCGAAAACAAGAAGAAGTCAGAACAGAGAGAGAGAAAGAGAGAGAGAGAGAGAGAGAGAGAGAGAGAGAGAGAAAGAAAAAGAAAAAGAGAGAACGAACAGAGAACTTGGGCTGCTTAACGACTCCTCGACATCTTCGTATGTACGGCATCTCTTTTCGACAACTCATCCTCCAAACAACCGTCACTGATGAAGAATAAAAATATAAGTTTACATTTTTATATATATGTGTTCGTGCTCGACGTTATATTTCAAGACAGTCGTTGTTCGTTGAGATCCAGAACCAGGCGTAATACAACACTATTTACCTTAAGTACCTTGTTTAGATCCAAAGAAAAGTCAGCGACATTACCGGTCCTGATCTGTCATTTTCTTACCATCATCAGATTGCCTTTCATGGTAGTTGTTTGGATGACTTGGTACCTAAATTATTTTCATCTAAGCAAAGTAATAGACTGGCGTCGAGCTGGCTAGATGTAGCCATAAGTTCTATACCATCAGTTTCTTTTCTCGCTCTTATTGCGTCTGAAACTCCCTCCCGGTTCCATAATTTCCAGCCAACTTTGATCTTCAAAAATTTCAAGTCAATATCAATAGTTACCTACTGTCCTACTCGTTACTGTCTTTCTTCTCGTTTTTTATTTGTTTCTGTTGTATCACCGAGATGAATAAGATACACAGACAGTTTGCTGCGGTATTATTCAGCATAATATCCGGTGCTAAGCAGATATACACAGAACAATATAATAGCTACAATAACAGACAAGACAGAACTTACAACGCAGAGAGTAGGAGTTTAGAACGCAATGGTCGCCGAAGTAATCCATCCGAATATTACTCGAATGACACTCGAATATTACGTTTCGAAAGCTACTATTCTTAACTTACATAGACCATTTCAGTCCGTGAGAATGCTGCAGGGGTGTTAGCCACTCAACAATAGTTTATGTTCTTAATTTTTGCACTCTGTAACCCCTTATCTTGGTGGTATTACTATCTTTCATAGGTTGATACTGATTTAAAAACTTGATCTATCAAGACAAACTTGCTAGCCCTTACACCACGCCGAATTATTAATTCTTTTATATGTTATTCTCTTTTATGCCATAATGTTTATGCAAAGGGCAAATTAATGTTGCCAATTTACCATCCATCTTTCACTTTCGTGCGTTTCTTTCACTCACGCTCATGATGTGAGTCACTGGTTGTTCTCTTGGATTCTATTGTCTTCAATATATACTGTGTGTCTTAAATTCTTCAAGGTCTTTTCCCGTATTATATGTCCCCAAAATTCCATCTGTTTTCCCGTCTGAGTCCATCCTGCACATATATAAATCCGCCCGTGTATTGAATACTGCTACCACATCTGGTCGGGTGCCTCTGCTATACTTTTCGGGGTTCTTGACAAAATACAACGGAGAATCAGTAATGTGATCGATACCGACTTGGCAGCCCGGTTGCAGTTACTCTCTCAAAGGCATGATGTTGCTTCCCTGTGCCTTTTCTATAAATACTTTCACGGCTTCTGCTCTGATAAACTTAGATCACTGATGCCCTCTAGGTATGAATTTGCACGAGATACTAGATTAGCAACTAGGTCCTACTCTTTTACAGGGAGACAGATAAAATGTAAACGCAATTTCTACTCTAATAGCTTCTTTTCTCGCACTTCCCGCCTGTGGAATTCCCTTCCTTATACTTGTTACCCCGACAGCTACAATCTCCAGGAATTTAAATGTAAGGTCAACAGACACCTCTTATCACACTAACTCGCATACATTCTCTCAAACACTCTTCCCATCTACCCAACCACCATCCTCGGTATCCTCATCCGCCTTTCACCCTCCTTCCGACATTTTCTATAACTAACCACACTTTCTCATCACCTTCCCCTATGTAATCCCCTGCGCAATAGTGGCAGTGTAATGAGTTTCTTGGGGTGAAATAATTAAATAAAACAAACAAAAAAACGTTTCAAGAAGCTGAGTAAAGTACTAAGACACAGGAAAATTTCAATAAAAACAAAGAAGAGAGTGCTAGATTACTATGTGATGTAGTTCTTCAATATGGCAGTGAATGTTGGACAATATCATCGAAGATGAATGAAAAACTTAAAGCAGGGGAAATGTAGTTATACAGAAGGATGCTGCAGATATCAAGGGCCGAACATGTGAGCAATGATGAGGTTTTGGAAAGAATGTCATTGAAAAAAAAACTAAGAGTGAGCATCAGGAAGAGACAACTGAAGTTCCTGGGACAATGAGGAAGGAGGGCTTGAAGAACCTGATACTGACAGGCCAGGTAGAAGAAAAAAGAGCCAGAGGAAGGCAGCGGATAACATATTTGAAGGGCCTGAGTAGGTGGATGACGGAACGCGGGTTGCGTGGTGCAAACAGAAGAAAAGTACTAAGAGTCACCAGTGATAGGGAGACGTGGATAGTCATGATCGTCTAAAAAGGACAGGGCACATAGAAGATGAAGATACGTTTTCTCCTTGTTTCTATTTTAGTCGGTAGAACAACATCTCTGTTGAATTACGTCTTTTCTTCTTTCTGAAACTGTGTAAAATCCACGTGTGATTTATATGATTATTTATTACATAGTAGTTCAGTCGGATTTTCTTTATTTCTAATAGCATTTTCATATCTTAATACATTACTTAGATTCTGAAAGGCACTTTCTCTTCTCAGGTACACGTATTGATGGCTGTTTTAGATTTTATGTTCTTAGGCTATGCCTATAGATTTGAAGTCCCCAATACTTTAGATGAGCCTTTAGACAGCCTCTTTTGTTGACGACCACGAATTCTATCATTCTTACGTTTAATTTTATTTAACTTTTGCTTTTCTTTATGATCTTCACTTTTTTAACAGTCAGAAAATATTCTCTCACCTGCGTGTCTTAAACTGTTAGGACGAAGTCTTCCTAGGGTTTATAGTCGTGTAGCAGTACAGCAAATTCGGTTATCTATCGCATCGTTATTGGAAGTATGGAACTATTTGTTACACAACTTTTGGCATGACAACGGAAAGGAATAAATTATATTAGTTGTATTATTAATTGTTGCAGATCAAATGGAAGAATCTGTGTTGGTTCGTATTATTAATTTTTATCAATCGAAAATCACTAACTGGAAAAATTCATTTTGTCCCAATATGAACAGAAAAAAAATTGAAATTAAAAAGCTGAAATATGAACTAATTCATATTTCATTGCAAGTGTACAGGTTCGATTGTTTTGCACAAAAATCTAGCCAGGTGGATTAGACGAGGTCAGTGCATCAGTCGGCCATTTTTGACAAGTGGATAGTTCAGTTGTTGTTTTCACCGAAAAGCTGATAAAAATGAAAATAAAAATATGACCGAAACATGGCCGTAGATTGTCACAAACGCAGAAAAAGGAAATTTTGCGTATACAAGCTTCTTTGACATGGGCACAGGTTATGAGAATGAACTAAATTGAATTTCACTGAGAAAAGAACTAGAGGCATAAAAGTTCCGCCCAAAATGGGTAAAGAGAAAATGAAAAGAAGACAGAAAGAAGTGATGTCATAGAAATTGTGCTGCTTTATTGGTTAAACCAAGGGAAAGAAGTAACTCCGCCCCGAAAGCTGGGGGCCAAAATGATTTCAATGGGCGCAAGGGCCAGAAAGTAGATTTGCATGAACAATCCAGTGTTCGTCATTCCCTACACCAGTAAAGTAGGGACAAGTATAAAAACAGAGCAACTCGGGGGAGGGGGAGCAGAGGCTAGTTTTTGTTGCGCTGATCTAAGACAGGGAAGACAAATTGCCGTCACTGCCAGCTTACCCACCACACACAAAGACCATCCATCGGCAGTTTCTGTAAAGATTCGATGTGAAGCGAACAAAGACATTTTGAATCGCCACAAACTTGAAACTCTGATAGGAGTGAAACGATATTGCAAACCAGAGACGCGAATTAATGATAAGAAGAAAAAACTCTTCGCAAATTACTACTTTGAGAAATTGGACGAAACTTCCGTTTTGTTGTCAGCTTGATAGAAACAGGGTTTTGGAAGAAACGATTGGCGATTGTTTTTATTCTATTTTCGTTTTCTATATAAAGAATTTTTCCAAAATTATTCGGGCGTCATTCAGTTTATTTCAATTTATTTTTGGTGCCGTTTTCATGTACCCAATTATGCACGCGCGTCAAGTCTGGTTTGACTTGTCGGACAGACATCTAGTGAGAATTCAGCGTGACTTCCTTGGGATCGAATTTCACAACGTGGGCTGGGAAGAATACCGTTGTAAAAGTCACCTCGAAGACTAGCTACTGAATCAAAGCCATCAAAGACCAGCGGTCGGACGGGCGTTTCAATTTCTACAAATGTTACGAGTTACAATACAGTCATTTTCACACAGTAATTGCACTCTGATTTCCTCAGAGGAAACCATGGTAACAGCTAAAATAAAGTTTTGTCTTGATAATTTTTGCAAAGAAATATCGACGACATGAACAGGAAATCATTGTAATTCTACCTAAATATCGTTAGTCAGACTTGAGTCAGTCAGTTAAGTGCCATACGTTATACACGCTTAGGCGATCATATCTCAAAAGAGAAATGATTAACTGGGCAGAAGATTTTCTCGCAGGAGGTTGACATTATGTTCTTATTGCGAAGCAAGGCTTTAGAACACAATCAGTTCTTCTATTTACCCTATAGTTGGAGGGATAAGAGGGGGATTATTACCTTTCACAAGGATATTAGCCCAAAAGTGAATGCCCTTGAGTATCAGGTGTAGAAAATGACTGACTAATTAGCTAAGATTTAATACACTGTGTAGAGTCCATATGGATTAGGCTAGGGTCACATGTTCCCATATGGATTAGGCTAGGGTCACATTTTCTCATTTGGATTAGGCTAGAGTCAATTTCCTTGAAACACCGCTTTCCGTCCAGTCATCGATGTTAAGCAAAGTCGAGCTTGGTCAGTACCTAGATGGGTAACTGTTTGGGAATACCAGGTGCTGTAAGCTTGAAAGTACGAGTTATGTAATGGATAACGGTTCAGAATTGTAAACCGGAGAGTCGAGTTCCAATTGTAGCTGGTTTTGTTATGATCACTTTCGCACAAATATTTTTGGTAAAGCTTCGAATTCTTGATCTATCTTCCGGCCATTGCTTAATTAGTAAGTTTTGTACCAGTAACCCATTATTATCCAACAAAAAATGACGTACAATCGAAAAAGAATACTTTTCTGGAACGGTTACCAAAGTTAAGCAACGTCGAGCTTGGTCCTTTCCAATATGAGTGGCGGTTTTTTAAGTTTAGATGTGTATGTGATTTGATGGATAATGGCTCAGGATTGTTAATGGGAGAGCAGAGTTCAAATTTGCGGTAGGTTTCTCATATTCATTTACGCGAAAATGCTCTTGGGAAAGGTATGAATACACTTCCTCATCCCCACGTATGGGCTAATTAGTAAGACATGTATCGCTAAGCCAATATTATAGCAAAATAGAATCTTACAATCTATGATAGGTCATAGAAAAGATGAATCAGTATATCAAACCATATGGATTAATATTTTCTTTTGATTAAGTTTGAGTATATTTTGAATCTTCTTTTTTTTAACATTCGTGTAAAAAGGGATGTGCGCTGTGGTACAGTGGTTATTGGATATGCCTTGAATTCACTTACGCGCAAATATCCTTGGGAAATATATTAACCCGTCTCTTGCCTCCAGTTATGGAATAAATAATAAGATAGATTCACCCACAGCGTGTAACACGTATGGCACTTAACTGACTGCGTGTAAAAAGACTTCACTGAATGAACAGAATAAAGGTGACGATTTAAGGTGAAGATCTAAAAGCTACTAGTAGACATTCACTCCAGTTTTCAGTGTGACCAACGCATCGGCACATAGAAGCTCTCATTGCTAAACGTTCGCGTTGAAATGGTCCAATAATTTACAATAATGATACTTGGCGTTTGGTTTTTATCTGTTTCTATCTTTATTATAATTTATTTGACATATTTATCAAGATCAGGTTTATGCAGCTGCTAGCGGTTCAGATTGAAAAAAAAAGAAGAAAAATCGGTGAGCTGAGTTCGATTTTCAGTCGTGTTAGCGCCATTCACCAGATATGAATCCATAACTTTTCTCCCCGACCGTCAATAGCAAGTAGACCAGAAAAGATTATCCTAGACTGGTTGCTTGGTTACCAACTAGTCAAGGAAAATAAATGGTCCTGGTCATGAAAGTAAACTTCATCCGGCAGGCCTCTGATTAGAAGTTTGTGAGGAGCATGGAACCACTTCTGAAATGCTGTTGTTCTCAGGTCCATCTTGACCCGGACTGGTAGCACCTGTTCGGGTCCCAGCTATGGACAAATATTTTATCCCCAAACTGGGGTCACAAAGTATGAAAGTACAAAAATAGACTTTTATAAAAATATATACATAGAAATAGACTTTTATAGAAAAATGTACATTTTTGAAGGGAAAATGTTACCAACAATATATTTTTGAAGAAAATAAATTATTACCATAACACATTTCTGAAGAAAAAAATTATTCTCAGCAAAACATTTTTGAATACAAAACTAGAAGACATTTTCAGTTTAAAAAAAGGAATAAAAAAGTTAATTAAAATCTAACTAAATCTACCATCTGACTATAAACGAACAATAATAAAAAATGCCTTAAAACCCAATCTTTTTGGCATTAAATAACCCACAGAGGTGTTGATATGCAGTTAAACAAACCTCAGACTCAAAGTGAAGAAGAAGAAGAAACTCAGATACATGGGAAAGCGTGGTCATGTCAAAGAAGGAAAACACCGACTGAAAACCAACCATTCGTCAGATTGCAGAGGTATGTCGTTGGGTTAGTAACTGTAGACTACCCTGCGTTACTTTTCTTTTTTTTAATCATATCACCCCGAGCAAGGCGTTAACGCCACTGATGTGCAGGGGGCTACATAAGAGTAAGAGAAAACCGGAAACCACCTCCATCCTAAACAGAAGACGAGGGGATGTGCCTTTTGACCTGTTCAATAGACGTGGGTGGAGAGTGAACTACTCCAAATAAAAAAAAACAACAAACATAGGGTGGTGGATTGCTAGGATTTAACTTAGTTAAAGTCCAGTCAAAGAGATTTCTGCTAAATTAATAAAAGAAAATAATGGAAACCAATCAAATATGAAAAGGCAAAAAATGTCTTACTTTTAAGAATATTTAAGACAAAGTTGATTTCCATCCCAACACGAGGGTATTATCAGGAAGATAAAAATAATTTTTAACTTTTTGGTCACTGCAAGTGAATATTGATGCGGGGTTGGTTTAGTCAACTGAAATGGCCAGTGAGTGACCTCAAGAGAATAGCAAGACAACCAAATTACAGCCCGCCATGAAGAGAAAAAGAGAGCCAAACTATCTAACACGGGGTCAGCGAAAAAGAAAGTATGAAACTAGCAGTCAAAGAGTCAAAGAGATTTCTGCTAAATTTTTAAAAAAAATTGAGGCGGGGTTGGGTCAGTCAACTACCTGGATTGAGAAAGTTGAGAGACGAATTATCCATACCTAAAATTTACTCTTGGCGTCACGTTTCTGTAATCTTTTGGAGAAGTTACATAAACGTTTTTCAAGCCTCTCTAACACATGTCTGCGATGTTACAATAAAATATTTTTAATAGTGTCAACTCAAGCACGACAATAAAATCACTATGACCCTAGATGTTACTGAATGTAAAAGAATATGAAAAAATATGAATATTATGAAGGAGAGAAAAGAAAGGGAAGGGGAATTTTTTCCTATTCATTTCAAACAAAACAAGGCAATAAAGCCACTGACACAACGTGTAATAAGTTTAAAAGAATATTACAAAAGTAAACATTATTGAAAGAGAACAATAAAATGCGGCAATTAAGAAGACAAAAGATAACGATTGACATTGCATTTAAATTTTTTAAAATCAAAATTGACTGGAAAGCAAGATGACGTAACAGTGCTCAGAATGCGAAAAGTCTCAGAGAAGAATCTGTCAACATAGAATTTAGGGTTTCATTTTACTTTTTCAATTCTGAATTAATAAGAACTTTCTGCCAATCCTCTATTGTCTTTAAGTTCATAAAATCTTCGGACCAAAGCCTATGGACGCAAGGTGCTGGCTGTGATTGAACCTGAGATGTGACAGCAATTCTCAGTACATGCGTGCTGCAAATATATTACATCAACCGATTTTCTTGAAAATTTACACAGATGTACTATAAGCGTCTGCGAGTGTTCTTAGCTTGGTTTTGTGTCGAGGTACCCCTGATAAGTTTTTGTTCTTTGTTTAAATATAGTTGTGTTATCAACGACGTTTTCCGGAATTGTGTATGTGGCTAAGCATGTTGTTTTAAATGCCTAAATAAGTTAATACTTAATATCTAAATAGACATAACTTGTCTATATTATTTAATGAAACATGCATTAATGAAAAAATGCTGCCTAAATACACACAATATATCTATCTAAACTTATTTATAAATGGAACTTTGTCTGCGTGTGTGTGTGTGTGTGTGTGTGTGTGTCCGTTACCTATAGACTCAGAAACGGCTGAACCGATTTTCTTGAAAATTTACTCAGTTGTACTATAAGCGTCTGCGAGTGTCCTTTTTTTGGTTTTGTGTCGAGTACCCCCGATAAATATCGAAAATCGATAATCGAAAAAATCGGATGATAGAAGGAGTGGTCCGATTTTAATCAAAATTGATACACTCATAGACAAAGACATAAGAAATGATATTCAGAAGTTTCAAAGTTGCAGTTCTTACAATAATGCATAAAATCGATAATATATATATATATATATATATATATATATATATATATATATATATAAAGTAAGATGTTTGTGTGTGTGTGTCTGTTTATCTGTCTGTATGTCCTTTATAGAAATCCACAATTTTTATTCAATTCTCACCAAATTTCACACAAATATTCTTTAGGCTGTGTCTGAGCTCCAGGACCATGGATTAGTTTTAAGGCTTTCATTACACCCGAGCAGCGCCGGGATATACTGCTAGACAATTATAAAAGAAAATATGAACCATTTTAGTTTTTCTTAGTTTCACTTTCATTTTAACCATGCATCTATCACATTAGAGTTCTAAAATAGGATATTTCCATGGAGTGTTTACTCAGCCCAATACACAGATGCTTATGTTGTTACAATTATAACATTACACATTATTCGAACTATAGTCCTCATCTTTGTTGCCATTTTTACGAAGTTTGAGCCGTTGTATGCTCCGGCCTTCTTCAGGTGCTAGAAATGTCGAACCAAACCCTTCATTTTAATCACTGGGTTATATCACTTTATTATAATCACTGGGGTACGCAAGGAATGACGAAGATAAACCCAGTGATTCCTAGCACCTGAAGACGGTTGGAGCGTACAACGGCCAAAGCGTCGTACAAATGGCAACAAAGATGTGGACAATAGTCCGAATAATGTAAATACTGTAAATTCTACCTCAACTCAGAAATATAAACAAATAGAATGATCTATTATTAAACGTCGTACACATGGCAACAAAGATGAGGACTATAGTCCGAATAATGTAAATACTGTAAATGCTACCTCAACTCAGAAATATAGACAAACATTGTAACAATTATGAAAAAAATTGTCATCCTGCTAAAGAAAATAACATAAAATGATTTGACCGTTACAATATACATTAAATCAAAACTGGAACGAAAGATATAATTGTTCATTGAAATAATGATTAGAGTAAATTTATGGCAAAGACATGTAAAATTGTAATTGAAACTATCCTGCACATATATAAATCTACCATCCGCCCGTGCATTGAATACTGCTGCCATATCTGGTTGGGTGCTCCTGCTATCCACCTAGGTGTCCTTGACAAAATCTAACGGAGAATCTGTAATGTGATAGATCCCGACTTTGCAGCTCAGATACAGTAACTTTCGCAGCGGTGCAAAGTGCCTTCCCTGTGTCTCTTCTATAAATACTTTCACCGCTTCTGCTTCGGTGAACTTAGCTCACCGGTTCACCCTATATATAAATTTACACGATTAGCAACTAGGTCCCACCCTTTTACTGTGAAACCCATAAATTGTAAATTCTACTGCATCAGCTTCTTTTCTCGCACTTCCCGCCTCTAGAATTCCTTTCTATTTACTTGCTTCTAAAACAGCTAAAATCTTCAAGGATTTAAATGTAAAGTCAATAGTCATCTCCTATCTCACTAATCTGCATCCTCTCTCTCTCATACTCTTTTCTCCGTCCACTTCACTCACATCAGTATTCTCATCCTTCCCTTACCCACTTCCTGTAACCCCCTATAACCTGTCAATCTTTCTCATAACTTTCCTCCTATATAACTCCTCTGCAAAACAGTGGCATTAAAATGCCTTACTGGGGACGATATGATTATCTATATAAAAAAAAGGAAAACAGATTACTAGAATCCAACCAATAAAACACACAATACTGATCTGATGGCACCAAATCTACATGCCAAACAAAAAGTGCAAGAAAATAATTTGAACGCAGGTAATCAAAAGTGAGAAATGTTTAAAATTAAGAAAGTCAAATTTAATTTGAATTTTTTTTTTCATTTTCTCGAACAGAGAAAATTATTTCGGAGTCTGTTAGAGAAACGCGAAACAATGTGCAAGTCAACGACTGAAGCAATTAAAATGCATCTCATTTTTAATACTAAGTTTTATTCATAAAATATAGGCAAATATATTTCAGTAATTAGAAATATATTACATTAGGTAGACTCATAATTACAGGATTTAAATGAGAACAATGATAACGATAATAATAATAATAACAATGATAATAATAATAATAATAATAATAATAATAATAATAATAATAGTAACAATAAAAGAATTGAAACCAGAAGAAGCTTATAAATACCTAGGTGTAAATGAGAGTGAAAACATTCACCATAAAAAAATGAAAGAAATAGTGCGTAAAGAGTACTATAGAAGGCTACGAATGATATTAAAAACTGAATTGAATTCTCAGAACAGAGTTATGGCCATTAATAGCCTTGCAATCCCAGTTGTCCAATATAGCTTTAACATCTTAAACTGGACTCTAAACGACATCAGGCGAATGGATGCTAAAACAAGAAAGCTTCTTTCTAAGCATAAGATGCATCATCCAAAAGCTGATGTAGACCGTCTCTACATACCCCGTAAAGAAGATGGAAGAGGTCTTATTCAGCTGGAATTGTCATACAAGACAACAACTATTGGCTTACTAACATACATAGAAACAACAACGCATTGGATGATACAATTAGTAAGGCAACATGAAGAAAGAAAGAAAAAATATTCAATAATAAAAGAAGGCAGTAAATACAAACAAGATTTACAGTTAGTAGATTCTGTAGAAAAGCAAAACAGAAGCCAAGAACCAACTATTGCGGCAAGAAATATGAAAATGAAAGCCAAAGATAAAGCTCTTGAACAGATGAAACAGCGCTGGCAAGACAAACCTCTGCATGGCCAATATCCAGAACGTGCCAATAAATCCAATGTTGACAAAGTTAATACTCATCGATGGTTACGTGCATCTGGATTAAAGTCTGAAACTGAAGGCTTTATTCTTGCAGCACAAGACCAAAGTCTTTTCACTAGAAACTTTCAGGCAAATATTATACATAATAATATGGATCCAAAACGCAGGTTTTGTGATAAACACCAAGAAACAATAGACCACCTAATCTCAGGCTGTTCTGTGCTTGCCCCAGATGAATATAAAAATCGCCACGATAGAGTTGGGCAATATTTACATTGGGCAATGTGCAAACATTATGGAAAAGCTGTAAACAAACAATGGTATGAACATCACCCAGCACCGGTTACAGAAATAGAAGATGTAACCATTCTATGGGATTACACCATCTACACAGACAGAAAAAATGAAGCAAACAGGCCAGACATTATTGTTAAAAACCAGAAGGAGAAAACTTGTCTATTAATTGATATGGCTTGTCCAGCGGATTGTAATATAGCAATCAAGGAATTTGAAAAACTGTCAAAATATAAAGACCTGGAAATTGAAATAGAAAAAATGTGGAAATTGAAAACAAGAGTTGTGCAAGTGATAGTAGGTGTACTTGGAATGATAAGAAATGGAACAAAACAACACATTGAAAGAATCCCTGGAAACCCGAGCTTAAGAGATATACAAAAAATTGTCTTATTAAGTACAGCCCACACACTAAGGAAAACTTTATCTATGTAATGCTAGGGATGACAGGGAAGATAGAAAAAACATGAAATGGAGTCATCACAACACGCCACGACCTGCCTTAGGTCTCCCCGCAGACTTGGTTGGTAGTGAGACCAAAGCAGAAATAGAAATATGATGAAAAAATGACATAATAATAATAATAGTAGTAGTAGTAACTTGTAAGCGCAGTCAAAGATTACAAATCTATTCCAAGGCAACACAGACATCATGTCAGGGATTAGCGAAAGATTATTATTAAAATCAGAAAAACAAAATGCAATGAACTCGACTATTCCCAAAAGAAAACCAATAAATGAACTAGACCATTCTGAAAATTCACAGCACGCTTGAAATAAAACAAGGGAAGTAATTCAGTATTCAAAATAGACTAGGGAAGTTAACTCACCATCTGACATATGAAACTTAAAAACGTCAATTTCATTAATCAAACCAGTAAAATAATCAAGAAAATTTAACAGGTGCCGGATCGAATCCAAAATCCATTCATTTAGTGTCAGTCATGAAGTAAATGACCTCGAAAAGATTCAGGCAAATACATTCGGGGGCCTTGAAATATCTGGACCACAAACAGACAAACAAAGAAACTATCCAGCAAACATTTAGACACACGAGACTCAATTATATAGTGTATCGAAGCGGCAAATAATTTTCTAATTATATACTCTTAAATATAAGAGACAATGAATGTCTAAAATGTTTAATCATGATCCGTTCTAAACATCGTATTTTGGCATTAATTTCAGTTGTAAATAAAGACAAATATTCTCCAACATTTGGATAAGTTTTTCTTAAGTTGGTTCTAAGCTTTCGGCTCACATGAGCCATCTTCAGAGAGGTTATAAGGACGGTAAGACACAAACATCGATTTTATCTTATGTTGACATAAGACTCCGCTAAGCAATGGCAATACCAAAATTAACAAACGCAGTTCGCAAATTTGCAATACAGTTCTATCACGTCACACCGCGTGATAGCGCAAAATGACAACAGAACCATGTATTCAAATGCAATGTAATGTGTTATGATCAGATTTAAACGTGATTTTATTAAGTGTAGGTTGCTTGGATTTAATATAGATGGCCTCCAATATCTGAAGGTTCGTTTTACTGTGTGAATGAGAGAGGATTATTGTATTGTTGACTAAAATCTGTCTGATATTACCTACATGGTTATATCTTTCAAAAGTAGCATGTAGGTAAAATCCCCTAAACCAGATCCTATTATTATTAATTTTATTAATATTAAAAATGATCCAGGTCGAGGGTTCGATATAATTTGATTTTATATATATATATATATATATATATATATATATGGATTGGAATTCGACAGGATGCAGAATAAACAAAAAGAACAAATAAGGAACGTCTCTCAATCTAGCTTATTTCACTTTTATTAAAGCGTTTCAATAACAGAGAGAAAATGTGAACCAAAATAGGTCTTGTTATGCTGGTAATTTATTTTTAATTCTTACTTGTCAGATATGTGATGTATATTAGAGAAATAGATTTTTTTTTTAATGTGTTAAAGTGTGTAAAATATATTCCACGCACATACGAAAAATATCTATTAGTCCAATCCACGAAACATATTCAATTCTGGTCAATAAGAATTAAACTCCAAATCACAACACACCAGTATACTGGAAGCGAATATCGCACCACAGTTCATTAAGTCACACATGACTACGCCAGAGTGAAAACAAGAAATATTAATTATGGGAAGCCATTTGTACAAACCAATGACTTCTGTTATTAATTATAGGCATTTATATCTTGTATGCACGAGTTTGTTGTTGCTTGGAAATCTTCAATGTCAACAAAAACAGACTGTCATTATTGTCAATATTGTCCGTATATTGTTATACTATAATGTAATTTGAAATCTTTGAAAACGGCTTATGTAAACCGAAATCTTGGATTATAAAATAAATTAAATTAAATTACTTTAATTAAATTGCTTATTTTCTGTCAATATGCTTCATGAAAGATAAAATAGTTCTTTTCCTAATATTTTTGGACAGTATTATCTATCTATCTATCTATCTATCTATCTATCTATCTATCTATCTATATATATATATATATATATATATATTCAGAAATTATAACATGGATATGTTATTATATCATTTTTGTTTCGACACTTTTTGTGTCTTGTCAAGTGATCTGGTTTATTTCAAAATTGAAATATGCATATATATATATATATATATATATATATATATATATATATCTACACATATACACATACATATGCACATATATACGCAAGCATACATATATATAGATATAGACATGCATACATGGATATCCGAACATACATACAAATATGAATAAATATATACATATACACACACATACATACATAAATATATATACACACACATACATATATATACACATATACCCATACAAAATCATACAGACATACATGTAAGATATACATATGTATACATACATATATATATATATATATATATATATATATATATATATATATAAGCTATGAATCGTGAAAACTTACCTTCATTAGTCAGGTAGGATGACAGGAATCTCCAAAGGAAACAAAGCGACGTCTGCCTCACACAACTGAACTGTAAATGCCAATACCACATGCATGCTACGCACCTTCACTGCAACAGGGGATTAGTGCAAGGGAGCAAAATATACACGCTGGTAAATAAATATTACGAGTATTTAGAAATATAAATTTTAGAGGTGAAGTAAGAAACACCAACTTGTTTGTCACCGTATGTACCTAACGCAAAATTAAAATATTTAAAATCCAAATCCATACACAAATTGCTTAGGACTAAGACATATTATAACATTTCAATTTTTGAAGATCGAAATTGACTATGAATCAAGAGTGAAGTGCAAGAGAGAGGCAAATAATTAAGTTGCCGACTTTTATTTATGACATATGTACGCATTTTGAAAACAGTTACGTCATCGAGCAATACGGCTTATTTTATTATTTTATAAGATACCCACTCGCAAAGTTTAAGAATAACTCTAAGCATTCGTTATGACAATTCAAACCGAAAGAGTGTCTGAAATTTCACTCTGCTCG
Organism: Ascarosepion bandense; assembly: GCA_037127315.1. NCBI lineage: Eukaryota > Metazoa > Mollusca > Cephalopoda > Sepiida > Sepiidae > Ascarosepion > Ascarosepion bandense. The sequence goes on from JBBBDQ010001927.1 coordinate 554,843, forward strand.
ATATATTCTATTTACCACGTAACCATTGGATGCTACTATGAAGATAATACCAAGAATTAGCTTAAAACGTTTATCTTCCGGCGAATTGATTTCTTGGAATGCAAAGAGTCTACCTGCTGAATTAATTTCCAATATGGTATTTGTTGATCATAGTCTTCAGTAAATTGGTAATATAATAATCTCATTCAATTTAATCCGTCAAAATCATTACTTAATAAGAAGCACCTAGCGAAATAGTATTCTAAGAAAGAAATTCGTGTTGGAACAAAAATGAATAATATTTGTCAACAAACCTATGTTTATCTATGTTTCACACGTGACTAATTTATGACATATATGCACATTTATGACATATATACACTTTTGTGACATAAGATTGCACACCTGCCCGCAAAAATAAGCGTGACAGAAGAGTATATATATATATATATATATATATATATATATATATATATATATATATAAATTAAAAAAGGATTAATTCAAAGATGTTGGATGATCATTTCGATCATTTTTCCGCTTGGATTAAAGTATCTGAATTAAAATATATATTCTTCACTACTCGACGACATAAATATTGCAAACAAATAATAGGTATCTGTTAGAGAGCAAACATGTGACAAGAGCTTTCATAACCGGGAATAAACTTTACTAACTGGACGTAAAGCAAATGATGTGAGCCGGCGCTATTGTCTCTGTAATGAAATGCGCTGACTTTCTGTCCATAAACGTAACAGGATGGATATTTATATATATATATATATATATATATATATATATATATATATATTCATTATTTGTAAACGAATTATACAACCTATGTGTCTATCAGTTGGTGTCTTCAGACGATTTGCAATAACTGATTTTACCGCTTACCCAAAAATTCCTATTATGTTCATACAAGCATGGATGAATACGGCATAATTCCTTCTAATTTTAAAAATTGAGCGTTAAAAAATTTCCTGTCACGTGAGCGGTCAAGTAACTCCCCGTTACGTGAGCGTTCTTTACAAAAATTGGTAAAAAACGGCAAAATCAGTTATTACAAATCGCCTGAAGATACCACATGGTAGAAACGTAGGTCGCGTAATAACTCGTTTACAAATGAAGAATATTCAAAAATTCTACAATATAATCTTATTGAATCAATATATATATATATATATATATATATATATATATATATATATATATATATATAACGGTCCTTATTATAATAGAGAGGATAAACACATTTCTGACTTACGTACACATTTTGAAAACTCACAGTTTCCTCTCTCTTGCTCTTCTCGCTTGATTTTTAGTCAAATGTGAGTATTAAAAAATCAAAATCTTATGACATGTCTTCCTTCTAAACGATTTGTGTATTGATTGTGAATTTTAAAGGTTTTTAACCCTGCGTTATATACATAGGATAACTACCAAGTTGGAGTTTTTTTTTTAAATACTCGTAGTATCTATTCGTCAACTTGCGTCTTTTGCTTCCATGCACACATAATGTATACACATTTATGACATATATACATTTATGACATATATACACATCATATATGCATATTTATTACATATATACACATCATATATACACATTTATGACATATATACACATTTATGACATATATACACATTTATGACATATATATATTTGACATATATACACATATATACACATTTATGACATATATACACATCATATATTCACATTTATGACATATATACACATTTATGACATGTATATACATATTCATGGCATATATACACATTTATGACATATATACACATTTCTGACATATATACATTTATGACATATATACACATCATATATACACATTTATGACATATATACACGTCATATGTACATATTTATGACATATATACACATTTATGACATGAGATTGCAGCCCTGCCCGCAAAAATAAGCATGACAGGAGAGAATATATATATATATATATATATATATATATATATATATAGAGAGAGAGAGAGAGAGAGAGAGAGTCGCCGACTGACGCCAATTCGGTCTGGTTTTGAGTCTGGGTTATGTAGCAATCGGAGTCTAACCCTACTGATGAGCTGTGGAGTTTGTTTTTTTTATTTTTCTAAATACTGGTAGTATCTATTCGTCAACTTGTTTCTTTTGCTCCCACGCACTAATCCCCTGTTGCAGTGAAGGTGTGTAGCATGGACATTTGAAGTTCAGCTGTGTGAGACAGACGTCGCTTTGCTTCCTTCAGAATGTCCTGTCATCTCACCTGACTAATGAATGTAAGTTTTCACGATTCATAGCTTTTAGATATATATATGCCCTTTAAATTTTTGGCAATAATTACGTCGTCGTGTAGTGAAGAATACTTTGAAAAAAAGTAGATACTCACGCATCCACGCATTGTTCATTCAGTAATTAATTTGAACACTCTCGGCTACTGGCGTGTGTTTACATTGTATATAACATGGTAAGATCCGCCCTTCTCTACCGAAAGCCCATAGTGGTAGAATCGCCGACTGATGTCAATTCGGTCGGATTTCAATCCTGGCTAGAAGCAATCGGATGTCTAACAAGACTGATGAGCTGTGATACAGTGAAACACACCTGTCTGCGAATGACTATATATATATATATATATATATATATATATATATATGCCCGTTCAAAGATTGTATCTCTGACACTAATAATTAACCCACTATTTATATTGGTTTTACTACAACCACGCTCTCGCGTAGACTTTCCTTTCTGACCAGATTTCAGTTGCACAACGTTTCTTAGAAAAAACATTGCCATATAGATAATATTAGACAGATTTTAGTCAACAATACAATAATACTCACTCGATCACACAGTAAAAATAACCTTCAGATATTGGAGGCCATCTACATTAAATCAAAACAACCCACAAAATAAAATCACGTTTAAATCTGGTCAAAACACATTACATAAAATTTAAATATATGGTTCTGTTAATATTTTGAGCTCTCACACGGTGTGACGTCATAGAACCACATTACAAATTTATGAACCGCATCTGTTGTTTGGTAACTGTTATCGTTGCTTAGCAAAGTTTTATGTTAACACAAGTTAAAAACATCTTTGATTGTTTATGTTTTTATGTTAAAGACCCTGTAACCTCTCTGAAGATGGCTCATGTGAGCTGAAAGCTTAGAACCAGAATAAAAATATCCAGATATTGGACAATTTTTTCTTTATATTCACCAGAAATTAAATTATATATATATATATATATATATATATATATATATATATATATATGCTATTAAATATAAGAGACAATGAATGTCTATTATGTTTAATCATGAGCCGTTCTAAACGTCGTATTTTTGCTTTAATTTCAGTTGAAAATAAAGACAAAAATTCTCCAACATTTGGATAATTATTTGTTGGTTTTCTTCTTTTGGTTTTTTATGAAGTCACACCGCGGGATGGCACGAAATGACAACAAAACCATGTAGTCAAATGCAATGTAATATGTTATTTCCTGTCTTATTACTTTCCACTGGTTTAACATTTCTACGTATTATGTTTTTGAGAGATTTTTCATCTTGTTTATAATTGTTATGTATTTGGTTGCAATAGTATAAGTTAATAGTGTTATGTTTATTTTGATGTAAACCATTATTCTTAATATTATCATTATTGTTAGAGCTATTGTTAATTTTGTTGAGATACATTTTAATTTGTTGATCAATAACACAACATTAAGCAAACACTAGTCAATAATGGATTTCCTAACTCCGTTATTGAACATATTACATTGCATTTGACTACATGGTTTTGTTGTCATTTTGCGCCATCCCGCGGTGTGACGTCATAAAACCGCATCGCAAACTTAAGAACTGCTTTTATTATTTTTGGTAACTATTGCCGTTGCCAAGCGGAGTTTTATGTCAACAGAAAATAAAATCGTCGGTGCTTGTGGATTTTATAATATTTCAGTTTAAACAACCTCTCTGAAGATGGCTCATGTGAGCCGAAAGCTTAGAAGAAAACCAATAAATGATTATCCAAATGTTGGAGAATGTTTGTCTTTATTTTCAACTGAAATTAAAGCCAAAATACGACGTTTAAAACGACTCATGATTAAACATAATAGACATTCATTGTCTCTTATATTTAATAGCATATGTTTAGAAAATTACTTGCTGCCTCGATATACTATATATATATATATATATATATATATATATATATATATATATATATATATATATACTCCTGTCACACTTATTTCTGATATAGGGAAGCACTCGTATGTCATAAATATGTATTTATGTCAAAGATTAGTCACGTGTGAAATACAGTGACGTGACAAACGCTATCGATTGACAAATCTAATGCATTTTCCTTACAACACTAATTCATTTCTTAGAATTCCATTTCACTAGGTGCTTCTTATTAAGTAAGGAGTTGGGCAGATTAAAATGAACGAGATTATTATATTACTAATTGCTGAAGACCATGACCAACAAATATCAGATAGGAAATTAATTCAACAGGTGGTCTCTTTGCAATCCAAGGAATCAATACGCCGGAAGATAAACGTATTAAGCTAATTCTTGGTATTATCTTCATAAAAGCATCTAATGATTACGTGGAAAATGGAATTTATCGGTAGACTGAATTTTCAGTCACAGACACTCTTTCGGTTGTAATTGTCTAAACTAAAGCATAAAGTTCATCTTAAACTCTGCGAGTTGGTCTCTAATAAAATAAACAATTCATTAATTTCAGAAAATGTGCGTCTAAAGCGAATTATGTTTGAAGTCTCTTAAAGAAAGTTAGTTGGAAGTAGAAAGTTTCGAAAAAAATTAAATATATCAACGCCCAGGACGCAACAAAAGAAAGTCTTATATGATAATGTCTTGGCGATGTGTATACTTTGTTAAAACCATTGTGTGTCGACATTCAGACAGTTCGAATTTGGAATCCTGATATGGCACTCAAATTGAAAAGTGGGGTTTGACATGATAGTTTTAGAACACAAAATATTTATTTCAAAATCATCACATTTTTTTCAAGGAAATTATTTTCAAATTGAAATTTAGATTAAAAACTTTGCGTTGCAATCCAATTTCGATGATCAGTAAAAACATTTTGCACACTTCTATGGAACTTATAATATACTCAACTAGAATATATATATATATATATATATATATATATATATATATATATATATATATATAAAATAGAATTTCCGTTTTATCGGAGCCATCTTAGTTGTAGTTTGCAACTATGGCACCCTTGTCATATCCATGCGCCTATGGCTTAGGGAGTAGCGACTCCGACTAACACCAGCCAGAAGCGAGTGGATGTGTCTAGCCACAATGATGAGCTGTGATACAGCGAAACAGGCTTGTATATGGATGATTAATATATATATATATATATATATATATATATATATAATAATAATAATAATAATAATAATAATTATTATTATTATTATTAAACCGACTCTGCGTGTATTCTAAACTCAAAATCTTATAGAAGGGACTTTCTAAGACCATGAATGACCAGCAGAATCTAAATCCGTTATTGTCCTCGGCTATAAAGTATATATATATATATATATATATATATATATGTATTAACGAAATTTGGTTATAAACAACCAACAATTTGAAATGATTTGTTTGAACATTATTTTTGATCGATACACATATTTAAGTAGATATTCGGTTTTTAATTAAACAGTAATATGTATTTATATCTACTGGCCTGATTATTTACGATAAATGTTTATTACGAAAATCCTGCCGAATGACAAACATTTTCGTCATAAAAATTTATCGTAAATAATCAGGCCAGTAGATATAAATATATAATACGGTTTAATTAAAAACAGAATATCTACTTAAATATGAGTATCGATCAAAAATAATGTTCAAACAAATGATTTAATATATATATATATATATATATATAACAAGGATAGGATGCAAATGGTTTCTATTTTTTCTTCAAATTATATCAGTTATATATATTTCACGTCTTCTTCTCCGATCAATTTCACAGTTTTTGCTCAGATGAACTTCACGGCTTCTGCTCCGAAGAACTTACCTCACTGGTGCCCCCTATGTATGAGTTTACTCTAGCCACAAGATTAGCAACAAGGTCCCACCCTTTTATTGTGAAACCAATAAATTGTAAACGCAAATTCTACTTCAGCAGCTTCTTCTATCGCATTTCCGGCCTGTGAAATTCCCTTCCGTTTACTTGCTTCCACGACAGCTATAATCTCCAAGAATTAAAATGTAAAGTCAACAGTCATCTCCTATCTCACTAACATGCATCCTCTCTCTCTCATACTCCTTTCTTCGTCCACCTCACTTTCATGAGTATTCTCATCTTTCTCTAACCCACTTCCTGACACCCTGTCATTCTTTCTCATATCTTTCCTCCTATATGTAGCTTCCCTGGCCCTCTTCTACAAGTACTTTCATGGCTTCTGCTCCGATGAGCTTAGATCACTGGTGCCGCCTAAGCACGAATTTACACGAGATACTAGATTAGCAACTAGGTCCCACCCTTTTACAGTTAAACAAATAAGATGTAACCGTAAATTCTACTCCAACAGCTTCTTTTCTCGCGCTTCCCGCCTGTGGAACTCCCTTCCACAAGTCTGCTTTCCTGACAGTTACAATCTCCAGGTGTTTAAATGTAGGGTCAATAGACACCTCCTATCACACTAACTCCCAACTATTCTCACAACACTCTCATCTACCCAACCCTCATTCTCGGTATCCTCACCCGCCTATCACCCACCCTCTGTTATTTCCTATATTTAACCAGCCTTTCTCCACTCTACGTAGCCCCCTGCACAGTAGTGGCAGTGACATGCCTTGCTCGGGGTGAAACGCTTATAAAAAAAAAAAAATATATCCCCTGAAAAACAGTGGCAGTAAACTGCTTTGCTTGGAACGATATGGTTATTTAAAAAAAAGTTGCAGTGGTGTGCAGTAATATAAATCTAAATTGGGTCGTATAATGAAATTTGTTTGGTCTTGAAAATATTGCTTCATGTGCAATTGCATCAGATTTTTAACACGTTCCGACACTATTGTATCGACAGTCAATTAATTGCCTTACGGCGATTGTCTGACATGGATGCTACTTCAAGGAAGTGTACGAAACTTTAACGCTGCACGAATACACAGGCAAGCCTTAGAAAAAGATCAAAGATATTGTCAGTCGTATCAACAAGGATGAGTCCAAAACGTAAAAAAATTGCTGTCGGAAGGAAAAAAACAAAGGAAACCTTCAGCAACTTCTCCATGGATATCCTAGAAAATAGCACTACTGACAAAAACCTCCACCTACGCACGATATGTTGATGATATTCTAATATTACTAAAAATATATATGAAATAATAGAATTCCAAAAAACTTTAAAAAGGAGAATTCACATATGAATATAGCAATGATAACAAAATACCTTACTTTGAAATTTTAATAGACACAAGCAATAAAACATTGTAGCAAAAACTCTTGTATTCTCAACTATAAGAATGAATGTTTAACCTACTACAAAATAGCATTTATACACAATTTATTTAACCGAGCACAAATCTACTCCTCCACATAAAAGATATTTTACTCTGAACTAACAAATTTAAATACGTGGGAAGTGTTCTAACAGAGCACGAAAATGCAAGACAGAGATCTGAAGGCAAATTGGCATGATGAAGGAAGTATATCAGAAGTTGAGTAAAGTATAAAGAAACAGGACAATTTCGCTAGAAACACAGAAGAGAGTACTGGATTGCTATGTGATGTCCGTCCTTCAATATGGCAGTGAATGCTTGACAATATCATCAAAGATGAAGGAAAAACTTGAAGCAACTGAAATATGGTTCTACAGAAGGATGCTGCGAATATCATGGATCGAGCATGTGAGCAATGATGAGGTCTTAGAAATGATGGAAACAAAAAGGAAATTAATAGTGAGCATCAGGAGGAGACAGCTGAAGTTCCTGGGATATGCAATGAGGAAGGTGGGCTTGAAGAACCTGATACTAACAGGCCAGATAGAGGGAAAAAGAGACAGGGGAAAGCAACGGATAACATATTTGAAGGACCTGATCAGGTGGATGATGGAACGAGGGTTATGTGGTGTAACAGGAGAAGGCGTGCTTAGAGCCACCAGGGATAGGGAGACAGGGAAAGCCATGATCGCCTACGTCCTGAAAGGACAGGGCACATAGAAGAAGAATAAATATTAAGCAGACTTTCATTAATAATGACTTCCCAAACCACATTGTAGGTGAAGAAATAAGATATTTCAAAGACCTTAACACACATCAAATAGTATATGGCACCTCCACAAAAAACACTAAACATATCAGACTTTTTTATTCCAATCAGATGCAATGATAACTTCAAACGGGAATAAAAATCATGAAAAATCATAAAAATCATAAAAAATCATGAAAAAATTCATGTGTACTAATTTATCTCCCGTTGAACTTAATGAAAAATAAAATTAATAATAAATTACAAAAAATACTAATTTAAATATCGAAAAATCTCCTCCATCACAACTGATATGTTACATAAAATCAACATTATTTATCAATACAAATTTCCCTTGGGAGAATGTATCTCCGACAAGAAAACAAATACCGTTCTATTTGAAGCAAGAAGAAAATTTACAATAAGTTTTAGCAACACAGTTTTGCGGTCATTCATTTTACCACAACTCAGACCCGTCAAGATGATATGGGAAGAAGATTGAGCGTATCTGGGAACATCGAGAAATGAACAATAAATTCATTTGTCAAAGTTACAGCTCATTTCTCAATTTTTTAATTATAATGCGCGAAAGATTATCCGTGAGTATGAAAGGATTTTATAAAAAATAAGCAGACACAATGTTTGAAGTTTATTTAATCTCTCTCTCTCTCTCTCTCTCACACACACACACACATATACACACACACACACATATATATATATATATATATATATATATATATATATATATATATATGATACAAATAAACTAGAATCCGTAAGTTTACACTAATCAAAATAAACATAAATATTCGCAAAAATGCCAACAAACAGAACCTAAATCCGTCAAAATCCGACGAGAAATATGTCGTCGGATTTTGGGGGCGAAAAAAAAAGAAACCAACTGAACAAGAAAAAACAGTCAAGCATCCACAGGAAAGAAAAAAACCCAAGACGGAAACTAAACAGAAAGAAAAAGTAGAATACGAAATACGAAAGTACGCAAGAACACGTATATATATATATATATATATATATATATATATATATATATATATATATTTTATTCAGATACTTTAATCCAAGCGGAAAAAGCAGGAAGGTAAATTCCAAAAACCCGATACTAATTAATATTAAAAATTTTATTTTAATATTAAAAAATGATATAGTAAGAGAGCTCCATGTAATAAAATATTACAAAGCAAATATAAATTAAAAAAAGATTAATTCAATAATTTTGGATGATCATTTCGATATGAAAATCCCCACGGGGGATAACACATCACCTCAACAACAGAAAAATCCTTTCAGAAACTAGAGAAAAATCAGTCTAATTTTCCTTTTTAAATAGGCTTGCAAAGAAATTTAAAAAAGAAAAAAAGATAAAGAAAAAGAAAAAATAAAATAAAATAAGATCAAATAAACAAGAAAAGAAAAAATTGACATTGATATATATATATATATATATATATATATATATATATAATAATAATATTTATTAATAAATTATAACATTGATATATTATAATATCACTACAAAAGTAGCTATTTTGTTTCGACACTTTTTGTGTCTTTTCAAGTGATGTTGTTATTTCGAAATGAATGGCTTTAAAGCCATTCATTTGAAATAACAACATCACTTGAAAAGACACAAAAAGTGTCGAAACAAAATAGCTACTTTTGTAGTGATATTATAATATATCAATGTTATAATTTATTAATAAATATTATTATTATTATTAGCTCTACTTTGTATTGAGCACTTTTTAAAAATAGTGTTTCTTTGGATGGGGAATATTATTCCACCCATACTTGTATATATATATATATATATATATATATATATATATATATATATATAATAATTTCCCCAAAGCAAGGCAGCTTACTGCCACTGTTGAGCAGGAAGTTACATAGAAGAAAGTGATGAGAAAGAGGGGTTAGTTATAGAGGATGTCAGGAAGAAAGTAATAGACGGACGAGAATACCGGTCTAATGGGGGCGGATTAGATGGAGAAAGGAGCTTGAGAGAAATGAGACGTCTATTGACCTTACATTTAAATTCATGGAGATTGTAGCTGTCGGAGGAAGCAAGGAATTCCACAGGCGGGAAGTGCAAGAAAAGAAGCTGATGGAGTAGAAACTGCGGTTACATTTTATCAGTTTCACTGTAAAAGGGTGGGACCTTTTTACTAGTCCAGTAGCTCGTGTAAATTCATACCTTGGGGGCACAAGGGAACTAAGTTCATTGGAGCAAAAGACGTGAAAGTATTTTTAGAAGAGGCACAAGGAAGCCATGTCACGCCGGTGAGAGAGCGACTGCAGCCGAGCTGCTAAGTCGGTATAGATCACATTACAGTTTCTCAGCTGGAATTTGTTAAGAACCCCGAGGTGATATATATACAGTCAGTCAGTCAGTTAAGTGCCATGCGCGATACACGCTTGGGCGATCATGTCTCGAAAGAGACATGACTGACTGGGCAGAAGATTATCCCGCAGTAGGTTGCCATTGCTTTCTGCGGTAGACTGGTTGCCGACCAAGGCTATAGAACCAAATCTGTCCTATTATTTAACCCATAACTGGAGGGAAGAGACAGATTAATACCTTTCCCAAGAGTATTTGCGCGTAAGTGAATGCAAGGAATTCAACTGGAATTCGAACTCGGTTCCCCGATTTCTCGTTCCGAGCCGATATCCACTGCACCACAACGCACATCCTGATATATATACAGTACTGTGTAAAAGTATTATTTAATTTTTATGAGGCATCAGAATAAAGTTTAAAATCACCCATATCCTAACACTTCTGCACACTACCGGTAGTGTTCAATAGTATCATGGGTGATTTTCCTACAAACTTCAATGGAATTCAAATACAGTGTGAAAAGCCAAGTAAATTGCTAATAAATATTGATTATTTAAAACTAGGTGTAAAAGAAATGTATTAAAAAGTAATTTAAGTTCCATCTAAAAGTCACAAGGAGCAAGATCTGGACTACTTATCTATATTTCTGAGATGAATATTATTTACAGTATTTACATTATTCGGACTATTGTCCTAATCTTTGTTGCTATTTATACGACGTTTCGGCCGTTATACGCTCCGGTCATCTTCAGGTGCTAGGAATTTCCAACCGAACACTTTATTACACTCAGTAGTGTATATAATCTTCATTCCTTGCCTAGAGCCTCTTTTTGATAGTCATGAGATATTTCGGTATTCCCAGCATCCTTCTGTAGAGACATATTTCTGATGCCATGAATATTTCCTTCATCCTTGAAGAGATCGTCTAACATTCGCTGCCATACAGAAAGACAAGTATTACATCGTAATCCAACAATCTTTTCTTTATTTCCAATGAGATTTTCTTGTCTCTCAGTACCCTGGTTAAATTTTGAAATGCCTCCTTGGTCATGCTAATGCGTCTTCGGATTTCGGTGTCACTTTCCATTTCTTGTCAGAACGCTTCCCAGGTATTTAAATTTCTTTACTTGTTTTATTTTAGATTCTCCGACCTGTAATTAAAATTTTGGGGTCTCCTTTTTGCTGATGAACATACATTCAGGTTTCTTGGAGTTTATGCTCAGTTCTTTCTTCTCGCTTTCTTTTGCTATCTTCTGTAGGAGGTCTTATATTTTTCTCTTCTGCGTCTGCTATCAGCAGTTTGTCATCCTCGTATCTCATATTGTGACATTGTAGCAACCAATGACGAATCCTGGCAAGAACTTTTTCTCTCAGAATTGTTTCGCTGTACAGGTTGAATAGATCCGGTGAGAAAACCCATCCTTGACTTAAGCTCCTTTCTATTTTTGTATAGCTGCTGAATTGACTTCCTACATGTATGCAAGCGGTTTGCTGCCAATATAGGTTAATGATTATCTTCATGTCTTTACTGAAAATGTCAAGTTTGCTGAGCATCTCGAACATATATCTTTGTGGCGTAATTTGTCAAATGTCTTTGCGTACACTATAAAGCACAGATGCTGGTCCTTCTGCATTTGTATTGCTCTTTCAGATATCATTCTGAGCTTGAATACCGCATTTCTTGTTATGGTATCTTTAAAGAAGCATACTATGTTGTCTAATTCAAATAAGAAATATCCACTATAATGACGTCTGAATAAATGGATATCAGCTCGAAACCAGAAATCGTGGAGCCGAACTCGAATTCCTGTTGAATTACTTGCATTCATTTACGCATAAATACCCTTGGAATATGTAATAATCCGTCTCTTCCCTACTGTTATGGATTAATAGGACAGATTGGGTTCTATAGACCTGGCTGGCAACCAGTCCACCGCAGAAAGAAATGGCAACCTCCTGCGGGATAAACATCTACCCAGTTAATCATGTTCTTTCGAGACATGATCGCCAAAGCACTTAACTATCTGACTGAAGTGATGAACATGTTGTATTACAAATAAATCCATTACTTCTTTAAAAATTGCTTCGTTTACGTTTCGTTTACGTTTCGGTTTACGAAACTGAATTTACATTAATTTTTCTAAAAATTAAAATGAATGAAAAGCAAGTGAAAGGAGAAATGACACCTAATTTTTTGTGATGCACCTCGTGACCGAGGCATAAGGCGCAGTTGTTCAAGCGGTGGCTTCCCAAAAAATGAAGGGACGTAGTTTTCTTACTAACATTTCTCGAACGCACAGAACGTTAAACGTTCGGTTCAAAATTTCTAGCACCTGAAGAAGACCGGAGTCTACAACGACCGAAACGTCATATAAATGGCAACATAAATGAGAACAATAGTCTGAATAATGCAAATACTGTAAATACTACCTCATCTAGTATTTGTCTATATTTCTGAGATGAGGTAGTATTTACAGTATTTACATTATTCAGACTATTTTTCTCATTTATGTTGGCATTTGTAAGACGTTTCGGTTTATTACAATCACTTTATTACAATCATTCTCATTCCTTGCGTAGTAGTAAAACCAAGATTGGAAGTCAAGAGTTATCTCTCTTTAACCCTGCAAGTTACTTGTTCACCACTGCTGTAGCCTGATATTGAATTCACAACTGTTTGGGTCAAGTCACAGGAACTAACCAACGTCTATATTCACTGGGCCATGTGTACTTAAGGACTTGCAGTGCTAGGAGATAACTGATGACCTCCAGTCGTGGAATGAGAATGATATATCCCAGTGATTGTAATAAAGTGTTCGGTTCGAAATTCCTAGCACTTGAAGAAAGCCGGAGCGTACAACGGCCGAAACGTCGTACAAAGGGCAGCAAAGATGATGATAATAGTCCGAATAATATATATACTGTAATACACATTTTAATAAATGAGGATGTGGCGTTTATGTCATATATAAATAGTATTCACTAAAAAATAAGGCTTGAAGTAATGACTAAATATGTTTTTATTTCTTTACAAATTTGTTTATTTCGTGGTTTAAACGGATTTTTATCCCTTTTTTGTAAAAGTGAAAGAAAAACAAGTCGACCACAAAGAGATCCTTTGATAATTTGTTTTATTTATATCTACCATTTCTTTTTGTTCTGCGCAGTTTGAATGACCTCCCTTGATAGTGATGAATTCGATGCAATAACAATTGCCACAATATTATCATGTTTTTCGCGATAAAAAATATATGGAAAACAGATCCAAACAACTTTCTATATCTGAGAGGATTTTTTTTTTGTCTTCAACGATATCTTCCTTCCTTTCTACATGGCCAGTTTGCACTATATACATACGTACACAAGCAAGCACAAATACAATACCGGCCATAAATATTAGGCCAACCCAGTGCTTTAAAAATGATGTATTTCATACTATATTTTAGTATCTATTGCCAAGTGAATAATTGTAAATGAAAATATAATGATTCTTTTGTTAATACTGCTGAATAACGTATGCATCAAATGAATTTATAAATATTTAATAATTATTTATATTGCAGTTTTATTAATGAAAGAATGAAGAAAATTTAGGGTGATACGGACAAGTTCATCTTTTCGTTTTGCCTTGTAAAATTTTGCAAATTAATAATAACAAAAAACCATTCTACCTTTATTTAGAATTATCCACTTGACAATAGATACTAAAAATAGTATGAAATACATAATTCCTTTAAAAAAGAACTAGGGTGGGTTAATAATTATGTTTAGTAGTGTATATATATATATATATATATATATATTGTGTGTGTGTGTGTGTGTGTGTGTGTGTGTGTGTGTGTGTGTGTGTGTGTGTGTGTGCAAAAGAGAGAGAAAGAGAGAGGACGAGCAAGAAAGAGAAAGGAGAGTTTATGTGATTACCTGGCTAAACATCTCAGCTCAATAGCAACTCATCTGCTGCTCGCTTGTCATTGTTCAGACTATAATTTGTTTTACTAATAGCCTTACTATGCTGTCGAATTTGTTCTGAATATGTATTTGTCCTGTGTTTTCATGATTTATATTATGTATGGTAATGCTAACAGGAATATTAACCGTTTCTATACAAGGAAACATTTGCAAATTCATTAACCGAGCACCCAGTAATACTTTCGTTTGGGATTTACAGAAAAATTGATTTATAATTTTCAGGCAAATATTTTTTTTCATGTTTGTGGGAATTAAAATAAAAACACCATATAAAATAATAAAAGAATAAACAAAAAAGTGAAAGAATAATCAGTAGGCCTCTGACAGGAAAGACCATCCACGCATGCGCTAAAAAAGTGGAGGCTTCCAGGTGTCCAAAAGAAACCTAGGAAATATTTCTCTTTTTAGCTGGGACTCTTCACTGGACAAGACATACCTTTTACTCGAGAAGACATTTCCCCTCAAAAGGTAATTGTTACCCAGTCAATAAAGTCAATTCCTAAAACTATTTTTAGTGTCACCGTCTCTTTCCTTCCTTCATATATTTTATTTCACCTTACGCGAGCAACGAAATTAATTTCACGCGTATGGGATGTTTACACGTAAAAATCGGAAATAACCTCAGGCACAAATACAACATTAATAGTGGATTATCTGTTATAGTGAAGTGCATTTGTGTGTTGAAACAGTTTTACTGGATTTGGCTTTGTTAGTACGTAGCCCACTATAAGGGGGGTATAAAACAAAGAAAACAAATTGTGAAACAACATTTATATATATATATATATATATATATATATATATATATATATATATATATATAACTTTTTCTTACAAATAAAAGTAATGTCTTTTGGCTGGTACAAAGGTCGTTAAAAATGTTCATAACAGCAAATGCCGAAAAGAGTTTGGGCGTATGTATGTGTGGGCGTTTGTTTGTTAGGAGTGTCTTTGATGTCTCCGCTCAGTCCATCGGGTAAGTGCCTCAGTGAACAGTGAAAAAGAAGATGAGAGAGAAAGGAAAGGCAAGCATAATGCTATCGCTTGACGTGGTCAAGGGACATGATAACTATGCTCGTATTTTCTCAACTGGCGATGCTTCCTGTGTTGGCCTTTTAGTTCGTCTTTGGGGCTCCAAACAAGTCATTCGGGAATTCACACCCAGATTTAATTCTGGGCTTCCCATTGGACGATAAACAAAATTCACGTCGGCTCGCGAAAAGGGTCCGCAAAAGAAATTGGATATTTATTTGTTTTTGGTTTTCAACCGGAACATCTCCGTGGAGCCCAGATGCGTAAAGACCAGTTTTGATCATTTGCTTTCTGGGCCTCTGAGGGCAAACATCCGGTCCCTGTTATCACCACACATCTATAAGTTCAGTAACTGTTCTAACTCTCTCTAACATTGATAGAGGTTTTCCCCTAAAATTTTAGCTGTTATTGCTGTTGGTAGTCTTCAAGTGATGTGCTTTTTATACACTTGTTTGCGAATGTGTAGTTGGCAATGTTTAAATAGGGGCGTTTCTTTTCAAGACTTTTAGACTTAATTTTAGATTTTTAAACAATTGTTATGCGAAAGGGTTTGCATGTACCTAGTATTATCATATGGCTTAAGATTAACTATGGCTTACACGTTCAGGAAAGGTTAAATCTTAATTTGTTGTTAGGACGACGCGGAGCAATTTAGTGACCGTCACGATCACCAGACCTAACACCATCAGACCGTTGTTGACTGTAAAAAAATATATTGTTTAAAGACTCAAAGCTGAAAGAATTCCTGAATTGAAATAAGAAGCTTCTAATACATTTTCCGAAATTAATGTAGAAATGTGTCAAATAGTTTGCAGAAATGTTTTTAATAGAGTTCAGCGAAAAGGAAAAAATAATTTTGAGGATGTTAAATAATTTATTAATCCTAACAAAGATTGTTCTTTTTATGTGACAATAGTCATAACTTTCTTTAGACTAATGTAATTTATTTTTGTTTCATAAAGCTTAAATAAAAAAGCTGTTACTTTTGGCGCCCTCTGCTTAGATACCTCCACTAAATCGCTGAAAAACAGCATAGTATGAATAAAAAAGACACAAACTTAATAAAAACGAATTTTTCCCATCAAAATGTTCATATTATTACTGAGAGAAACGATCAAATATTTTTAATTATTTACAAAAAAAATTTAATCCTTTCTGATACGTTCAAAATTTTGATAAAAATCTCTTTTGATCTTAGTAGTATTACATAACTGTTTTTTTCCGTTGACAAACACATTAATTGGAAATTTATGCAAAAATCAAATATTTGTCGGATTTTAATGAAACTTTCAAGACTATTCACAAATAAAGGAAATTATCTTTGAAATTATTGGTTTTTAAAAATCTTAGCAATTTGTTTTTTTACATCAGTTATCGCGACTCCACGTATATTCATGAAATTTTTAAAAATTAAATTTTGTTGCGATAAATGATTTTATTAGTTAAACACAGGACACATTAGGGAATGTAAATTATCCATTATGTTTTTGAACAATGTTGCCTCTCTTTCTGAAAATCTGCTTCCAATATAACTATGACATTATATAATTTTATAAGCTTCTAATTGCTTCAATAAAAAAATAAAGGATAATAAAGAAAAAAATTCGATTACTAATGAAATTTTAAAAGAATTGTGTTCATTCTTTTAATCATAATAATATGCAAAGTTTCAAATATATTTTTAAAATACTTCATAGACTTGTTTGGGTTAGTTAAAGAACTAATTAAATGAAGATTATATTTAGTAATCGAAAATTAAATAGGTTAATACAAAGCGTTCTCCCTCCCTATTTTTAAAATAATTTTTAATTTTTTTAGTGTATTTGAATTTTTTTTTTGCATGGTAATTTTCATGTTCAAAATTAAGAGGTAATGTTATTCTGAGTTTCCTCCCCTTACTCGAAAACAATTGTACAATTTATACATTTATCTTATGTCTAATATGACAACACATTTAATATACGGAGGACAGGTGAAAAACTTCAAATCTCTGATTATGAAACAGTTATATTCTACATTTCATGCTATAAATAAGTAATACTTGTGTATATCAAATTAATTTAACATTAAATTTGCTAATTTTTAAAACAAAATGTCTCACAGATGTATATATTATTCTTGCAAGATTTAAAAAAAAGAGAATTCAATTTGTTTACAAATATGTCGATCGTTTAAAAATGGCAGAAAATTGAAAGATGAAAGAAAACTGAAAAGATTTAGATTTCAATCAGCATAATTTCTGTTTGAAATATACCGATGTATTTTGCTTACTGGAAATATATATATATATATATATATATATATATATATATATATATATATATATATATATAATAGGTGTCCAGTTTGTAAACGGTGAGGATAATCCAACAAGATTACCTTAATATAAAATATTAGGTGGTAAATCCATATAGAGAGCTCGATGGGTGTTAACCAGAGCGATATGAAATTTATAAAGGAAAAGTCAAATACAATGACGTGTTGAGTTTTCCTTTATATATAATGAATGGTTATAGGTCAGATTTAAATTTAATATGACCAGTAAACAATTGTATTAAAAAGTGTTCCAAACATGTTTGAAGGAAAATGGAGATTCAACATGTAGACAATGTAGGAAAGTTTAGTCGGTTACGCTACCATGTTTTCGACCATTTTGGTTTTGTCAGGCTTTTTGTTTTGGCTGATGGCTTAACGGTTAACGCTTTTATAAGTTCGTAACTGAAAGTTCAAGGTAAGTACTTTTTTTTTTTAATCCTTTCATCCTGGTTTGTACGAGTCAAAAAATATTTTCTAATCAGCTTAACCTAATTATTAATTAAAACTCTCCTTAAACCTGGGGTTTAGCACTGGGCCGGTTTTACCGTAGAGCATACCAAACACGTACGCTAGGTCAAAATTTACTCATAAACGCCATCTTTTCTAATTACCCCAGATGACACTCTATGCCCTTTGGCATAACCAAAATCAGAGGTTTGTCAACCAAAAATCTGCGTAGTTTATTTAGTTGTGATTGTTTAAAGGAATCTCAACTGCAAATGGTTTATTTAATATCGAAATTTAATTTTCTTAAAAAAATTAGTAATTTCTTTTACAGAAAATGAATTGCTGGTAACATTTTTTTCAATCTGTTTTGTTGGTGATATATTTTGGTCCTTACAAATGTATTGTTCTTAATATTTTGTTTTTTTTACAAAAACCGTATCGTTGTCAATTTTCTTAGTAGGAAAATATATTGCTGTCACTTTCACTATAAAATTGTATTTCTACGTTTTCCAGAATGTTAAAAAGTTTAGCACTTGTAAATGTTTATATAATGAAGCTGTTAGCATTTAATAAATGTTAGAAAGGAAGCCCTTACCACTAGTAGAAATACCGGTAACAAATAGTGAATTTGGGAAACAGATTTTCCTTGAAAATATCGTTTAATAGAAAGATTTTATAAATTTCAATAGACAGTAGAAGTACCTATTTAGTTAATGAATATCGAAAACGGCTAATATATATATATATATATATATATATATATTGTAAGAAAATTATGGAACACGTAAGTTTTAAACCCACTGTTTGTGCATTTACTTTTATAAAGAGTGCTCGATACAACGTAGAGCTTTATATTGTATACAACATATATATCTTGCATTCTAACAACGTAGCAAGCAGAGATTAGGACACAGGCTGGGGCTTGATCAACCTTGGCTGGGTCAACCTGGGGAGAAGGCATGATGTTTTTAAAGGACCGAAACCGTCAATGAACCGAGAGTCATAACTGATTATGTGCCATGACCACATTTAAATGATGGATTTTTCAAATTCAAAATAGTGTATGTCACATTCTAATAAGTCTTACATTGTGAACTACTTACGATAGCATGATTAAACTGGGACAATTTAAAAGCTAAATGTACCAAGTTGTCTTTTGTTAATTTAATTTTAGATTGATTGGATTTAACTTTATTTTTTACCTTTTCCAGATCCCGTAATATCATTAACAAAGCAAGAGAATACGTCCTAGAATACGCTAAGTGTGAGACTTAGACACGTGTTCAAACGGAAATTTCGTACAACGTCTATCAAGCAGGCGCCAGGCGGATGTTCCATTTCTAATTAGTGTCCCAAATTTAAGGAAGATGGGTGTCTGTTCCGGTTAAAGTGAACAGAACGACCCTTAACTTTTAGATGGTATAATTGAGCAAATTCGACAAGCTTTCAATCGTAGCCCTCAGATATCAGTCACAAGAGTCAGTCGGAAACTTAAACTCCGTCCAAAGACTGCTTGGCGCGTCCTAATGAGACAGCTGCAATTTACACCATACAAGATTCAATCGGCCCAGCAGTTGGAGAACACTGTAGACCTATTCGACATGAATTTGGCATGCGTTGTGTAAGACACAGCACTCACTTTTACACTAGTAAAGTCCTGTATAAAGAGGTGGAAATAGTAGCTTTCAGAAAATTACTATTACAATGTCATTGTACATCATAATTTGATTTCTGCTATGGTCGCACAACCTACTAAATGTGCAGGAAGACCTAAGGCAGGTCATGGTGTATTGTTATTGCTCAGTTACATTTTTCTATCTCCCCTAACATCCCTAGCGTTACATAGACAAAATTCTCCTTAGTGTGTGGGCTGCACTGAACAAGACAATTTTTTGTATATCTCTTAAGCTGTGGTTTCCAGGGATTCTTCCAATGTGTTGTTTTGTTCCATTTTTTTTTATCTTTCCAAGTCTTATTTTTTCTACTTGTCAGAAACAAAAGAAACTCGATACGTAAAGCCACAAATTTATTCGCCTAAAGAGAGTCAATTTTAGACTCGAAACCCGTGTATGGATACTGGATACTTAATGTATCATAACATGTATGATAACAAAAACAATAAATATACACTTTAAAGAAAACGTTCACGGCTTCTCACACTTTTAATTCTAAATAATATATGTATATTGCTTATATGTGTGCTTGCGTGTGTATATATATATATATATATATATGTGTGTGTGTGTGTGTGTGTGTGTGTGTGTGTGTGAATGTGAGTGCGCCTGTGTGGCTACCTGCATTTCTGTCTGTGAGTGTCCATATATGTATATCGGTCTGCGTATGGTAAATATATATATTTTGTATCCAGAATTAACTGACAGGAAAGAATAGACCAACATGCTCATATACATATAGACGCGCCTGCACGCACGCATACACATACACACACTCGCATGCATACATACATACATACATACATACATATATATGAGAAAAATTAAGGCAGACACGTTATTTCATGGTAAATCGGAAATATAGGTGTAAAATCCTTTGTAAGATAAAGACGGAAGCTGATGATGGTTCGCCTGAAATAGTCCTACACTTCCGATTTACCATAAAATAACGTGTCTGACTTAATTTATTTCTTATATTTACCTATATGTATTTATATACATTTAGAGATCTCTTAGAGAGTTATTCTACCACTGTATGTACAGGATACTCCTATGGATTCTTCTATAGCCACACTGCATGCTGATAATATATATATATATATATATATATATTACCGATTCGCAGCGCAAATATTAATGTTGGTAATATTTCTAAGTGATACTAAATTATATATTCATTGAAATATGGCAAGGCTTCCCGAATCAATAATTGAGTATTAAGAGAGTTATGTGGCTGTTTCAATTCCCTGTCCCTACACGACTCAGCCACCTTGTCATTAACGGCCGAGCAGTGTTTTCGGATGCCATTATTACACATTTCTTCCGAGACCACAAATTTGCCATGTCACTTTCACGGGCAACTGCTAAAGTCTTACTTTTCATTTGAGCGATGTCGGGGAAAACAGATTAACACATTCATAGATTTCTTTTGCAATGGGCTGAGCCAACATTGACACAAGCACAAAAAATGTTGCAATGGAGACAGTTTCCTAATTTGAGTGTGGACACTGAAAATCAAGATTAACGCTTCTGTTTTTAGCAAGATAAATATTAAGGAATTGGTTCGAAGAAGGTTAGAAATAACAGTAAATCTAGATATGCAGATTACATGTTTACACTTTAAAAGCGTAAACAAATACATGGTGTCTACAAAGTCATTTGACGTGGCGAGTGACGCTTGCTTTCCATACTTAATTGTGTAATTAATTTCTATTTAAATATCTGAGTAGCAAAGGCGTCTTCTTATGGAACAGTAGCAAAAGAGAGATGCATACGCGTCTGCAGATGAAACAGTTAAAAAGAGGTTAACATGTAACAATAGCAAAAGTGGACCGAAAAGGCGTCTGCTCAGTGAACAATAGCAAAAGTGGACCGAAAAGGCGTCTGTTCAGTGAACAATAGCGGAAGTGGACCGAAAAGGCGCCTGCTCAGTGAACAGTAGCAAAAATGGACCGAAAAGGCGTCTGTTCACTGAACACTAGCAAAAGTGGACCGAAAAGGCGTCTGCTCAGTGAACAGTATCAAAAGTTGGTCGTAAAGGCGTTTGCTCATGCAACAGTATCAAAAGTAATTATCAAAGGCGTTTGCTCATGGAACACTTGCAAAAGTGAGTCGCAAAAGCATTTGTTTCGTTGACTAGTACGAAAAGTGGGTTGCAATCGCGTCTACTCATAGAACAGTAGCACAAGTGGATCGCATAGTAGTCTGCTCACGAAAAGGTAGCAAAAAGTGGATCGCGAACTCAAATGCTCATGAAACCGTATCAAAAGAGATTGGCCTATGCGTCTGCTTATGGAGCAGTAACAAAAGTGGGTCACAAAGGAGTCTGCTCATGGAACAATAGCAAAAGTTGATCGCAAAAATGTTTGCTCATGGAACGGTAGCAAAATTAGATCGATTTTGATTTTTGTCAAACTTCATTGTTTACATTACGTGCCGTGCCCCGTCACGACCCTCTCCATCTTCCTCTTCCATGAAGTTCTTAATAAGTTTTATCTTGTTCTTTCTCTTAAATCCTCTTCTACCATATAGTTGCTCAAGCGCTTTAAGTATGTTACGCACTGCTAACTCTTCTCCCGTTTTCTCTTAAAACGCCCTGTGTATATCAGATTCTCTAAGCCCCCCTTCCTCATTATGTGTTTCAGAAATTTCAACTGTCTCTTCCTGACATGAAGTATAATTTTACTTTTTGCTTCTATTCTCTCCAAAACCTCGTCGCTGCTCATATGTTTGGCCTAGGGTATCTCCAGAATCCTTCTATAGAACTATTTCTACTGCTTCGAGTCTCTCCCTAATCTTTTAGAAGATCTCCCAGCATTTGTCACATAGAACGACAGATATCACGTAACAGTTTAGTACTAATTTCTTTGTGTCTCAATATTCTTACTCAGTTCTTTTAAAGCATCCTTGGCTATTCATACTCCTTCAGATTTCAGTATCACACTTCCCGTCCTATGCTAGAACACCTCCCATGTATTTAAATTGGTGTACTTGCTTGATTTTAGTATTCCTCTCCTGCGATTAGGAGGAGGGGAATTTTGCTGATGGTGTTACATTCAATCTTCTTGAGGTTTATGCTTAATTCATTTTTTTCGCTTTCCTTCTCTACCGTCTGAAGGAGGTTATATCGCTTCCTTTCCGTGACTTCTATCAGCACATGTCATCTGTATATATTATATTATTAAGATTGTTGTTGCCAGTGATAAATCCTGGCAGGATTTGTAGTTATCTCAGAATTTACTCGACTTATAGATCTGGTGAGAAGACACATCCTTGTCTTAAACCGCTTTCTATTTTCGCATTTCTGCTGAAAAGATTTTCTATTCCTATGAAAGCAGTTTGCTTCCAGTAGAGATTCTTGATTATTCTAATGTCTTTCCAGAATATGTTAGGCTTGTTTAACAGTTCTAACGGGTCTTTTATTGTACTTTTTAGAACGTTTTGGCATAGTCTATAAAAGACAGGTACACGTCAACTGAACTACTATATTCTCAATCTATGTTCTCATGTGATTTAACCCTTCATCACTCAGAGAGTTTTACTTAGTCTAACTTACCAACAACTATGATTTTTATACAAGCTTAATATCCGTTCTGCTTTTTCTTGTGAATTATTCATTGTCATCCAGTTTCATGAGTAACTCCTGGTAATATTTTAACTGCGGTTTGCACTGTAAAAAGAAAAAACAAAAAAAACAGCATTAACTGCGGTATGAAATATATCTGTAAAAGACAAACTGTCAATTAAACTGTTAATATCATTAAAAAGAACTTTAATAATTACACATTAATATGTGATATAAAACATTTAGTTGCCACCTCTTTTAAGTTTACAGTAATTACTTTTTTAAAATTGCGTAATCCCCTAGTAGATGTTGTGGTGCAGTGGATATCGGCTCGGAACGAGAAAGTGGAGCCGAGTTCAAATTCGTTGCGTTCACTTACGCGCAAATACCATTGGAAAAGTTTTAATCCGTCTCTTTCCTTCAGTTATGGACTAAATAACAGGGCAGATTGGGTTCTGTAGCGTTGGCTGGCAACCAGTCTACTGCAGAAATTAATGGCAACCTACTGCGAGTAAATCTTCTGCCCAGTCAGTCATATCTCTTTCGAGACATGTCAAAGCTTATATCACCTATGGCACTTAACTGACTGAATCCCCCAGCAGAAGGCTTTAATCCATCTGCTTCTGGCTTTAGGATAACTAATAATAATCGTATCTATTAACAGAACTAAAGTGATACAGTTCAACGCGTACCAAAGCGAAGAGGATATCTACTCAAATGTAGCCGACAGTAATAAGCGATAATGGAGCGATAATTATTGAATCTGAAGTAACATGTGTTCAAAGTCCTTATCAAGGTTGACTTAAATCTGAAGTAACATGTGTTCAAAGTCCTTATCAAGGTTGACTTAAATCTGAAGTAACATGTGTTCAAAGTCCTTATCAAGGTTGACTTAAATCTGAAGTAACATGTGTTCAAAGTCCTTATCAAGGTTGACTTAAATCTGAAGTAACATGTGTTCAAAGTCCTTATCAAGGTTGACTTAAATCTGAAGTAACATGTGTTCAAAGTCCTTATCAAGGTTGACTTAAATCTGAAGTAACATGTGTTCAAAGTCCTTATCAAGGTTGACTTAAATCTGAAGTAACATGTGTTCAAAGTCCTTATCAAGGTTGACTTAAATCTGAAGTAACATGTGTTCAAAGTCCTTATCAAGGTTGACTTAAATCTGAAGTAACATGTGTTCAAAGTCCTTATCAAGGTTGACTTAAATCTGAAGTAACATGTGTTCAAAGTCCTTATCAAGGTTGACTTAAATCTGAAGTAACATTTGTTCAAAGTCCTTATCAAGGTTGACTTAAATAATCCTTATTCCGTGTTCCGACTCTAATGAAGTAAATTAGGACAATTTCATGGATAGGGAACAAATTTGAGGTACAATAAATGTTTTTGATAAAGCTAACCGAGAAAAGCTTGCGTCGAACATGTGAGTAACGAGGAAGTTTTAAGGAATATGTAAATAAAACGGACACAGGTTTTTTCTATTAATTCACAGCAAATAATGTAAGTTTACTTACCGTAAATATTAATTAACACCAAGAAACTATAAATTTGAAATGAAATATTTTTTCATGCTTTTTTTTATTAAAAGATTTTGTACTCATTGGAAATTATAAATTTTAAATCGAAATTTGTTTAGCTTGGCTGCTAAAATGATAACTAAAGATTAACAAAAATTAGGCAGTTATTCATATTTCGCAAGTGCAAATGATATTAGAAGTATTTACAAAGAATTAAAAAAAAAATTAAAAATATCTCTTTTTGTCTTGTTTATCGAGGTGAGCTCGAACGTAGACCGCACACTTAGAAATAGCGCACCCAACTCGTCAACATTTTGATTGATCGCGGAAGTCAACCCAAATGGAATGCAATTCAAGGGCTTCGTCCTGGGAGAATTTGGTTCAAATATTAGTAAATATAAATTATTTTTATTATGGGATGAATTAATATTTTAGTATGAATTAACAGAAAAGACCCAATAGACAGTTATAATAGTTAGGAAAAAAAGTCATTTGAAATTTTTAAAAAACAACAATGAGGAAAGAAGGGTTAGAGAATCTGATGTTCAGGAGGCACACTGAAACGAAGAACAGAGGAGAGCAGAGCTTCTGCAAATGGTTAGCAGAACAGGGATTAGCGTGAAAATCTAGAAAGAATAGGAAGTTGTAAAGAGCCATAACCAACTGTGGTAGAAGAAGAAGAAGAAGAAGAAGAAGAAGAAGAAGAAGAAGAAAACGAAATTTTACATAGAAACGTAGAATATTCGTTCATTGTCCGGAAAATTAGGTTTTTTTTCCTCGTTAATATAGAGTATAAATATATAATCAGCTGTAAAAATTTTATATTCCCGATATTTTTTTACAAGTTCTCTTTAGCAGTGGATATTTTTGCAGCCCTTTTCATCGAGTAGGAAGTTTGCATATTTACACATTCGATTTCGCATTTCAAACAAATTTTATTGTGCTACCAAAGCCAAACATTTAAATGCATTTCAGATAAAGGCAGTTACGTGTAAATAGCTGATAATTCAGAAAACGTTGTTTCTCTGTAAGAACATTTATATAGTAGAACATTAGAAAAAAGAAAAGAAAAATAGGTTATTTTAATATAACTGTCAACGCAACATAAGACCCAATAACTACACAAGGTTGAATACTATTGAATGCGTATGTCTTGGAGAAAAAAGAAATTCTTCTGGTCTGGTGTCTTTGCTATGAATTTAATGATTCTTGATTAAATCCAAAGAAGAATCTGCAATGTTATTGGTCCTGACATATCATCCCGGTTTCATTTCGATTCCCATGTCAAAACTATTGCATGCATACTTTTTCTTGAAGAGCAAATTCATTAAAGTTATACTTGATTTACTATCAGGCAATCATGTCTTGAAAAAGACATGACTGACTGGACAGAATATATTCCAGCAGTAAGTTGCCATTACTTTCTGCGGTAGACTGGTTGCCAATCAAGGTTATCAAGTGCACTTCTCCGATTTCTTGTTCTGTGCCGATATCCACTCCACCACAAAGCTCATCTTCCGAAAATAGTTCAGTCAGTGCCATCCGTGATACACGCTTTGGGCGATCTTGTCTCGAAAGAGACATGGCTGACTAGGCAGAAGATTATCCCTCAGTAGATTGCCATTGCTTTCTACGGTAGACTGGTTGCCAGCCAAGGCCATACAACCCAATCTGTCTTATCATTTAACCCATAACTGGAGGAAAGGGAAGGATTAATACCTTTTCAAAGGCTATTTGTACTTAATTGAATGCAAGGAATCCAATTGGAATTCAAAATGGCACCCCCCCCGATCGCTCGTTCCAAGTCGATATCCATTGCACTCTTTTGCAAAATTAATTTCCGCGGTTTTTTTTTATCCCTTTGGTGTGTACTTTCGTGCCTAACATTCCCCTCTGATTATGAATCAAATTCCAAGCCAAATCTTTATCTTAGAAGCGCTTTCATACAGTCTGCGTATATCTTGATATGATATTCATAATCCCAGTTCCGCGCATGCAAATCATTAATCTCTTCAAAGTATTATCTCTGCCAGGTTAAGCAGAAATCACAAACCTTCAGGTCTTGTACATTGCTGGAAAGATTAAACTTAATTATGGCTAAGATAAGCAATAGCTTTCCAAGTCTTTCAAACAGGCACCAATGACACATAACCAATGACACATAACCAATGACACATAACGGACAATTATCAAATTATTATCAATCTGCAGAGGTTTCCATATTCGGATAAAATTTATAAGCATAATTTGAAAATAAATCGTTAATCCGAAGACATTATATTTTACGGATATTCCATTATAAAGCTTTGCTATTATAAAACTGAACCATCCATAGCATTATAAGGCGTGCTGCTGAAATAAAAACTCTCAATATTTACAAAAATAAAAAAATAAATAAAAGGACAACTTATTCTTCGTGGATTCAATCTATTTTTTTCAAACGGTATATAATCTTATAGGTTATTTAATGCCGGAATTTACTTTTCTTGCGAGCTTTGGTGATTTTGTTTTATAATTAAAATCTGTTGTTGGAATTTATTTTTTATATATATTGACGGCAGATTTGGGATTCACTTTTTGCCCAGAGCTGGATTCCTAACATTTGCTACCACTCCGGGTCGGGTTAGACCTGGAAACACCAGCAAATAAGAGCTGGTTTCAGGTTCCTCAAAACCGCCAATCTCACAATCAGAGGCCTTGTTGCCGGCTGTAGTTTATTGCCATACCCAAAATGATCAGTCTATGAAAATTCTGCAAAAGGTTTATGTCGAAAAAAATAAAAATAAGGCAAATTACATTAGCTTCATCGACATCATACCACTTCCACAAACGACGAGAAGTCATTTATACCAAGCTAAAATACCTTACAGTTCTGCGAATTGATCTTTGTCAAAACCGCTTTTTTTCTCGTAGGATGTGCGTTGTGGTGCAGTGTATATCCACTTGGAACAAGAAATCGGAGAGCCGAGTTCGAATTCCAGTTGAATTCCTAGCATTCACTTACGCGCAAATACCCTTGAGAAAGGTATTAATCCGTCTCTTCCCCCCGGTTATGGGTTAAATAATAGGACGGATTGAGTTCTTTAGCCTTGGCTGGCAACCAGTCTACCGCAGAATGCAATGGCAACCTACTGCAGGATAATCATCTGCCCAGTCAGTCGTATCTCTTTCGAGACCTGATCGTACACGCGTGTATCAAGTATGGCACTTAATTGACTAAAGCTTTTTTAAATTCATTTTTAAGGTAAAGAAATAGGAAAAAATCAGAACGTATAAAACTTGTGAATTAAATCATTACAACTTTCCTTTTATTGATGAAGGAGAAGTGAAGAGGCATCGTCAGGCCAGTGAAGCATCATCAAGTTAAATTTTCTATGGCGTCTTATTTTGCTAAACTTTTAGCTAATATTCTTATTTTTGGTTATTTTGTTTTTATGGCATATCAACCTCGGCAGGTCATTTATTGCCAACTAAATTTTATCTATTTATTGCTCGTAATACATTTTTCTTTCAACAATTTATTGTTGCTTTTATATAAGTTTTGTGGCTAGTAATACTTTTTTCTTTTCGAGTATCAAGATTCATTGTGATTTTGTTTTTAAGGGCAGGGTCCCCAAGACATACCATGCTATTTAACCCATAACTGGAGGGAAGGGACGGATTAATCTCTTTCCCAAGGGTACCAGTACTTAAGTGAATGCAGGATATTCAACTGGAATTCGAACTCGGCTCACCGATTTCTCTTTCCGAGGCGATATCCGCTGCGCCACAACGCACATCCGTCACTAAACGCTTACAGCACCTGGTATTCCCAAGCGGTCACCCATCTAAGTACTGACCAGGCTCAACGTTGCTTAACTTCGGTGATTAATATTTTTAAATCAATTACGTAATGAACAAATGTTAGTGTATACGTTTACTTTCTAAAATGTTAACTAGCAAAATATACTCAGCATCACCCTCCTTCTGACATTTCCTATATCTGACCACCCCTTCTCTTCATCTTCCCCTATGTAACCCCATTCGCAATAGTGGCAGTGGAATGCCTTGCTTGGGGTGAAATGATTAAGAAAAAAATCACAGAAATTTTTTGCCGTAAACTTTCCACCTAACCAGCTTGATTTTACTTTGCATGCTTTTATTTACACCTTTGGATAGTCCTTTTCACTGAGCTTTTTGCTCTCAAGGCTCTAATTTTAAAGCCAAATTTCATCTCTAGTTAGAATCCACTTCAGGTTGTTTTTAATACTTTGATCTCATTTTATTAAATTTTCCGTTGAAAATTCAGATTTTGTCTGATGCTGATCTCCGGTTTGGTTACCCATCGAGCCGGAAGTTAGTACGGAAGTATTAATTAAATTTAATTATCCTTATTTCGGGCAGAAAGACTCACAACGTCGTTACAATCCAGAAGAAGCCGGATAAAAGCCGAATCAATTCAGAATTTATTTAATTTTATAATCAATTCTCCCATGCAAGTTAATTAGGCAACAAAGATGCAAGTGAGTGAAACAGATTTTAAAAGGAACTGGAAAACTAACTCTAAAAAAGGGAATATGGGGTAAATTTCTCTTTTTCAAAACCCATGGAATGAATGTGAAATGGATATTAAGAAGATTGCAGTAGGAAATGGCTACACACTGCTTCGTGTGTAATCTAGTATTCGTGATAAATCTGAAAAAATTTAGAAAAATTTTATGATCCAGAAATGTTTACCGTATATTTACGGTTACCGTAGCTTGGGGAAGCTTACCCTAACGTTCCTAGTTAATTTATTACATAAGCTATTTTCTTCAATTTACGGCTTCTTTTCACTTCCCAAACCGAAAAGACATTCTGCCCACCATCATGATAGTTCAGTGATCTATAATTAAAAATGTTAGGGTGATGTTGAGTATATAAGTAAAAGAGATTAAATGTTCAAAGATATGATGGATTCGCAAGTACCAAACTAAATTTCGTTGAAATGTAGTTTCAAAATGTGTATACGCTTTTGAATACTTCCGTTTCTTAATCCGAATATTACATTGTCTGTCACCAGGGAATTTTTCACTACAGTTCCGGAAAACGCTTTCCGATTACCACCAGTGAATTTTTAAGAACATTTATATAAAGTCATAGTAGCCTTCGCTGTGTAAGCGGAAAGAAGGTCTGTAATCTGTTTGCAATTTATACTGCTTGACGGCTGGTAGTAATTTTTATCCTTCTAATCATAAGTCGTTGTGTACATAATCTGTCCTTGAATGGCCCTGAAGAGCGATGAACCATAATCAGTTAGCGCTTTTGGTTTATTAATATTATTTTTTGCGTTATATTGTTTTATTAAAGTTTTGATATATGTAAAAGAAGAGATACATAAAAGTTTAAGTTTAAATGTGCTAAATAGTCGGGAATCTGTGTAGGGACAGGAAGGTTTTCTGCCTGAAACAATCCTGCACATCTATAAATCTACCATCCACCCATGCATTACATACTGCTGGCATATCTGGTCGGGTGCTCCTGCTATCCATTTACGTGTCCTTGACAAAACCCAATGTAGAATCTATAATGTGATCGATCCAGACTTGGCAGGTCAGATACAGTCACTTTATGTGGCTTACCTGTGTCTCTTCTACAAATACTTTCGCGGCTTCTGCTCCGATGAACGTAGCTCATTGGTGCCCCCTATATATAAATTTACTCGAGCAACAAGATTAGCAACTAGGTCCCACCCTATTACTGTGAAATCAATAAATTGTAAACGCGAATTCTATTCCATCATCTTCTTTTCTGACACTTCCTTTCCATTTATTTGCTTTCCCGACAACCATAATCTCCAAGAATTTAAATGTTAAGTCAATAGTCATCTCCTATATCACTAAGCTGCATCCTCTCTCTCTCATGCTCCTTTCTACGTCAACTCCACTCTCATCAGTATTCTCATCCTTCTCTTACCCACTTCCTGAGACAGATATATATATATATATATATATATATATATATATATATATATTAGTCATCCACATACAAGCCTGTTTCGCTGTATCACAGCTCATCAGTGTGGCTAGACGAATCCACTTGCTTCTGACCGGGATCGAAACTCGATATATATATATATACGATTGAAAGTACAAAAAACTTATCCGCACTCATAGCACAGATATGAAATAGCGAAATTTCGTAGAATATTTTCTCTTAACCTCAAATATTCTCATATAATTTATGTAGAGAGAAACAACATGACTAAGAGACAGAGACAAGAAGAAATTTTCTAGTATCCAGCAACATTTTTTTTTCAGAGAAACTTTATTTCAAATAAATTATTTTTGTTTCTTGCCTTGAAAAAATTAGTCAGTGGACAAAACTAAATATATTTTTCGTCTTGTCTGTTTCTTTCAGTTATATATAGCCATTTGCAGACAGTCATATTTGTTGCATCATAGATTATCAGTACGGGTAGACATCCGACTGCTTCTAACCAGGATTGAAGCCGACAAATTGACATTAGTAAGCGATTTTACCTCTGAGTTATGTGCACTGGGTGAAGGAAGTTAGTATATATATATATACTTTCATGTCTTCTGCTCGGACGAGCTTAAGTCACTGATGCCTCCTCAACAGGTGTTTACTCGTGCAACCAGACTGACAACTGGGTCCCACCCATTCACAGTCAGGTTAGACAAATGCAGACGACAATTCTACTCCTGCAGCTTCTTCTCTCGCACTTCCCGCCTGTGGAACTCGCTCCCGTATTCTTGCTTTCCTGACGGCTACAACCTCCAGAAATTTAAATGCAAAGTCAATACTCATCTACTGGACTCTAGTTCTCTCCCCACCCCTGTATAACCTTCCCTTTCTCTCCACCTATGTATCTGTCATCGCACCTGCTTTCTATTGTTCCTTTCTAACTAGTTTGTACTCCTCATTCTTTTCTAATTAATCTTTTTACATTTATGTAACCCCCAGCACATCAGTGACGTTTCCGCCTTGCTCGGGGTGAAATGATTAAAAAAAAAATCTATATATCCGCACTAACTTTCTCAGCGTTGATTCATTCCTTCACACTAACTCACCTGATATCTTGGCCCTATGTGAAACTAACCTTAACCCTTCTATCCCCTCTTCTGAATTTGACGTTGCTGGCTCCCTTCCCCTTTTCAGGAAGGACTCCAGTGTTCATATGCATGGGCTTGGTGTGTATGTCAGCGAACACCTTCCCCTGATCATTCTTTCATGTGCTTCCACCTCTCACTTCTAAGCTCGATTAACTATCTCTTCGTTCTCTACCGCTCCCCTTCCTCCCATGACTGTTCGTTACTTGACAGTGTCTCTGACAATATCGACAAAGCCATTTCTTCCCATCCCTCCGCCCATATATTCGTGTTTGGTGACTTTAACGCCCACCACAGCAAATGGCTGGAGAACTCTGTCACCAACCCTGCTGGTGTCCACACCATGAATTTTTCAATAACCCAATCCCTTACGCAAGTGGTGAACTTCCCCACGCGTTTCTCCGACAATCCTAATGGAAGGGACTCACTACTAGACCTCTGCTTCACCTCCATCCCATACTCTTGCACTACCAGACAACTCTGCCCACTTGGTAACTCTGACCACACCGTAGTTTTGGTCAACATTTCATTCCGCTCCCACCCAACCCAAGAAATCCAGACAAGTAGTATATCCTACTGCTACCAAAGAGCAGACTGGGATTCGTTCCGAGACTTCCACTGTGACGTTCCTTGGAACAACGTTTTTAGTCTTCCCATCGAAGAATGTGCATCCGAGGTCTCCTCCTGGGTTAAGGCTGGCATCGATGCTTTCATCCCTGCCAGGAAATTTCAGCTTAAATCTCATTCGTCTCCATGGTTCTCGCCCGCTTGCTCGGCCGCCATTGCCCACCGGAATCATTTCTTCCGACTCTATCGTAGCTACGCGTCGGACCAAAAGAACCGCCTTTTCGCTTCAGCTCGTAATAAGTGTAAAAAGATAATTAACGAAGCTAAGATGTTATTTGCTGCCAGAATGAAGTAACGCATAGCATCCTCTAAGTTCGGCACCAAGGACTACTGGCGATTCTGTAAAAGAGTACTTAACAAGAGCAAATCCACAATACCTACACTAATAAACAAATTTGAGGTCCTCACCTCCCCAGCGGACAAGGCTGAATGTTTTGCCCGCAGATTCTCGAATAATTCGATAATGGACTCGTTTGGAGTATCTACACCCGACTTCTCACCTAGAACTGATGCTCAACTGAATGACATCCATATTACACCTTCGCTTGTCTCTAAGATAATCTCAAAACTTGACCCTCACAAAGCGAGCGGAGGGGACGGAATCCCAATCATAGTCTTAAAGAAATGTGCCCCCGAACTTTCCTCTGTACTTTCTAAGCTCTACAACTCCTGCCTATCTGCTCCCTGCTTTCCTACCTGTTGGAAATCTTCCTCTCTATATTTAAAAACACTGGAGAACCCTCGGACCCCGCAAATTACCAACCTATCAGCCTTCTTCCGATCTTCGGCAAAGTGTTCGAAGCCATTATCAACGCCGAGGTCGTTCAGCGTCTCACGGCCTACGGGCTCCTCTCCGACAAACAGAATGGCTTCCGCTTCACCAGGTATACTGCTGATATGCTAACGACCATCACCGAGTACATATATCAGGCACTCGACAGGAATGGTGAAGCCCGAACCGTTGCCTTGGATATCTTTAAAGCGTTCGACAGAGTTTGGCATGCTGGTCTTCTATGCAAACTGCGGAGCTATGGTATAGCTGGACAATTGTTTGAACTAATCCAGTCATTCCTATCTAACCGCACATTGAAAGTGGTATTAAACGGACATGCCTACCAGAACTACCATACGAACGCGGGTGTCCCTCAAGGCTCTATCCTAGGTCCTACGCTCTTTCTGATCTACATCAATGTTCTCCCAGATACCATAAGATCCCAAGTAGGTATGTACGTCGATGGCACCACAGTTTATTCTCGCCTCGACCGAACATCTGCTGCGGGCGACAAAGCTAACCTTGCAGCCGAGCTTGGAAAGAACCTCCAATCCGTAGTGGACTGGGGTAAGAAATGGCTCGTAAATTTTAATGCTTCTAAAACGAAGCTACTATCAATTAATCATCATAGACAATCGCACCTACCTCCTATTAGTATGAACCAGGCTTGCCTCCGAGAGAGTAAAACACTACGCCTCCTTGGTTTCACACTCTCAGCGGACCTCAAGTGGAATGACTATATCGAATCCATTGCTAAATCCGCTGCTATGAAAGTCGGTTCTCTGTGCAGGGCCCGGAGGTTTTTTCCGTCTGAATCTATCCTGCACATTTATAAATCTACTATCCTCCCGTGCATTGAATACTGTTGCCATATCTGGTCGGGTGCCCCTGCTATTCTCCTTGGGCTTCTAGACAAGGTACAGCGGAGGGTTTGTAATGTGATCGATACCGACTTAGCAGACTCACCGGCGCGACGTGGCTTCCCTGAGTCTCTTCTATAAATACTTTCACGGCTTCTGCTCCGATGAACTTAGATCACTGGCGCTCCCTAGGTTCGAATTTGCACGAGATACTGGATTAGCAACTAGATCCCACCCTTTTACAGTAAAACCGATAAAATGCAACCGCAACTTCTACTCCAGTAGTTTCTTTTCTCGCACTTCCCGACTGTAGAATTCTCTTCCACATGACTGCTTCCCCGACGGCTACAATCTCCAGGAGTTTAAATGTAAGGTCAATAGACACCTAGCAAAATAACTTCCATTCTTTCAAACACTCTTCCCACCCACCCAAATATCTATCACCTCCCTTCTGACATTTCCTATATCTAACCACTCCTCCTCTTTACCTTCCCCTATTTAGCCCCAAGCGCAATAGTGGCAGTGGAATGCCTTGCTTGGGGTGAAATGATTATATCATTTCATATATATATATATATATATATATATATATTAAATAAGTAATTCATCGAGTTTTTATTAGACCTCAACAGAATACAGAAAGCACTGGACGGCCGTTTCGTCCTATATTTGTAACTCATCAGCAGTGAATATCCATTATCAGGAATTGAAACCCAGACAGTTGTGTTATTAATTATTATTTCTCGTTATATATATATATATATATATATATATATATATATATATATATATATATATGATATTTACAAAAGAGTTATTATATTTCTACCATGTAGTGTCTTCACTCTTGAAAACAGTACATGGTAAAAACATAATAACTCGTTTACAAATCACCAATATTCTAACATTCTAAAATATAATTTTATTGAACACTTTTTAATACAACTGTGTACTGGTGTAACATTATTTTGACCAAAACCTAAGTAATTAAATAATCTATCTATCTATCTATCTATCTATCTATCTAGGGAGAGAGAGCGAGAGAGTGAAATTTGTGATAAAATCCTTTTTTTACCGCTACACAAGGGCTGTCGTACTTCTGTAAAATCTCTAATGCATCATCAGGTGATATACGTATATTGTCGGATGAGGTATTAGATACAGTCCCGAAACACTATAGCTCATGTGTAGCGGCAAATCATTGTTTTTATTATAAATTCTAATAATAAAAAATTACTATAAATATTACTGTACATTTTAAAAGTAAATGCTTCGAAATATGGATTTTTATTTCATTGTTTCTCACTACTTCAAATATATATATCTATATATATTTATATATTGTCATCCGCAATTTTTTTTAATCATATCACCCCAAGCAAGGCGAAAACGCCACTGATGTGCAGTGGGCTACGTAAGAGTGAAAAGATCGGAAAAGAGAAAAACCGGAAACCACATCCTAAGCAGGAAACAAGGGATGAACCTCGTCACCTGTTCAATAGATGTGGGTGGAGTGTGAACCGGGCGATAGTTTAGTCTATCTACCCCAATTGAAAAAACATAAAATTTTCATCCGCAGCTGTATCACAGCTCATCAGTACGGTTAGACGCCGATTGCTTTCTAACCCAGGATTGAAACCCGACCGAATTGGCGTCAGTCGGCGATTCTACCTCTGGGTTATGAACGTTCGGTGGAAGAAAGCAGACTTTTTAGCGCATATATTTTCATTAGTGCTCTAATTCATTTTACTGATTGAGCGATACGTATGTGTGTGTGTGTTTGGGTGTTTGGGTATGTGTGTGTGTGTGTGTGTGTGCGCATTTCACAAAATACGTATATTCGTATATATATTTCTTCAACCTTATTTTGCTACATCTTTCCCTTGCGGAACCAGCATCCAAAATTCTATGAATGTTTAAATACTCACAACTGTGCCGGTTTGTCGTAATTCGGTTTGTGAACGATTCTCCTGCGCGGAACTTTTCTTGAATAATTCCTCGTTGACAAAAGGCCCGGACGTTAACAGCTCAGAATATCCCTCCCATTAGGTTTAACTCTTCATTGTTTACGGGCGATTTTCGTCTGGAATTGTTTTCGAAAAATAGACCTAAAGAATTTATCCACGAGACAGGAAACTTTCTCTGCAATCGATTGAATTCTTACTGGAAGAGTATCACCAGGAAACATCCAGATCCGCTCATCACCTTCCCAACCTGCCAAAATGACATTTGCGATATACTTCCTCCGCTGTAACAAATGAGACACGAAATATCTATTAAGTTTCGAAAAATGTCTCTGTAGTGCTTTGAAAAGCCATTTCTATGGAAATGTATGTACTTTATATATATATTCATATATTTATAGACATTTCAAGAAAGGTACTTTGACGTAGAGTAATCGTTAACCAGCATATCTCGCCGAGTAGTGTTCAATCTGAACTGGGGCTCTATGCATTCTACCTTGTGCTGCATCAAAGCTATGCTTAGTGTTGTGTATCTTCGTCGCCAATTTGTTGTGGCATATCTTAACGTAAACCTCTGAATCGAGTTTTTTGTGGAGTTGTTGTGGCGAAACACCGCTGCAAAGTCGTAGTAACCAATTTGGTCGGAAGTAAGACACGGAAGACAGGAGATAGGTTCAAAACAGTGTATTCCCTCTGATTACTGGACACTTGCTTCTCTCTCTCTATCTCTCTCTAACATACTCTGCTTATTTACTGGTAGCCGACATAAACTGGAAAATCAG
Organism: Ascarosepion bandense; assembly: GCA_037127315.1. Classification (NCBI taxonomy): domain Eukaryota; kingdom Metazoa; phylum Mollusca; class Cephalopoda; order Sepiida; family Sepiidae; genus Ascarosepion; species Ascarosepion bandense. The sequence goes on from JBBBDQ010001927.1 coordinate 592,077, forward strand.
AGCAAATTTGCTATGACTTTAGAAATTTTCTCAACTTTCAGTGGTCCGCACGTGGTAAGATAAGATTGAATTTTCTGCTAATTTATTCTACCATATTTGTTTGTATTCATTTAATTTTGGGACTAAATTCTACTAAATTGTTGGTTTAAAAGCCGTTTCGATTTTTTAGTAAAAAAAAAATTATTTTATAATTTTCACGTCTATTGAACAGGTGAAGAGGCTCACCCCTTGTTTCCTGTTTAGGGTGTGGTTTCCGGTTTTTCTCTTTTCCAATCTTTTCACTCTTTTATTTTATTTTATTTTTTTTTTTGTCGATTAGAGTAGATAGACTAAACTATCGCCCGGTTCACACTCCACCCACATCTATTGAACAGGTGAAGAGGCTCATCCCTTGTTTCCTGTTTAAGATGTGGTTTCCGGTTTTTCTCTTTTCCAATCTTTTCACTCTTTTTTTTATTTTATGTTTTTTCAATTGGAGTAGATAGACTAAACTATCGCCCGATTCACACTCCACCCACGTCTATTGAACAGGTGATGCGGTTCATCCCTTGTTTCCTGTTTAGGATGTGGTTTCCGGTTTTTCTCTTTTCCGATCTTTTCACTCTTACGTAACCCACTGCGCATCAGTGGCGTTTTCGCCTTGCTTGGGGTGATATGATTTAAAAAAAAAAACAGTAAGAAGAAATAAGTAAGTCAGAACGGTACCGTTACGCTGCTTATTGCCTGACTAGTAGTTGGCTTTAACTGCGTACTAGCTATCGACAACTGCTTCCTTAACTGCCACTTGCTGGTGATTATATAGTAAAAGAAAGAGTCGCTTACTCGTAGGAGGGCATCATTACACATAAATCAATAAAGATCATAACTTACTGCTAATTATGTAGGTTTTCTTTTGTAATCTGTGTTGGTAAAATTCGCCATAATTTATGGATAAAGTTCGGGGATCAGTTTATGTATTGATCAGAGTAGATAATCAATCTCGTTTTCATGGACCTACTTAGGTTAGTTTATCCTTGGATGACTTATTTGAATCCGATATTGGAAATCGATACCCTGATATCCTATCGGGTCTAATCCAAATTATTATTTAGGTTTTTGCTTTGGGTTTTGCTCTAAGTTGGTATAATTGTAGTTCTTAGTCCTCCTGCTTTAGTGGCAACAAAACGCAACACAATCATCGCAGAGCCATCAGAACTACCATTATTCTTCTTTCATTTTCAGGTCTTTCTCTTGTATTTTGTTATCTGTTTCCATTCTACTGGATAAATATTCCTTTTAAACTGACTCCAATTTACGATAGCATCACCGCTTCGCATTTTTGTACTGTTTATGGTTGAGATGTTTGTTTCTGATTGAACTTCTGGTATGTGATATTTCGTTTTTTTAGATTACACTCGGTCCATTTTCCTCATCTTTTTTTGTTGTTATCTGTTGGAACGCCCGCGCCTATTCGGCTATATTGGACTATTCCATTACTATGTAAAGTAATGGTGGCATCTACGTAAGAGAGTGCGCAGAGCAGCCGTCCGAGTAGCCGGATCGTTTCTCGGGCTTTTAGCTAAGATCAGAGTGTAGTATCTGTTCCGTTACTACATTGTTGTTTGGAAAAGTGTCGGTTATTGGAAAGTGTTCGTTCGGTGATCGTTTTTTGTTGGCGTTCGGTTTCGTGGAGAGCTAAAATCGCGGAGAGTGAATCGTGTGCCTCCGTCTGAAGGCGATTATGGCGGAGGCTCAAACTGAGCTCGGGTCGCCAGTTCCCTCCAACGAGACATGGAGCGGAAAGCAAAATGAATGGCACGTTAGCCACTCACAAAATCAAGGGTCTGAAGCCGTACCGATGACGGCAGAAGAGCGAGAAAAGTTCGACACTCCCGTTTCGAAGGCCTCGAACAGGCCGGAATCGCCCGTTCCTTCCTCATCTGGGTGGAAGGGCGGGAACGTGAGAAAGGGAGAAGACTACTATAGTGGTCCTAGACAAAAGTACGACCAATACATCCAAGGGACGGAGTTGTCGGTTCCGGAATCGGTGGCGGCCATAGAGCCTAGGGTTATCTCCCTGCTGACGAAAGACCCCAAAACACTCAAGTTCGTGGGAGTCAGCCGGGAAAACATTGAGGAGTCCATTAAGGCCCTGAAGATAAAGGCCAAGGCGGTGGCCAGAAGGAGCCACGCAATGTGGGACGTCCTGCTGGGATCGATCGAAGAAGCTAAGCAGTTAGCCGGAGCGACTCTTACGACCAAAACGCTCAGGCTTCAAACTGAGTACATGGGAACCCGCAAGACCAAAATAACTTTGCACGGGGTCCCCATGGACATTTCTGAAGATCATGTGGGCGCCTTCTTTTCGAAATATGTAAAGGTGGAGGAGGTGTCCTCAGTGGTGTCAAAAGCGGGTTTCATCACCGGCGACATGAACCTGCAGGTGACGGTGACTCGCAAAGAGTTCACCGATATCCCGAACATTCTCACCTGCAGGGGACGATCTATTTACGTGGTGGTGGAGGGCAGAAAGCCGTTTTGTTGGGTCTGCGGGGCGTCGGACGTGGCCAAAGCGTGTCAACAGCAGGCAGCCAAAACGGGAACAGCAGCACCAGCAGAAGTAACCTCCAAGGATAAAGGAGACTGGCAGACGGCTGGTAAGAAGAAGACTAAAACGCCTCCACCACCGGAGAAACCTGTGTCACCACCTCCGGCGCCGAAGGCGTCCGCACCACCTCCATCGCCCCCCAAGCAGGACGTCTCGAAGGGGAAGGCGACGAAATCCCCTCAGAAGAAACCCGAAGAGGAAAGGACTGAGGAGGAGATGGACGTGCAGCGGTCTGCATCTTTAAAGCGTAGCAGAGACGAGGAGATGGAAAGGCAAGACAACCCAAAAAGCCTGAGAAAGAGCAGAAGCGGGGAAAAGGTAGCATCAACCAAGGCGAAAAGTGTTTCGCTACCAGTGTCACCGGAGCATCCTACGTATGCGGACAAGGCAAAAAGCCTTCCCTCTTCCCCACAAAAACCTGCCCAGTCCCCGGCCTTTGAACTGACTCCTTTAACCCACTCCCCTTCTACCCCTTCTCCCACTCCCAGACTTGTTAAGAAAAAGAAAGCTCTTCCCCAGGACGAAGAGCTACTAAAAGTTAACAAAAAAGACGTGGCAAAAGACTGGTGGGCCCAGAGGCGATCTTTACTCAAGCCTTTGCTGAAGCTGACTTCGGTGGATGATAAGTCCACTGAAGACCCCACTAACTTCCCCGAGGCCACGGCGTGCTCACACTGATTCGCAACACGGGGGGTAACCTCAGGGTGTGGGACCACATTGAACCAGCCAGCAAGGTCTATAAAGAGAAAAATATTGTTATGTACAGGAGTAGAACTCCTGAACTTAGAAAAATGGAAAAGAATTGTGCTGGGAGGTTCCCCGTTCTTCTCCATCCATCTTTATATAGGGTAGTTAAACTAACCTACCCTACGGACATCGGCGGGATTGTCCAAGATGGACGGATTACGTCCGATATTGGTACAGGGTCCCTTGGACAGGCCGTCGGGGTCCTATCTGCTAGAGATTTTTATCCCGTATGTGATTAATTGTAATCATTCTTTTTTTCTACTTTCAGGTCTAACGGATGTCTATTAAGATAGCCAGTTTGAATGCGAACGGCTTGAGGGATCGGGGTAAGGCAGCCCGCCTGCTTCGGGACCTCTTGTCTTTCAGCGTGGATGTGGCCGCGAACCAAGAAACTCACTTTGTTTGCGATGTCGATTCTTGTGTGCTGTCTAACGACTTTGTCGTCTATTCAGCATCTGGCAACCGGCAAGCCAGAGGTGTTTCTTTGCTAGTCAAGCGTACCCTGGACGCGAGGGTTGACCTTGTCCATAGTGGTGCCGAGGGCCGATTGATCGTGGCCGATATTGCAGTAAAAAGCAAGTCGTTCCGGCTGATTGTGGTTTATGCGCCCAACAAGCAAGGTGAGCGTGTCGACTTTTTTCGGCTGTTAGAGCCCTTCCTGTTGGATTCCAAGCGACTCATCCTAGTTGGGGACTGGAATGCCATCCTGATCCCCAAATTGGATAGAGGGCGGGGAGCTAGCGGGAGTAGTGATGATTGCAGCCTGGTTGATCTGATCGACGAATTTGGTCTCGTCGATAGATACCGGGTCGATCATCCGGGCGGGAGCATGTGGACGTGGACGCTTAGTTGGCCCTCTACCAAGGTATCTTTATACCTTGACAGAGTGTTAGAGAGAAGCCTAAATAGACTTCGTAGAATGTCAAACGTTCCACTGGTTAGGCGACACGGACCACAAAATAGTATGTGCTCGTGTGGTGTTAGAATTTAGGGCTAGAATGGCTGGCTACTGGAAGTTCAACCAGTCCTTACTAGACAGGCGGGACTTCCGGAACCAGCTGATTATTGTAGTTCAGCGGGCGTTAACTGGGGGAGTCATCGGGAACAGGTGGTGGGATAGACTTAAGGATAGTATTAGGTCTTTCGTCACTCAATTCAGCCAACGGCTCAACCTAGATAAGGCTCAGAAGGCGAAGACACTTAGAGCTAATTTCTCCCGGGCGGAGGCTGGTGGGGATCCCCTAGAGATAGCCTTAGCTAGGGAGGCTCTGAAGCGGTCGACTAGCGATCGCTACATGGGCCAAGTAATTAGACATAAGTTAAGCAAGATGTCTTCCGAAGATGTGAACATGGGCGCGGATCTGCGCAAGGAAGAAGTTCGTCGAGGCAGCGACCGGTACATTCACGAGGTACGAGAACCGGAGGGACATCTCCTGCGATCAACTGACGACATGTGCAAAGCGTTTCGGCGGCATCTCGAACACCGCTTCACTAAGCAGCCTGGTCTCTGCCAAGCAGAGTTTCGCAACTATTTGGCTGACTATCCCCGGCTTTTGCCGGCTGAAGCGGCTAGTTGCGAGGGAGAGATTACGAAGGACGAAGTCTACGCGGCTTTGAAGAGAGTCGGCAGTGGTAAGTCGCCAGGTTTGGATGGTTTGCCCTATGAATTGTACTTGAGGCTGTCGCACCTTTTTGTCCCGATCTTGACTGTCGTGTTCAACAACTGGTTCCGGCAGGGGTCCATCCCCAACCGGTTCACCAGGGGCGTGGTCACGCTGTTGAGAAAAGGCAAGAAGGTTGGGAGACGGTTACAGGCCCATAACTCTGCTAAACATAGAGTTAAAGATTTTGGCCAAGATCCTGACGAATCGCTTGCAGCTATTTGCCGAGTCTCTGTTGGGTCCTGATCAGACTTGTGCTGTAAGGGCCGAAGAATTCAGAGCAACCTGCACTTGATCCGCACGATCCTAGAGGGTGTAAAAGACGACGACGAAGCTGCGCTGAGCAATTTGGATCAGTCCAAGGCATTTGATAGGGTCGACCATGGCTACCTGGCGGCTGTCCTGTAGGCTGTCGGATTCGCACCCGACTTCTGCCGCTGGATTAGTCTCTTGTATCGCTCCCCCACGGCTGTGGTGCAGGTGTCAAGCGCTTTTGCGCTGTCTAGGTCGGTTCGACAGGGTTGTCCACTGTTGTCCTGACTTTATGTCTTGGCATTGGAGCCCCTCCTTCGCCGGCTAAGGGACAGGGCGTGCAGTCCGGCCCTACGTGGAATCGCTGTCCCTGGTGGTGCTCGAGCCAGGGTTTCCGCGTACGCCGATGACATAACGACTTTTGTGTCCTCCCGCAGGGACATAAGAGCGGTACAGAAGGCGCTTGAACGGTACGAACAGGTGACAAGGGCCAAGATTAACCGCGACAATTCTTCCGGCTTGCGGTTAGGCGCCTGGAAGTTGATTCCCCTCCCGGGGTACTTCGACTGGACGGACGGACCGGTCAAAATCCTCGGAATTTGGTTCGGTCCAGACTTACAGTTGGAGAAAAATTGGTCTGATATACAGGCAAAGGTAGGCGCGTCGGTCGAAACTTGGCGTCGAAGGAGTCTCTCCTTAAAGGGTCTGGCGGAGGTGTGTGATACATACATCTTCCCCATGATCCTTTACCGGCTGTCTGTACTTCCACTTTGTGGTGAGCGTGAGGAGGCGATCGAGCGTCTGCTATTCTCCCTTCTGTGGAGAGGACGCAGACATCACGTCGGCAAACGTGTCTGTTACCAACGTCCGTGTCATTTCTCAGACGTGCGTTATTGGAAGACTCGTTGCTTACGGGGGTAGTGAGGAACGCGTCTCGAGGCACTGCTGCAAGCTTCGGGGGCAACCGGCTTTCATTCGCGAGTGCCGGAAGGCCTTGTGGGCCACTCCACGGTCTAGTGACCTTTCTCGGCCTAGGAGACACCTCTATCAGGGATTAGTGGTGGGTGTCGCCAAGGATCCACTCAGGGAGAAACTCGGCATATTCGGAGGAGGAGTATCGCTCTCATTGGTCTTGGGCGCCAGCGTTCGATTGGCTCAGCAACTCTGAGTTTTCTCTGACCTGGCGATTGGCTCGGAATGGTTTGTCTCTCAATGACATTCGTTTCATAATGGGCCTGGCGGATTTGCCAGATTGTGAGCATTGCAACCTTGGTTTAAAGGAGACGTCTGCGCACGTCTTCTACCATTGTTGGCGCGTTCGCCCGTTGTGGGACCGTGTCGGCGAGTTGACTGCTCGTATCGAACCGCGAGAACTCGTGTCCATTGATTGCGCATACGCCTGTGATAATGTGTCGCCCCCGTACTCTGGACTGAAGCGTATGGTGTTTCTGTCGCTACTAGCCACGGCTCGAATGGTGATATGGACGACGCGCTTGGAGGAAGTCTTGCGGGGTGGCCGTCTTTCGCATCAGTATCTGATCCGATATTTTGAGCATCAGCTCAAAATGAAGATTAGAACTGATCGGAAACGGTTGCCACCGACAGAGTTCAGCAAAAGGTGGGTATCTGTGGCAAGCCTGGTTCGCGTGACTGAGGCTAGCCTTGATTTTCTCTTTTAGACCTGCTGATCACATCGGGGTGGATTCCTCTGGAACCCTCCCCCGGGTAAGGTAAGTTCCTTTTTGTGTACCTAGTTAATGTGAGAGAATGTGGATCCCGGCCTGTTCCCGGCACTGTCTCCTTTGTTATGATCCATTTCGAGATTCTCAGCTCCGTCTTAATTTTGACCCATTTTTTATCTTGGCTGGGTCAGTATTTTATTTTCCCCAGTCCATTTTATTTTCTCTTCTCCATTCCCCGTAGAAAGAGTGCCTCTGATTTTGTCCTTTGGGCAGAATACAGCGGCCTCTTTGTTTTGATGGTGTGTTGGGTCCAGCTAGCATCATGTTTTCGTTTGTTGATATGTTATGTTGAAAATCTTTTAGTTTGGGGAATTTTTGTTTCAGTTTGTGCCCCTCCCCATCATGTCATTTCATGTAAAATTCTTATATATTTTTGTATCATATTAAAAATTGTAATTTTTATGTACATCAGAGGTCCCCAGAATGCATTGCGGTATTATGGTGCGAGATGGTTTGTGTGTTGATGGATACGTTTTTATGGTGATTGCGACAAATTGTAATGTATGTCTGGGTCACGAGTCTGATTAGCTAGGTATAACGTAGATAGTGTACGACCATCCTGAGTTTTCTTTCCCCACCCCACTGTTTGGCCTTGTGCCATAAAACTTGTAAAAGTTTAAATAAAGAGAGTATGCCGAGCAGCCGATCGACAAGTCAGTCGTAGACTTCCGGTGACGACCCGGAAGTACCCATTGCTCATACTACGTCTTACGACGGTTGAGACGATTAACCCTTATTCTTGTATTGGATACTAATAACCTTTGTAAATACTATTTTCGCGGAATACAACAATTAACCTATTCCTGTTGTTGAGTTATTTATTCTTACTCATGACATAACAGCTGTCGTGAGTGTCTATGAGATTTGACTAAGAGTTCTCTTCTTTAAGAAGATTCATTCGCTTGAACCTCTTTATAATAATTGATTTGAGACAACGTTTATATATATATATATACATTTTTTTCCATTTGTATACGAGTTATTACGCGACCTAGGCTTCTCCCATGAGTAGTGTCTTCAGGCAATTTGCAATAACTGATTTTACCATTTCAAACTCGTTTACAAATGAAAAATATTCAAACGTTGTACAATATAATTGTATTGAACACTTTTTAATACAAATGTGCACTGATTTAATCTTATTATGACCAGAAACTATGTACACGCTCATCTATCACTTGCTTCCCAACCCTTCTCCGCATCGACACCTTCCTTTTACTCCCAAACAGTTCAGATTTAGAGTCATCAGTCCACAACACTTCTGACCACTGTTCTGTTATCCAGTGTTAGGACGCCCGCCCCTATTCGGCTATAATGGTGGCATCTACGTAGGTAGAGGGTGCCGATCGACAAGTCAATCGTAGACTTCCGGTGACGACCCGGAAGTACCCATTGCTCATACTACGTCTTACGACGGTTGAGACGATTAACCTTTATTCTTGTATTGGATACTAATAACCTTTGTAAATACTATTTTCACGGAATACAACAATTAACCTATTCCTGTTGTTGAGTTATTTATTCTTACTCACGACATAAAATTATCTCAACGTTTATGCAGTTACGCTCTCAAAACTTCTCATCCTGTTTTCCATATCTAGGGATATCTCACCCGTTTCTTATTTTACTACTTCTCACTTATTGTTCTTCCTGCTTCCACTGAGTCTATATCGGCACAACCTGGTTCAGCTATGAAAGCTTTGATTAATGAATTTGTTGATCCCTAGGCTGAATAATGGAGACTTAAACAGCTTGAGAAATAACTGTGCACTGTTAAAAGAAAGATGAGATAATACCTAGACAAGATATAGAAAACGGAACGACAACATTCTGACTTTCTAGATTAAATAAAGAATTCAGTTCAATATTCCCTGAAAATTACTCGGATCATCAAGCACCTGATGAAAACCGGAAAACCGGAGGGCAGAACGAGCAGAGACTATGAAATTGGTAAACGAAAAAGTAGTTTAAAAATAAATATGGGAAAGATGGGAGATAGAAAAAAAAAAGGAAAATAAGAAATAAATGGAATTATAAACAGGGGAAACAATAAATAAGCAATGAAAGTTAATCCTTGATGAAAGAAAATAGAAAGAAAGAAAGAAAGAAAGAAAGAGAATGCTATACAGTAAAAACAAAGAAGGAGCGACAGATTTAGTTTTAAGACGAATTAGTAGGAAGCTTTATGAAAGAGAATCCTCTAAAGAAGAAAGAAAGAAAAATTGAAAAAAGAGAGATAGAGAAAGGATCCTAGACAAAAAAGAAAAAAAGAAAGAACATAATACTTGAAAGAAAAAAAGAAAAGTAGAAAAATAGAGAGATAATGTATAATCCCAGAAAGAAAGAAAGACTAAAAGAAAGAAAGAAAGAAAGAAAGAAAGAAAGAAAGAGAAAGCTATACAGTAAAAAGAAAGAAAGAAAGAGACAGCTATACAGTAAAAAGAAAGAAAGAAGAAAGAAAGAGAATGCTATACAGTAAAAAGAAAGAAAGAAGAAAGAAAGAAAATGCTATACAGTAAAAGAAAGAAGGAAGCTTTATGAATGGAGTAATGTAACCTAAAAGCGAAGGAAGGAAGGAAGGAAGGAAGGAAGGAAGGAAGGAAGGAAGGAAGGAAGGAAGGAAGGAAAGAGAATCCTCTAAAGAAGAAAGAAAGAAAAATTGAAAATAGAGAGATAGAGAGAGGGTCCTAGACAGAAAAAAGAAAAAAGAAAGAACAGAATACTTGAAAGAAAAATAAAGAAAAGTAGAAAAATAGAGCGATAATGTGAATCCTAGAAAGAAAGAAACGCCAAAAGAAAGAAAGAAAGAAAGAAAGAAAAAGGAAAGATAATGCTATACAGTAAAAAGAAAGAAAGAGAGAAAATAAGAAGAAAGAAAGAAAGAGAATGTTATACAGTAGAAACAAAGAAAGACAGAAAGAAAAAGAAAGAAAGAAAAAAGAAGGAGAATGCTATAAAGTAAAAAAGAAAGAGAATGCTATAAATTAAAAGGAAAGAAAGAAAGGTTTATTTTAAAACGAATTATTAGAGAGGAAGAGAGACAAGGGAAAGCAAAGCATGACATACTTGATAGACTTGAGCAGATGGATGGTAGAGCGTGGATTGAGTCGAATAACAGGAGAAAGGGTATTAAGAACGACAACGGATAGGATGATGTGGAAAGCCTTGATCGCCTACGTCCTGAAGAGACATGGCACTTAGAATTATGTCCCTTTAACATGACTGAAGTCAAATGATTTAAGCGTTTGGTACACATATATACAATCTTCAGACCACTACTTCTTCAAAGGTGGTTTGATTAACATACAAGATGGAAGAAAGGGAAAAATAAAATATATGGAAAGACGCTTTTGAATAGGCACGGTTATGTTTGCTGAAATAAAATCCAAATATTAAAATTGGGGGCCATCCCAATCTATTTAAGACTAGCAGTATAGCCCGGCATTGCTCGGGTGTAATGAAAGCTTTAAAACTAATCCATGGTCCTGGAGCTCAGACTCTTTGGACGTTGACACGAAAGACTAAAAAGCAATAGTTGTTTCCAGTTAAAGCGAAATCGTAGACTGAAAGAAAAATGAATGGGTGTAAGTCAAATTTTGAATTACTGGTGTCAATATCAAATAGGTTTTTTCGTCGTAAACTGAATTTTGAAGGCTAAATAATTCCTCTGAGTAAATGGTATCATGGCTGAGACTAAGAACTACAATTATACCTACTTAGACCCAAACCCGAAGCAAAAACTAAAATAAAAGGGCTGAAAAAGTAAAGACATACAGGCAGATAAACAGGCACACACGCAAACATCTTACCTTATATATATATATATATATATATATATATATATATATATATATATATACATATATGTGTGTGCGTGTGTGTGTGTGTGCGTGTGTGTGTATTATCGATTTTCTGCATTATTGTAAGAACTGCAACCTTGAAACTTCTGAATATCGTTTCTTATGTCTTTGTCTATGAGGGTATCAAATTTGATTAAAATCGGACCACTCCTTCTGTAACCCGATTTTTTCGATTATCGAGCGAAATCTTCCTGTCTCTCAATACTCTATTCAGATTCTGGAATGCATCCTTGACTATAACAATATGCCTTCTGATCTCAGAGCCGCACTTTCTGTCCTCTGTGGGGACATTTCTCAGGTATATAAATTTCTGCAACTGCTTGATTTTAGTATCCCTGGCTTGTAGTTGGTATGTTGGGCTCCTCTTTTAAATGATTACCATGCTTCAGGCTTACAGCCTATCACGTTGAATCGGTTCTCGCTCGATCACCGAAATAAAGCAACGTTGAGCCTGGTCAGTACTTAGATGGGTGACCGCTTGGGAATACTAGGTGGTGTAAGCGTATAGTGACAGATGTGCATTTTGGTGCAGTGGAGTCGGCTCTGAAAGAGAAATCGGTGAGCCGAGTTCGAATTCCAGTTGAATACCCTGCATTCACTTAAGCACTGTATTAATCCGTCCCTTCCCTCCAGTTATGGGTTAAATAACAAGAGTAGGACTTGGGGACCCTGCCCTTAAAAACAAAATCACAATGAATCTTGATACTCAAAAAGAAAAAAATATTACTAGACATAAAAAACAACAATAAATTGTTCAAAGAAAACAGTATTACCAGCAATAAATAAATAAAGTTTAGTTGGCAATAAATGACCCGCCGAGGTTGATATGCCATAAAAACAAAACAACCAACCATCCAACATTAACGATCTCCTCGATGAACTAAGATCCAAAGTAGGCATATACGCAAACGACACTACACTTTACTCTAGCCTTGATCAAAAGTCTGCAGAGACCGACAAAGCAAACCTCGCTGCCGAGTTCGAAAATGCTTCTAAAATGAAGCTGCTATTATTCACCACAGACAATCGCTTCTAGCCCCCATTAGCATTGTCGAAATAAAAAGGTATTACCAGCAATAAATAAAATTTAGTTGGCAATAAATGACCCGCCGAGGTTGATATGCCATAAAAACAAAACAACCAACCAACAAACATGCATTCAGTTTCCATGTAGTTTATACGGTGTCCTTTCTTTCCAGTTTCTCTAACTACTTCCTTCTTGAAGTAGGTCTTTCCGCGTTTGCATGTTTTTTTTTAATTAACAAGCAAAATTCAAAAGAGAAAATGCAACGAGACCAATCCGGATTTGGCGGCTTGCCTTCAGACATTTTATCACCGCCGGGATGTGGCCTTCCTCTATTTTTTCTAGAAATATTTTCACGAATTTACTCGTGCTCCTGTGCGTTGTGGTGCAGTGGATATCGACTCGGAACGAGAAATCGGAGTGCCGAGTTCGGATTCCAGTTGAGTTCCTTGGGAACGGTATTAATCCGTCTCTTATCTCCAGTTATGGGTTAAATAACAGGACAGATTCGGTTCTATAGCCTTGGCTGGCAACCAATCTACCGCAGAAACCAATGGCAACCTACTGCGGAATAATCTTCTGCCCAGTCAGTCATGTCTCTTTCGAGACATGATCACCCAAAGCGTGTATCACGTATAGCACTTAACTGACTGAATAAAAGAGTTAGAGACATGATTAAGGATTTTACCGGGCATAAAGTGGGGGATCAATTTTATATTGTTATGAATTAATAAACTGATCCTCTACTAATTACTACATAATAATATAATACATTTCTTTCTCCTCTATCTATGAGTCAAATAACAGGACAGATTGGGTTCTATAGCCTGGGTTGGCAACCAGTCTACCGCAGAAAGCAATGGCAACCTACTGCAGGATAATCTACTCCCCAGTTATTCATGTCTCTTTCGAGACATGATCGCCGGAAGCGTTATCACGTATGGCACTTAACTGACTGACTGACTATACTGGCAAATAGGCCCCCACCCTTTTGCAGTTAAAAGAATCAAATATGACCGCCTCTCCTACTCAGCGTTTTTTTCCTCGCAATTTAGTCTGTTGGAACTGATAAGTACAATCAACAAGAGTTGAACTGCAACGACAATTGCTATCTTTTATCTCCTTGATTACCATCTTTTCTCTTATTTTCCACCCCAACACTCCCTGTATTTTGTTCCTCTTTCTTTTCACTCTTCTTTCTTGTAACCCCCTGCACACCAGTGGCAGTACTGCCTTGCTTGGGGTGAATCGATTAGAAAAAATATGTGCACACCACAAACAAGTATACATCAAGTTTTATGTCTTTATGTCGGTGGATACAACTATGTATATAGATAAAGAAAACGCTTGATCCGATACGCTTCGTAACATATATTTCCACATGCGTCGACTTGAACAAGTCAGGTAAGCGTATTTATCCTCAGTCCATGATAAAAATTAAATAGAACACAAGTTTTACTTTAAATAAGAATTCCGCACGAACCTTGAAGTGTTAAGAAAAATGGCTAATTTTAAGGGCACTTCTGTTGTAGGCGTTTCAGGTAGTGAAAGGCTGAACCTGACACTCCCTCAATACGTGTATTGGAAAAGGAAATTAACACGGGCACAAAATGTAGAGGAAAAAGGAAATTCAAATTAAGGCGTTTTTTTTAAATTTTTTGATAGATGTTCGTTGTCGTGCAGTGGATATCGTCTCGGAACGAGAAATCAGGGAGCAGAGTTCAAATTTCGAGTTGAATTCATTGCATACACTTACGCGTAAATAGCTTTGGGAAAGGTATTACGCCGTCTCTTTCCTCGGTGTATGGGTTAAATAAAAAGATAGATTGGGTTTTATAGCCTTGGCTGGTAACCAGTCTACCTCAGAAAGTAATGCGGAATAATCTTCTGCCCAGTCAGAAGTGTGTATCATGTATGTCATTTAACTGACTGACTATTATTTATTGTTGCACGCGCAGGCATTTTAGTTGCTAGGGATTTTGAACCGAGCCCTTTATTTTTATGGATTGGGTATATCATTTACTTTCTATATATAGAGTCACTAGTAGATGCCATGTTTTTATCTCCTTTTACCTCAACTCTCTAAATTATTTGTTCACAGCTGATTTAGCTAGGTATTGAACTCACAATTCTTTGAGTTAAGTCATTGGAGCAAATCAACGACTATATCCATTGGGTCACGTGTCATGGAGAACGTGTAGACTATAATTTTGACCTAAAGCTGAAGCCTGAATAAAACAGAAAATAATTTACTAAGAAAAATGTATTGAATGCGTACTGATCTCACAGTTCTCTTCGAAGAAGAAATTACTGGAAGAGGAGAAAAAGAAAAGAAAGAATAATAAGATGAAAACTCTCTGGCCACAGTATCTGTAAAGGACTTCATTACTTCTTCCCCATATTCCAGCACACTTTCCCCAGGCATTTCCAATCTTTTCACTCTTTTTTTTTTCAATTGGAGTAGATAGACTAAACTATCGCCCGGTTCACACTTCACCTACGTCTATTGAACAGGTGAAGAGGCTCATAATTGTTTCCTGTTTAAGATGTGGTTTCCGGCTTTATCTTTTCCAATCTTTTTACTCTTACGTAGCCCCCTGCGCATCAATGGCGTTATCGCCGTGCTCAGGGTGATATGATTAAAAATAAAAGTATGATACCGACCTGGAGACGCCTACCATAAAGGGACGAAACGAATAGATGAATAATTATGTGACTTTATCTCAAAAATGTAACATCTTTAAAAAGGACGACAACGACGAATTATCTTTACACACTTTGATAATTTTGACTTTACTGATGTGGAGATTACGATATGAGATGCCGTTTATCGCGCCATAACCCTTAATCGTCTTTTATTTTATCTTCATCAAGTGCCTCATTCATATATATTCCGGTTTTAATTCTAAATCAGAATAGTGTCGATATTAAATCCTTGTGGAAGCTATAATCATTTTAGAACAATCTAGTTTTACAGGATTAGTAAATCCAATGGGAAATGTTGGCGACAGAAACACCGAGTAAAACAAAGAGAATAGACCGAAAAGTCTTACTGTAGTTCATAGCTCAAATGGAAGATTCAACTTCATTTACAAACTTGAAGTTTGTTTGCAATCAAGATGAAATAAACGTTACCACTCTAATCTTATGTAGCTATCGCATTCATAGGATTTATTGGGAGTTATCTCCCTTGTTAATTCTAATCTATAAACGTATCAGAAAAGAGGAATAATAGAATATAAAATGAATGTATATATTATTTATTTAAGATTTATAACATAAATATGTTATAAACTCACTACAACGTACTTTTTGGTTTTAAGACTTCTTATGTCTGTCAATAGCACTACATCCAAATATATATTCTTTCTCTCTCTGTCTTTTATATATATATATATATATATATATATATATATATATATAATGTTTTAGAACATGTACATAATTTCTTCTATATATGTCCTCTTCCCTACAATCATATGTTTGTTTCAGTGTTTGGATCTAAACACTTCCTCAGGGGAAATAAAGGTTTGGAATCATTCTCTGTTTATATTTGGTTCGTTGTTGTCGTGGGGGTTGGTTGGGGTTATTGGTAATTAAGTGAATGTCTCGTTTTAATCGTTAGACTTTTGAGGAATTTGGTGTGTAAGTGTGAAATTGTTGATTAATGGTTATATCTGATGGAATGTATGTTTTTTTTCAATTGGGTATATCTTTTGGTTAGTATTTCTAAGAGGGCGCTGTTGTGTGCTCATTTTTATGGTTGGCTATCATTTAATTGGTTGATGTCTGCTGTTAGTGTACCTAATTCATGTTTCTTTCCAATTTAGATTTTTTTCGTGGAAAATATATATATATATATATATATATATATATATATATATATATACCCCTCTGATCTATACGCCATATATGGAGCACTGTTTTAAATTAATGTTTTGGACGGAAAATTTTCTTCTTTTTTCTCTCCTCATTCTATACTCACTCGCATATATATATATGTGTGTGTGTGTGTGAAAAGTGTATGTATATAATTATAAATATCAATATACATATGCAATTTGTTATGTATATTATTTATATATTAATATATGCGTGGTACTTATTTGAAAGCTCTCAATATTAGTGTTAGAACTGACATATTCATATAGATAGTGAGTTCGTAACTCTGGGTTTAACGCTCTTGCGATCGTCAGACAATTTATCAGTTTGTCTGGCGATCATATATATATATATATATATACGGGTGTGTGTGTGTGTGTGTGTGTGTGTGTGTGTGTGTGCATTTTATTTGTTTTAACAATGTTTTTAATGGATACTCTTATTTATGTAAATAGTCTGTTATTACAAATGAAACAATACATTCTAAAATATAAAAAAAACAGTCTATCCACTCAATTATGAGTATCTATTAAAAATAATGTTAAAACGAATAAAACGAATAAAATTCAAATATGTTGGCTGATGTTATTTTTGTTAATTTACGTATAATTTCGTAACCCCCCTATTCCGTCGATAAACGTTTACCTTCTTCTAATTCCCCCCCACTACTCATTTCGTCTGAATAAATCTAACCCATGCAATTTTATCAAAAATATCGGTGTGATCAGTTGAATATTTTCCTAAAATCTTCAGGAAATTAATTATCACCAATGGATTTGTAAATTCGTCCAATTAATTTTCATTATACTCTGTTAAGTTCTAACACTGAGTTCTCATCGGATTACGATCCCCATGAAATTAACCTTACAAATTACCAAGGATACTAATATATATATATATGAATTAATGAAAAAGATAAAAACTATTCTTAACCAGCAAGATCCCATTTTTAAGGGAAATTATCAAGTTAAATGGAGAATTTAATTTGTTGCACATGTTTATATACAAGTTCATAAATGCTACTGATTTGGTAAGACTTTTAAATTGGAGTCAGTCAGTTTAGGTGCCATACGTGATACACGCTTGGGCGATCATGTCTCTAAAGAGACATGACTGACTGGGCAGAAGATTATCCCACAGTAGGTTGCCATTGCTTTCTGCGGTAGACTGGTTGCCGACCAAGGCTATAGAACCCAATCTGTCCTGCTATTTAACCCATAACTGGAAGGAAGAGACGGATTAATACCTTTCCCAAGGGTATTTGCGCGTAAGTGAATACAATGGATTCAGCTGGAATTCGAACTCGGCTCCCCGGTTTCTCGTTCCGAGCCGATATCCATTGTACCACAATGCACATTAAATTGGAGAACGTTCATAAATGTCTATCAGGTGGTTTAAGTGTCTGTGATAACATCTAAAAGACAAAAAATGGTACATTTCCATGTCTGCCAAGTCGAATATAGGTGTGTAATATTCAAGAAATATATATATATCTGTAAATTCATATCAAACTTAATGGGGAAATAGCCATTTTCAGCAAGTCATTTTAAGGCAGGCATTCTTCGACCCCTTCTAAACAGAGAATGAGGAAAATTAAAGAGTTTAGCTTAGGTAAAGGAAGGGGTTGAGATGTATTGGGTTTGGGTGGGAGAAGGAATTAGTAGTAATTCCTCCTTGGTAGTGGGAGGTATGTGGGCTGACCCTTGAGCTAGTAGTGGTAGGAGGTGGAGAAGTAAATGCTTGGCCAAATTTTTTAAAAATTAAAAAAAAATTCGGGGGTGGGGGAACTAATTGGGAGGAGCAGGATAATTTTTGTAATTTATAATTATTTCTATGGCGACACATACTTATGATCTCCCTTCGTTTGTTTAGGAATATATTTTGGTCTTGAGATTTAAAAATTTTGTTTTTTTTCTGTCAGACATAGATTGCACCTATCTCTTAAGCTATTAGGGGTCCTAGCCTTGACAATGAGTTCCAATTTTATCTCGGGATCTAAGTTACTCTGTTTAATTCCCAGTATTTTCTAGAAAGGGCTATTAAACTAGGGTTGGTGAAGTAGTGCAAATTCCCGCCGAAATTCTGATATAAGCATTACAAGCTCACCTTATTTTCCTTAGGGTAGATGGGGGCTTGATAAATTACATTTTCGAGTCTACTTTTACGCTCAACCGGACAGTTATTTCTAGATCTACAGTTACAGAGGGCATCATTCTTTTTTCTGTATTAAATTACCTACACTTATATATATATATATATATATATATATATATATATATATTGGCTTGATATACTCCTTCAGAAAACGAAACGCGTCGGCTAAGAATAGTTTTTCAAATTGTTTTTTGTTCCATTTTTTTGGCTTATTTAATGCAAAAAAATGGTTTTTTTGTATATATCTTTTAATGTACGGTTATAATGAGAATGTTGATTTAGTCAGGTTTTGATGAAATGTTTTATTTTTTTTTTATTTTAGAAAACTGAAAATGTCTTCTAGTTTTAAATTTAAAAATGTTTTGCTGAGAATAATTTTTTTCCTTCAAAAATGTGTTATGGTAATATTTTTTTCTTAAAAAATGTATTGTTGGTAAGATTGTTCTTTCAAAAATGTATATTTTTCTCTAAAAGGATATTTATATATATATATATTTCTATAAAAGTGTTGTATTTTTATACTTTCATAATGTTTTGGCCCCAGTTTAGGGGTTAATTATTTGCAAATAGCTGGGACCCTAACAGGTGGTACCACTCTGGGTCAGGGTGAAACTGGGAACAATAGTAATTTAGAGGTGGTTCCATGCTCCTCACAACCTTATGATCAGAGGCCTTGATGCATTTTATCGCCATGCCCAGGACCATTCACATACACACACACACACACACACACACACACACACACACACACACATATATATATATATGTATATATATATATATATCGCCCGGTTCACACTCTACCCACGTATATTGAACAGGTTAAGAGACTCATCCCTTGTTGCCTGTTTAGGATGTGATTTCCGGCTTTCTCTTTTCCAATACTCTCACTTTGTTTTTTTGTTTTCAATTGGAGTAGACAGATCTATCTATCGCTCGGTTCACACTCCACCCACGTCTATTGAACAGGTAAATAAGCTCATCCCTTGTTCCCTGTTTAGGATGTTGTTTCCGGCTTTCTCTTTTCCAATCTTTTCACTATTACGTAGCTCCCTGCACATCAGTGGCATTACCACCTTGCTCGGGGTGATACGATTAATATATATATATATATATATATATATATATATATATATATATAGGTGTGTGTGTGTGTGAGCGTGTGTGTGTGTTTGCGCGTGCGTGAAAGAACAGATAGATAGATAGATAGATAGATAGATAGATAGATAGATAGATAGATAGATATGAACAGACTGAGATTGATAGATAGATAGATAGATAGATAATTGGTGATAGATTTAAAATTGATATGAATAAAATGAGATAATAGATAGATAGATAGATAGATAGATAGATATGAATAGACTGAGATAGATAGATAGATAGATAGATAGATAGATATGAATAGACTGAGATAGTTAGATAGATAGATAGATAGATAGATAGATAGATAGATAGATAGATAGATAGATAGATATGAACAGACTGAGATTGATTAGATAGATAGATAGATAGATAGATAGATAGATAGATAGATAGACAGACATGAACAGACTGAGATAGATAGATAGATAGATAGATAGATAGATAGATAGATATGAACAGACTGAGATTGATAGATAGATAGATAGATAGATAGATAGATAGATAGATAGATAGATAGATAGATAGATGAACAAATTTACAGATAGATTGATAGATAAATAGATATGAGATTAAGTGAAATTACTTGGAGATAATAATAATGTTAATTACTAAATAATCCGGACTCTTTCATTTTGTCAAGGAAATATTTCTAAATCGTCATTATACCTACACAACTACCATATTGTGTCCTGGATAAAAGTAAAATAATTTCAGATTTTAAGTGGCCCTTTTATTTCTACTTAACAACGGACCTAGCACTGATAAGCAAACAAATAAGAATCTGTTTAGTATTAGTTTTGGACTTTCTAGAGTTAGGTGAGGATAATTTGAAAAACTAACAAAATAAAAATCGATACTGACTAAGATCTACACAAACTACATAATATGAAATCTTACCTATAATTATAATGTCACTAGAAACGTTCCGATGCTTTGTAAAGTTTAGAGTAATTGAAAATTGAATTAAGTATTGACAAGATTAAGTATTGACAATTAAGTATTGACAAGATTAAATATTGACAATTAAGTATTGACAAGATTAAGTATTGACAATTAAGTATTGACAAGATTAAATATTGACAATTAAATATTGACAAGATTAAGTATTGACAATTAAGTATTGAGAAGATTCAGAACGCACAAATGGTGGATAAAACTTTTTTTAAATCTTAAATATCCAATGTCGTTCGTTTCATATTAGGTTTTCACGATTTATTTCTGATACGAAGACTATTCTGATTAAAGACTAAAAAAACGCTTTCTTATCGGTAGGGTCGTGTTATCAGATTGTCATGTAGAAATTATAAACGCCGATGCGTAGATCTGAACACTGATCGCCAGTGAAAGAATAATACAAGAAAAATGGATTATTTCATAGGCAATCAGATGACCGCTAAAATAATTATATAAGCACCAGGCAGAAATATGGGGCGTTGAGCTTCACGAGATTAAGCATTGAGCAAATAGCGAGTCATCGGTTTTCAGGGAATCATCTATCGAGTAACCCAACTGTGAATCTACAGTGGATCAATCAAAAAAGTGTTGTGACAGAGAATGTAAAGTGCGACATGGAGATCCAAAGGCGCATTGGTAAGACCAAGAACGCATTTCAGAAGCTAACCAAAGAATAGACAGACCAGAAAAATCTCATTTGAAACAAAGAAAAGAGTGATGGATTGCTATAATATTTGTCTTTCTGCATGGACATGACTGTTAGACGATCGCATCAAGGATAAAAGAAAGGCTTGAGGCAGCAGAAATGTGGCTATACAGGAGGATGCTGAGGATAACTTGGACGGAGCACGTAAGTAACGATGAGGTGCTGGAAAGGATGCAAACGAGGAGAAAACTCATACTTAGCACCAGTAAGAAACAGATGAGGTTTCTGGGACCCGTAATGAGGAAGGAGGGCCTAGAGAATTTAATACTCACGGGATAGATAGAAGGAAAGAGACAGGGGATAGTAGCAGGAGACCTACTTGATAGGTCTGAGAAAATGGGTAGCATAGCGGGTTTTGGAAAAGATACCAAGAGAAAAGTTAATGAAAGCGTGAAGAGACAGAGCCAAGTGGAAGTCCGTGATCGCCTACGTTCTAAAGGGACCAAAGCACATGAATAAAAACAAGAACTGAATATACCAAGACCAAAATATACAACCGCGTGATGCCAACACCTCAATAACCTTATAGGCTGTTATGGTGCCCTATCTACATTGGAATGAACTCTTCCTCCTTCAGAAATACTAACCTGCGAGAGTTCCTACAGGAGGAAGTCGAGACGCAGTGTAACTTGACAGTTCTGACGGACACATCTCTCTACTGACTAATAACATTCTTATTTTGTATATATGTTCTGTTATTCTAATACACTTGTTCAACCTAACTTTTTGTTTTCATGTCTTTCCTCCTGGCCCCAACAGACCAAAAACAGATAGATAGATAGATAGATAGATAGAAGTGAAGAGAAATGATAGATAGATAGATAGATAGATAGATAGATAGAAGTGAAGAGAAAGTGATAGATAGATAGATAGATAGATAGATAGAAGAAGAAGAAAGTGATAAAGTGATAGATAGATAGATAGATAGATAGATAGATAGATATGAACAGAATGAGATAGATAGATAGATAGATAGATAGATAGAAGTGAAGAGAAAGTGATAGATAGATAGATAGATAGATAGATAGATAGATAGAATAGAAGAGATAGATAGATAGATAGATAGATAGATAGATAGAAGTGAAGAGAAAGTGATAGATAGATAGATAGATAGATAGATAGATATGAACAGAATGATAGATAGATAGATAGATAGATAGATAGATAGATAGATAGATAGATAGATAGATATGAACAGAATGAGATAGCTAGATAGATAGATAGATAGATAGATAGAAGAAGAGAAAGAGATAGATAGATAGATAGATAGATAGATAGATAGATAGATAGATAGAAGTGAAGAGAAAGTGATAGATAGATAGATAGATAGATAGATAGATAGATAGATAGATAGATAGATAGAACAGAATGAGATAGATAGATAGATAGATAGATAGATAGATAGAAGAAGAGAAAGTGATAGATAAAGTGATAGATAGATAGATAGATAGATAGATAGATAGATATGAACAGAATGAGATAGATAGATAGATAGATAGATAGATAGATAGATAGATAGATAGATAGAAGTGAAGAGAAAGTGATAGATAGATAGATAGATAGATAGATAGATAGATAGATAGATGTGAACAGGCCGAGATAGATAGATAGATAGATAGATAGATAGATAGTCAGTTTTAAAAAAACTATTGTGATTAATTGGAAGAATAGGATAATTATTGTAATTTATATTTATTTCTATGTCGACACACACTTATGATGCTCCTTTGTATATTTATGAGTATATTTTGGCCTATATATATATATATATATATATATATATATATAGTATCTACACCCCGTGTTAACAATCTGTGTAGATTCGCGTGTAATGGTAGTCTAGACTGGGTAGCAATTACAATTCGGGCATAGTGTACTCTAATATTTACTCAATAATTTCTTTGAGAATCGACCGATTCGTGCTAATGCCACTGTTATTTGTCAAAATGTGAATGTAACGAACTTGACAAGAATTCGAAATAAGCTTCCTAATTTCTCGTTCCGCACAAAGAAGAACAATATTACACGATATGTAACATCCATGATCGCAGAAAGTATTATAATTTCAATGACTTCTCTGATTTTTTATTGACTGACATCTTTTTTTATGATAAAAATAGCGATGTACCACAATACCTCGTTTTGAAAGCCATTGTAAGTTCACCCCACTGCGAGTGTTCCATGTATCAGTATAGCGAAATCTAACAAAATTATTGGGTACAAAAAAAAGACAATTTGAAATATAAATATGATCGGGCCAAGAAGGGTAGGGCAGGTTTTTGCCTTACTCTGTTATAGTGTGTTCCTCTTCACTCATATCTCTTTGCGGCCAAAATTAGCCTCGTCTTCTTTCAATTATGCGATATTGACGCCACGTGATCCGATTTTGAACAGTGAGCGCGAAACTAACAGCTATGTTAAGGTTTCTGTCCGAGAATTGGATTTGAAGTTGGGGAAAGTGCCGCTGTCTTCCAATTAGTGTCAAGACACGGCAGTTGTGCTGTCAAATGAAACGCTTCTTCTTTGGCTAATCGTTGGAAACATGTTAGAGATTTTGCGCTAGCCTCCAGCTTCAGAATCACTAAATATTTTTTCGGCTTTTTTCTCCTCTCTCTCTCTCTCTCTCTCTCTCTCTCTCTCTCTCTCTCTCTCTCTCTATCTTTCCATTCTCTCGCTTCAACGCTGCAGTCGGTGTATTATGGTTTATTTGCAACTCTTCACACACTTGAAATAACTTTTAAGAATTGGGTGACTTTCTTTATTACTGAATAAAATTTCTTATTTCTTTCTCGTCCTTTGACTTCAGATGAATATCTTCCATTCTTTTGTAGTTTCCAGGTATTTTTAAATCGTTTCATCCCAATCAAGGCAATACTGCCACTGGTGCGGATGGGGGATAAATTAGAGAAAGAGGAACCTGTTGCAAGGGGTGTCAGAGAATGGGTAAGAGAAGGATGGGAATTCTGGTGTGAAGAGCGCTGCTTGAGAGTATAGTGGAACGGAAGAAGAACAAAATACAGAAAGTGTCGGGGAAAGGATACGATAAGGATGGGAGTCAAGGAAATAAGAGATGGGAATTGACGTTGCATTTAAACTCTTGTCAGTGCTGATTGCAAACACTGAGAGAAAACTACAAGACCTCCTACAGAAGGTAGCTGAGGAGAGTGAAAAAACGACTACAAATAAACAGTAAGAAAACTGCATGCATGGTCATCAGCAAACAGAACAATCCAAAATGCCAATACTAGAATCAAGCAAGTACAAAAATATAATCAGCTAGGAAGTGTTCTAACAGGAGATGAAAAATGCAACACAGAGACCCGAAGGCGAATTGGCATGGCGAAGGACGCGTTTCAGAATCTGAGTAAAGTACTAAGACACAGAAAAAAATCCCTAGAAACAATAGCTAGATTGCTATGTGATGTCAGTTCTTCAATACGGCAGTGAATGCTGGACAATATCATCTAAGATGAAGAAAAAACTTGAAGCGGCGGAAATGAGGTTTTACAGAACGATGCTGCGGATAACTTAGACAGAACATGTGAGCCACGATGAGGTTTTGGAAAGAATGGCACTGAAAAGAAAAATAATAGTGATCATCAGGAATACACAACTGAAGTTTCTGGTACATGCAATGAGGAAGGAGGGCTTGGAGAACCTGATATTGTCAGGCCAGATAGAAGGAAAACAGAGACAGAGGAAATCAGCGGATAACATATTTGAAGGGGTTGATCAGATGAATGATGGAACGGGGGTTGCGTGAAGTAACAGAAAAAAACATATTAAGAGCCACCAGAGACAGGGAGACTTGGAAATCCATGATCGCCTACGTCCTGAAAGGATAGGGCACATAGAAGTAAAAGAAGATTGTATCTATCAGGGAAGCCAGTATATGGAAGGGAGTTTTACATGCGGGAAGTGCGAGAAAAGAAGCTTATAGATTAGAAATGGCTGCTGCATTTTGTTGTTTTGGCTGCGAAAAAGTGGGACCTTGTTCCCAGTCTAGTTGCTCGTGTAAATTCTTATAGAGGGGGCACCAATAAACTAACCTCATCAGAGTAGCATCCATGAAAATATTTCTAGAAGAGTCAGAAGGTAACGACATTCCGTCGGAGAAAGTAGCTGGAGTTGAGCTGACAGGTCGGGAACTGTTACATTGCAAATGTTTCTCTGGATCCTGCCGAAAACCCTGAGATTAATCGCAGACTCGCCCGACCAGTTATGACAACAGTATAAAATGCATAGGCGGATGGTTGATTGGTACATGTGCAAGATGGATTCAGGCGTGAACCTTTGAAAACCGATTGTTGTGGCTTTGTAAGACAGTTCTAATTGAAGTAATACTCTACATTCTTTGGATCTAGACGTACTTTCTCTCCTTCGGTCTTCCTTTCTCGTTTCTCTCAAGTTTGGATGTGTAAAATTTTATTTAATAAAATACTTTTGAAAATAGAATTTTAAAGAAAGTATAAATAAAAAGAAGGTAAAAATTATTTGATTTAATAAATAAAGATGTAGTTGCAGACAATAAATATTTTAAATAAAATGCCTCGTTAATTTTACAATAATTAATTTTTTTTTTTATTAGTGATTATGTTTTGGGTTTCGAAAAATTGCTGTTGTCGATATTGACGTCTGCATTTTTCTTCTGCCAGTAAAAATATGCTTTTCTTTTGAACGGAGTTGAGTACAATTAAGATGTTCCACCAAGATACCTGGTCTCTGTGGCGAAGTGTTTCGCAGCTATTTGGCTGACTTTCCTCGGCTTTCACCGACAGAAGCGTCTAACTGAGAGGGCAAAGTGCACTTGGCATTGAAGACGGTTGGCAGTGAAAAGTCTCCAGGACTAGGTGGTTTGTCTTACGTATTGTTTTTGAATCTGTCCCACACTTGTCCAGTTTTGACTGGCGTGTTCAATAATTGTTTCCGGAAGGGGGCCATCCACGACCGGATCTCTATGGGTTTGTTCATGTTGTTGAAATAAACCAAGGATTGTGGGCACAATTTAGATGACTAAAGACTCAGATCTATACTAAACACAGTTAAAAATATTTTAACCAAGATACTAACGGAGCGTTTGCAGTCAGTTTCCGAGATTCTGTTGAGACATAGCGGACTTGTGCTGTGAAGGGTCTAACAATTCAGAGCAACCTGCATCTGATACGCACTATCCTAGAGGGTGTAAAATACAACGATTAAGCCGCGTTGATCAGTTTAGATCAACCCAAGGCATTCGATAGGATCAACCCTCAGGCTGCTATCCTGTAAACCGTTGGATTTAAACACAAATTCTTCAAGTAGGTCAGTCTTCTATATTACTCCCCCAGTGCTGTGGTAAAGGTGAACGGAAAGCGATCGTGCGCTTTTGCTCTGTCAGTGTTGGTCATCGTCATCCTTACTTTATACTTGATGTTGGAGCCTCCCCTGCGCATGATGAGTGATAGGGCATGTAGGCTGTTCGTATGTGGAATCGCTGTCCATGATGGGTTCCGAGTCGATGACGTATCCATTTTGGTATCATGCGACGAAGACATTAAAATAGTACAGAAGTCGCTTAAATGACACGAAAATGTCACGGGGGTCAAAATTAACTGCAATAAGTTTTCCGGCTTCCGGTTAAAGGTGGAAAGGTGTCGACCCTCTGGGGCTTATTTGGACTGATGGACCCGTTTGCATACTTGAAGTGTAGTTTGGGCCCGATTTCCAGCTGAAGAAGAGGTACAGGCAAATGTACTTGTCATTGTCGGTGGTCATTAGTAAAGGAAAGAGCTAAGGTATGTGTCATTTAGGTCATTCCTCTCATCTTTTACCAGTTGTCTGCACTCCCTATCTATAATATGGGGTAAAACGAATTGTGTATCTCACTTTGGTAGCAACAATGGAGGTTGGGACAATGCGAATGTAGGGAATCTTGCGATAAGAACGCTGTTCTCATCAGAATTTGGTCAGCTTCTTATGCCATCATCTCATCATGCAGATCAGAACTGATAGAAAGCCTTTGTAGTCGGCTAATTTCAGCGAAAGGTAAGTGAAAGTAATTCGCTTGAATGGGTCCCCTTTGGCGCAACGGAGGGGTTTCTTGACAAACACAACCCTGCTTAAGATAGACCCGCTTTGTTTAAGTATTTAATGTAAGTGTTGTTCCTAGCATGATAATCTATTAAAAGTTTTATTTTAACCCTTTCCATGATAATCTATCAAAAGGATGTATATTCAAAATTCCTTATTAATAATTACCAGCAATCAAAATAATGTTACAATATGTGTAATTAATATTAAAAGAAGTGTTTCTTTAAGAAAAACTATAGTTTTCATTATTGTAACTTTTTTACTGTTTTAACTTTCTTCTAATCTTTGAGAAAGGATGTATATTCAAAATTCCTTATTAATAATTACCAGCAATCAAAATAATGTTACAATATGTGTAATTAATATTAAAGGAAGTGGTTATTTTAAGAAAAACTATAGTTTTCATTATTGTAACTTTTTTACTGTTTTAACTTTCTTCTAATCTTTGAGAAAAATAAAAAAATATATACTTTTTGTAAAGTTCACTTACTGTTTTTCACCCCAAGAAGAACCAAGCTGTTGTCATTATAGGCAAACTGGCCTGAAAGCGTTCTTAACAGAAAAAAAAGAAAAAAAGAACCTGAACTTTTAAAACATTTAATTCTTCTATTCGAAAATATGGTGTATAGATGTTAATTATTTACAAAAATAAAAAAGGAGAAATTCCAGGAAAGCACCATTAAGTAACTGTTTTTTATTATTTTGTTTATTTTTAAAATGTGACAATTATACTTGAAACTTTTTTGGTTAGGAATTGTTTCCATATGAACCTGTGTACATTTGTCAAGTAATTTCTTATTTTTTAATGAAATTCTATTCGTGAAAATTCCTCTTTTTCTCTCATTTTTATTGACTCGCGATGAATATTTATTTAGCAGTTATCTTAAAGACTTATACTGAACGGAAAAGTTCATAGAGAAACGTCTAAGACGATGCATATGGTAAGAAGTGAGAAGCTTTCTCGTTTTGACACCCGTCTGCTTAATGTCAGCTATGGTGAAATTAAGGATGTTGGACCCGCATTGCACCACAGGGACAGCCAAACTGTTTATGTCATATATTCTGTTTTGGTAAATCAACTCGGTACTTAACTCTAGATTCACATACCTCCAGTATCCTTTTCTTATGTTCTACTTCATTCGGACATGCTATATCTCATCTCGATGTTCGTTGTAGTCTCATGAATATCGGTTTGGAATGAGAAGTTGGAGAGTCGAGTTCGAACTCTAGCCGAATTCGTTTCATTCACTTACGCACAAATATTCTGAGGAAAGTTATTAATCCATCTCTTCTCCCTCTAGCTATGGATTAAATAAAAAGACTTCATAGTGAAAAGATAATTGAAGAGTTGAGCTGACACGGATTTATATATCGTGCGTTTTTTGTTGATGCGCAAGTTGGTGTTGCATAATAGCCCCCTTGCTGTGAACTGCATTCACTCAGGATACTGCCGCTATGGAACTAGACATATCCAATAAATAACTTAATACAAAAATCTCGTTAGCTTTTCTTGGATGGTTCATTTTTTTCTTAGATTACATCTGAAGAAGGTCGAAGAATAGATCAACAGAAACGTTTTGTTGCCAACAGTAAATAAACAACAACAAAAAAAATTTAACAGCAGAACATTATTCACCAAACTCACACACACAAATATATATATATATATATATATATATATATATATATATATTGGTTGGGAACCGGTCTAACGCAGAAATTAATGCCAATATACTGCGAGAAATTCCTCAGCCTACTCATTCATGGATCGAAAGAGACCGGATCGGCCAAACGTGTATTACGCGTGACAACGGATATTCCATCTCCTTTATCTATTCCTTCATAATTTTAGGATTCGTTTGATATCGCTCCTGACACTTATATACACGAGCTCATTTGGTTGGTTATACGTTATTTTACTTTCTTCCTTTTTCCTTCAACCTGCCTTGTGATTCTCAAAGGACTCTTTCATTATTATATGTCCTGGCTCATTCAACTGTCCCTACGTTATGTTAAACGTATGTTTCCTTGGTTGAAGAATCTAAACTGATTTATAAATGGAACTTTGTCTGTGTGTGTGTGTCCGTTACCTATAGACTCCGAAACGGCTGAACTGATTTTCTTGAAAATTTACACAGTTGCACTATAAGCGTCTGCGAGTGTTCAGTTCTTACAATAGTGCAGAAAATTGATAATATATATATATATATATATATATATAAAGCAAGATGTTTATGTGTGTGTCTGTTTATCTACCTGTATGTCTGTATTTTTTCAGCCTTTTTATCTTAGTTTTTGCTTCGGGTTTGGCTCTAATTAGGTATAATTTTAGTTCTTAGTCTCAGCCATGATACCATTTACTCAGAGGACTTATTTAGCCTTCAAAATTCAGTTTACGACGAAAAAAACGTATTTGATATCGATACCAGGAAATCAAAATTTGACTTACATACATTCATTTTTCTTTCAGTCTACGTTTTCGCTTTAAATGGAAACAACTATTGCTTTTTAGTCTTTCGTGCCAACGTCCAAAGAGTTGAGCTCCACGACCATGTATTAGTTTTAAAGCTTTCATTACACCCGAGAAACGCCGGGCTATACTGCTAGTCGAAAATAAAACAAGTAAAAAAATTCAAATACTTGGAAATTGTTTTGACAGATGATGGAAAATGTGACACTGATATCCAAAGACGCATTGGCATGGCCAAGGACGCATTTTAGAATTTAGCCAGAATACTGAAAGACAGGAAAATCTCATTAGAAACAAAGAAAAGAGTGCTGGATTGCTATGTGATTTCTGTCCTTCTATATGGAAGTGAATTCTAGACGATCTTATGAAAAATGAAGGAAAGGCTTGAGGCAGCAGAAATGTGGTTTTACAGAAGGATCCTGATGTTACCATGGACAGAGCCCGTGTGCAACAATAAGGTGTTAGAAAGAATGCAAACGAGAAAGAAATAATGATAATAAATGTCAGGAAGAGTCAAGTGAGGTTCCTGGGACACGTAATGAGGAAGGAAGGCCTGGAGAACTTGATACTCACAGGCCGGATAAATGGAAGAAGAGACAAGGGAAAGCAGCGCTAGACGTGCTTGTTAGGTCTCCACAAATGGTTGACGAAGCGGGACTTGGGCGAGATACTGAGAGAAAAATTTTCTCCTACACGGCACATGAGGAAAAAAAGAATCTCTAAAAACTTCATCGTTGTTTACATGTTCGATTCATGATACTCCCAGTATCTTTCTTTAAAATCACGTCTTTTGCTTCGTGTCTCTTCCTCATCTCTGAGGAGATTACAGAACACGCAACAATAAACACAAAACATTACAGTAACAGGCATAACACGACTTTGACAATGATACGTATACAGTAATATATAAAAAAAATTCATGGAACAAAAGAGGATGATTAAAAGTTTTCAAATACTTCTACTTCTAACTATTAGGTTGTCCCAAAGGTTCGTAAAAACTTGCGAAATGGGTCTATCTGGTCCATCACAATCGAGACAAGCGATGGGTTCAGAAAGGGCAAGAGACACAGTCGGTTCCAAAACAAGATCTGTTCGGCAAGAAAGTCATGTTGTGCGTCTGGTAGAACACTGAAAATCGTGCATTGTGAGTTGGTTCCGAATGGTCGTGCCATCAGTGCCGAACTTTACTGTCAGCAACTTGATAGGGTCTACGAAAAGTTGAAGCAAAAACACCCGGCTCTGATCAACCAAAAGTGCGCTTTGAAGCAGCAGGACAATGCCAAGCCACACACCGCCAGGAAGACCAAAGACAAGTTTGAAGAGCTCGATTGTGTTGAGGTTCTGCCACATCCAGCCTACAGTCCTGGCTGTGCTCCATCAGATTACGGCCTTTTCCGCTCAATGCAACACTTTATGAAGAGCCTCCGATTCGACTCGTTTGATGAAGTCGAGAAAGCTGTCAAGAATTCTCTGATTCGAAGCCAGCTGAATGGAACTTTGACCAGATCCGAAAGCTTGCAGATCGATGGCTGAAAGTCTTGGAAAATGATGGTCTTTATTTTGAGCAATATTTTTTGTTGTTTTGACGAGTAAAATTTTTTTTTGCAAGTGTTTACTAATTTTTGTGACAACCTAATAATATAATCAATAAAATGCATGACGTTGAATTTTTCAAAAATTAATTAAGGGGTTTAGACGATACACTGAATATTTTGTACCTTGAATTTCTAAAAATAATATATTTTAAACATTTTCAATCACTTTTGTATGAGTCTTGAAATTTTCATTAAAATCCAGGAATTATGTGATGTTTGAAAAAACTTTCAAATGAATGTGTCTATCGATAGAAGGATGGAAAAAATAATAAAATAAAAAAATAATTTGGTCTTTCCTCTTAATAATAACATATACTAAAAATTTGTTTTTATCAAGGCTCGGTTTGTTTTTATCATGGTATGTACATTTTGACGATGTGCGTTGTGGTGCAGTGGATATAGGCTCGGAACGAGAAATCAAGGAGCCGATTTCGAATTCCTGTTGAATTCATTGTATTCACTTACGCTCAAATACCCTTGGGAAAGGTATTAATCCGTCTCTTCCTTCCAGTTATGGGTTAAATAACAGGACAGATTGTGTTCTATAGCCTTGGTCGGCAACCAGTCTACCGCAGAAAGCAATGGCAAACTACTACGGGATAATTTTCTACCCAGTCAGTCATGTCTCTTTCGAGACATGATCGCTTAAGCGTGTTTCACATATGCCAAGTAACTGATGTACATTTTACCGAAAACGTTGTGATTCATACAGTAATATATAAAAAGAGCCTGAGACAGGCTGCTAGATAGAGATATAGACTGACAGAAAAGAATGATTGAGAGTGGGTGCTTGAAAAGCTTTAGAAGAATCTCTTGTGAATATCAGATCAAAGGTTATGGGGAGCTAATTGCTTTACTTAGAGATTTAATAGATTAATTGATAGCCAGTCTTGTAAACATGCAACACCCTTCTCAGTCCTTACTACCCAATCTTCTTTCCTAAAAGTCATTCACTGACGCCAGGATTCACAAACCCATCCACACCGACATCTACCTTTCTCTGACATATCTCAACTATCACAGAACAGTATTTTATTACTTTAATTATTCTTTTTCTTCTATGTGCCCTATCTTTTCAGGACGTAGGAGATCATGGCTTTCCACGTCTCCCTATCCCTGGTGGCTCTTAATATGTTTTCTCCTATTAATCCACGCAACCCCCGTTCCGTCATCCACCTGATCAGGCCCTTCAAATATGTTATCTGCTGCCTTCCTCTGTCTCTTTTTCCTTCTATCTGGCTTGTCAGTATCAGGTTCTCCAAGCCTTCCTTCCTCATTGCATGTCCCAGGAGCTTCAGTTGTCTCTTTCGTGATGTTCACTATTATTTTTCTTTTCAATGCCATTCTTTCCAAAATCTCACGATTGCTCACATGTTCGGTCCATGATATCCGGAGCATCTTTCTGTAGAACCACATTTCCGCTACTTCAAGTTTTTTTCTCAACTACGATGATATTGTCCAGCATTCACTGCCGTAAATTATTTTATAAATTCTATCTCTGTCCTTGGGCGATTCTCAAGAGACCACAGCACAATTCGTTGACTAAAATAATTTTCCCGCTGTTTTTTTTTTTCGTTTTGCATTTCACCTACACCGAGATTTACTTGTTCAATTTTTTCTTTTTTTAATATTTTTCTATCCTTGTTCTCCGCTTTTTATATGACTCTCCCCTGTTTATCCTTACTCTCCGTTGAGCTGGTAATTTTTTTTTAAAATCCTTTCACTACTGTTTGGGCTTTCTGTTGTTTTAGTTTTAGGATAATTGTCTTACCTAAAACTGCTGTTTCTGAATCCGTAATGCATGTCTTCATTGTTTTCTACTATTTGAATTTGCGAATGTTCAGGAGATAGGTGTGGGCTGTGGCAGGTAAATATTCAGTCGGCTATTTCTGTAAATAGAGCTGATTGAAAAGAGGCGTTATTGTGTCTATTCTTTTCATGCGTTAATTAAATAAAAAAAGTTGAAAGCAATACATATATAAAAATGCAGAAGAGTTCCCCGTTTTTAAAAGATTTCAGAACAGAAAAGTCATTAAATTGACAACTATAATTTTAGCACGTATTAGAGTTGGAATGTAGCAGAAAAAAGACGTATGTTAGATTCTGACTTTCTTTTTGCAAATGGATGAAGACGGCATGGAAGAAATATCTTTTTTTTTTCTTGTATCGTATGTTCTTTAGGTAGCGTTTATATGGCTACTCTTTATCCCTCACTAACATCACCATCCAAACAGTATAGAAAAAAGATACAAATTTATGTTAACTCCAAATAACAGTAGATTTGATGAGTCTTGTCCTATATGTCCTGTTCTTTCAGGACGTAGGCGATCATGGATTTCCACATCTCCCTATCCCTGATGATCTTAGCACGCTTTCTCCTGTTATACCACGCAACCCTCGTTAAAGTCATCCACTTGATCAAATATGTTATCCGCTGTTTTCTCCTGTCTCTTTTTCTCCCTATCTGCTCTGTTAGTATCAAATTCCCCAGGACCTCCTCCCTAAGTGCGTGTCCCAGGAACTTCAGCTGTCTCTTCCTGATGCTCAGTATTAATTTCCTTTCCGTTTCCATCCTTTCAAAAACTTCATCATTGCTCACATGCTCGATCCATTATATTCGCAGCATCCTTCTGTAGAACCATAGTTCTGTTGCTTTAAGTTTTTCCTTCATCTTCGCTGATATTGTCCAGCATTCACTAACATATTCAAGAACTGACATCACATCGCAATCCAGTACTCTCTTTTTTGTTTCTAGCGAAATTGTCCTGTTTCTTATTACTTGCTTAACTTCAGGAATGCTTCCTTCGCCATGCCAATTTGCTTGGGATCTCTGGGTTGCACTTTCCGTCTTCTGTTAGAACGCTTCCGAAATATCTAAATTTCTGAACCTACTTCATTTTGGTATCCCTCACCTATATTTGTCATTTGGGGCTGCCTTTTTATGCTGAGGACCATGCATTCGGTTTTGTTGCAGTTTATTTGTAGTTCTTTCTTGTTACTCTCTTCAGCTACCTTCTGTAGGAGGTCTTGCAGTTTTCTTTCCGTGTCTGCTATCATCACTGTATCATCTGCGTACCTTATGTTTTTTAAATTGTGGCCTCCAATGATGAATCCGATCATAACTTCTAGGGTCCTCAGAATAGTCTCGCTGTACAAGTTGAATAGGTCCGGTGAAATGACACATCCTTGTCGTACGCCTCTTTCTACCTTTGTATAACTGCTGAATTGGTTACCTGTCCGTATGCAGGCGGTTTGCTGCCAGTATGAGTCATATAACCAGAGAAATGATGTTTCTGATCAATAAAGCGTAAAACTGTCAGATCGAATAGGACAAGAATTCGGCGGTTTTTGTCTAGAAAACTGCAACAGGAAAAGCAATTTTCAATGTCTGAATGATATCATAGACAACAATACCAATGCAGAAGGAGATGCATTTATAAAATGAGCAAAAGCAGTTGACAAGTTACGGCAAAATTTCATTTTTGAATAGTCAAAAAAAACTGGATTAGAATCTTGTTATAATACTGAAGAACCTGTACGGGGAGGAAAAGTCCTAAATATGGATAAATAATCAACTGGATAGCTACAAAAAAAATGGCGTGAGACGAAGATTTGTCTTCTTCCGAGGTTTATTCAACATCTACGGAAAGATTTTCCTAAGGAAACTAAGGCTGTTAAAGTAAACTTAAGAATATAAAAAACGCAAATAACACTGTGTTGATGGACGACTCAGAAAGAAAACTACAACACCTTCTGAAGAGGGTGGTGGTTGAAAGCCAGAAAACAGGACTAACCATAAACTGCTAGATGATAGAGTATGATCTTCAGAAACAGTCAATGCTAGTTACGAAATAGAGTTATCAACATCAAGCAGTTTCAGAAATTTAAATATTTGTAAAGCGTTTCAATAGAGGATAGAATATATGGCACCAGAAAGAAGAGCGAAAGAATCATTGCAAAATCTATGCAAGGTGCTGAGAAACGGAAAAGTTCGTTAGAAATGAAGAAATGAGTGCTTGATTGCTATGTTATATTTGTTCGCATATTTTTAACAATCTTCTCATGTATGAGGAAAAAGATGAAGCTGATGAAAGGTGGTTCGTCAGAAGGATAGCGAAAATTCCCAGAAAGGAGCGGGTAAGTAACAAAGAATTTTAAATGTAAATGTTAACACAATGAACACTTAAGAATCAACAAAAGACAGGTGAAATTTCGTGGAGAACATGTGGAAAGATGGTTGGAAATGTCAATTATCACGAGGTACCCAAGACAGATAGAGAAAGGGATTGAACCACTTACCTGATGATATTGGGTAGTGGTTTGATTTGGTTTTACGGCATATCAACCCCTTGGGGGAGGTCATTTAATGCCGAAGCATTAGTTGTTTTAATATGAAAAAACGTATTTTGGCAATAATTTTTTCCCTTCAAAAAACGTATTTTGGCAATAATTTTTTCCCTTCAAAAAACGTATTTTGGCAATAATTTTTTCCCTTCAAAAAACGTATTATGGCAATAATTCTTTTTCCTTAAAAAAAAGTATTATGGCAACATTTTTTTTCTTCAAAAAACGTATTATGTCAATAAATATTTCTTCCAAAAAGTATTTTTGTTAGTAACATTTTTTCTTTCAAAAACATTTTTGTTGGTAACATTTTCCTTTTAAAAACGTATCTTTGTTGGTAATATTTTTCTTTCAAAAACTTACTTTTATTGGTAGCATTTTTCCTTCAAATATGTATTCTTGTTGGTAACATTTTTCCTTCAAAAATACATGCCTGTTGGTAACATTCTTTCTTCAAAAACGCTTTGTTGGAATATTTTTCATTCAAAAATGTTTTGTTGGTAATAGTTTTCCTTAAAAATGTTTATGTATATGTTTCATAAAAGTCTGTTTTTATACTTTCATAGTGTTTGGTGAGTGAACTATTTACCCATAGCTGGGACCTCCTAACAGGTGCTACCACTCCGGTTCAGGTGGACCTGGGAACAACAGCAATTAAGAGGTGGTTCCATGCTCCTCACAACCCCACAATCAGAGGTCTTGTGGCCGGATGCAGCTTACTGTCATACCCAGGATCCCCCATAAAATGATATATTTTCATCAATCTATTCAACATTTTTTTCTCGTGAATTCACCAGGTTTTAAACACAATTTGCCGCTGTTATCGTATTATTAGAAGAAGAATGTAGCTTAAGACAAAACCGAAACTGTTATCCGACGCCACGGACGTTAGATATTTCATGCATTAACTCCCTTGCCAAATTTTTTAGTAAAATCTATCACAGTTGGAATTCTTTTATTTTCCTGCCTAATTACTTTATGAATGATTCGACTGTATGAGAAGGATAATCTTTAGATAAATATTTTTCGTTCTTTATTTTCTTTCTTTTTCTTTCTTTTTCTGATTACACATTCCTTCTTTTACAAAGGCTTACGACCTATCACTTTGAATACACTGGTTCTCGATCATCGATCACCGAAATTAAGCAACGTTGAGCCTTAGATGAGTGACCGCTTGGGAATACCAGGTGTTGTAAGCGTTAAATGACGGATGTGCGTTGTGGTGCAGTGGATATCGGCTCGGAAAGAGAAATCGGTAAGTCTAGTTCGAATTCAGCTGAATACCTTGCATTCACTTAAACACTGGTACCCTTGCGAAAGATATTAATCCGTCCCTTCTCTCCAGTTATGGGTTAAATAACAATGTAAGACTTAGGGACTCTGCCCTTAAAAACAAATCCCAATGAATCTTGGTATTCGAAAAGAAAAAAAGTAATACTAGACACAAAACAACAATAAATTGTTGAAAGAAAGATGTATTGCCAGCAGTAAATAAATAAATAAAATGTATTTGGTAATAAATGACCCCCAGAGGTTGATATGCCATAAAAACATAACAAACAACCATCAACCTTCTTTTACAAATGTTTCTCTTCATTCTTTATTATTTCATCTTTTTTATTATTCTTTTTCTTCTTCTTTTTCTATGTGCCCTGTCTTTTCAGGAAGTAGGTGATCATGTCTTTCCACATCTCACTATACCTGGTCTCTCTTAGCACGCTTTCTGCTGTTACTCCACACAACCCTCGTTCCGTCATCCGCCTGATCAGATCAAATATGTCATCCGCTGTTTTTTGCCTCTATCTGGCTTGTTAGTATCAGGTTCTCCAAGCTTTCTTTCCTCATTGCATGTCACAGGAACTTCAGCTCTCTCTTCCTGATGCTCAGTATTAATTTCCTTTTCGTTTCCATCCTTTCCAAAACCTCGTCATTGATCACATGCTCGATCCATGATATTTGCAACAACCTTTTGTAGAACTACATTTCTGTTGCTTCAGGTTTTTCCTCCATCTTCGATGATGTTGTACAAAATTCACTGCCATATTGAAGAACTGAGCAATCCAGTACTTTCTTCTTTGTTTGTATGGTAATTGTCCGGTTTCTTAATACGTTACTCAATTTCTGGAATGCTTCCTTCGCTATGCCAATTTGCCTACTGATACTGACTTGGCAGACCGGCTGCAGCCGCTCTCACACCGGCGTGACGTGGCTTCCCTGTGCCTCTTCTACAAGTACTTTCATGGCTTCTGCTCCGATGAGCTTAGATCACCGGTGCCGCCTAAGCACGAATTTACACGAGATACTAGATTAGCAACGAGGTGCCACCCTTTTACAGTTAAACAAATAAGATGTAACCGTAAATTCTACTCCAACAGCTTCTTTTCTCGCGCTTCCCGCCTGCGGAACTCCCTTCCACAAGTCTGCTTTCCCGACAGTTACAATCTCCAGGTGTTTAAATGTAGGGTCAATAGACACCTATCACACTAACTCCCAACTATTCTCACAACACTCTCATCTACCCAACCCTCATTCTCGGTATCCTTACCCGCCTATCACCCACCCTCTGTCATTTCCTATATTTAATCAGCCTTTCTCCACTCTACGTAGCCCCCTGCACAGTAGTGGCAGTGACATGCCTTGCTCAACGTGAAACGCTTATAAAAAAAAAAAAGAAAAAAATCTCAGTGACGCACTTTCAGTCTTCTGTTAGAACATTTTCCAGGTATTTAAATGGCCATGCATTCGGTATTCTTGCAGTTTATACGTACCTTTTCTTTTTGCTTTCTTTTATTAATGTTTTCCTAGTCTTTTAAATTGTTTCATTTTTATTTACTTCTATTAATCGCATATATTTTATTTCTTCCTTTTTTTCTTTACTTTCATTTTAATCCATATTTCCCTTTTTTCAATTGTTTCATTGTTGACTGCTATATTTTCTGTCTGTATATCTTTCTTTATTTCTGTCTGTCTGTCTTTTATGATCATTTTCCTTTATGTATATCTTTCTTTCTTTCTGTCTGTCTTTTATTATCATTCTCCTTTATGTATATCTTTCTTTCTGTCTGTCTGTCTTTTATTATCATTCTCCTTTATGTATATCTTTCTTTCTGTCTGTCTGTCTTTTATTATCATTCTCCTTTATGTATAACTTTCTTTCTGTCTGCCTATCTTTTATTATCATTTTCCTTTATGTATATCTTTCTTTCTGTCTGTCTGTCTTTTATTATCATTTTCCTTTATGTATATCTTTCTTTCTGTCTGTCTGTCTTTTATTATCATTTTCCTTTACGTATAACTTTCTTTCTGTCTGTCTGTCTTTTATTATCATTCTCCTTTACGTATAACTTTCTTTCTGTCTGTCTGTCTTTTATTATCATTTTCCTTTATGTATAACTTTCTTTCTGTCTGTCTGTCATTTATTATCATTTTCCTTTATGTATAAATTTCTTTCTGTCTGTCTGTCTTTTATTATCATTTTCCTTTACGTATAACTTTCTTTCTGTCTGTCTGTCTTTTATTATCATTTTCCTTTATGTATAACTTTCTTTCTGTCTGTCTGTCTTTTATTATCATTTTCCTTTACGTATAACTTTCTTTCTGTCTGTCTGTCTTTTATTATCATTTTCCTTTATGTATAAATTTCTTTCTGTCTGTCTGTCTTTTATTATCATTTTCCTTTATGTATAACTTTCTTTCTGTCTGTCTCTCTTTTATTATCATTTTCCTTTACGTATAACTTTCTTTCTGTCTGTATGTCTTTTATTATCATTTTCCTTTATGTATATCTTTCTTTCTTTCTGTCTGTCTTTTGTTATCATTTTCCTTTATGTATATCTTTCTTTCTGTCTGTCTGTCTTTTATTATCATTTTCCTTTATGTATATCTTTCTTTCTTTCTGTCTGTCTTTTATTATCATTTTCCTTTATGTATATCTTTCTTTCTGTCTGTCTGTCTGTCTGTCTGTCTGTCTGTCTTTTATTATCATTTTCCTTTACGTATAACTTTCTTTCTGTCTGTCTGTCTTTTATTATCATTTTCCTTTACGTATAACTTTCTTTCTGTCTGTCTGTCTTTTATTATCATTTTCCTTTATGTATAACTTTCTTTCTTTCTGTCTGTCTTTTATTATCATTTTCCTTTATGTATAACTTTCTTTCTTTCTGTCTGTCTTTTATTATCATTTTCCTTTATGTATAACTTTCTTTCTGTCTGTCTGTCTTTTATTATCATTTTCCTTTACGTATAACTTTCTTTCTGTCTGTCTGTTTTTTATTATCATTTTCTTTTATCACTTGTTTCAATTTACTTTCACTCCAGTATTTTTATTTATTTGTTTATTTAATTTTTTTCTTTCATTCGTTTTCTTTTTTTTTCTTTCTTACTATTCTTAGATTCTTATTTTTACTTTCATTCAGTTAAGTGCCATACGTGATACACTTTGGGCGATCATGTCCCGATAGAGACATGACTGACTGAGCAGAAGATTATCCCACAGTATGTTGCCATTGCTTTCTGACTATAGAACCCAAACTCTTCTATAATTTAACCCATAACTGGATAGAAGAGAAGGATTAATACCTTTCCCAAGTGTATTTGTGCATAAGTGAATGGAAAGAATTCAGCTGGAATTCGAAATCGACTCCCCGTTTTGTCGTTTCAAGCCGATATCCACTGCACCACAACGCACATCCCTTATTTTCAGTAGTATCATTTTTTTTATTTAATTATGATGTTATTCTTCTATTCTTCTTTTTATTTCCTTCTTTTTTTCTTTCATTTAATATCATACTTCGTTTTTCTTTCACTCTATATTTTTCTTTCCTTCTTTCTTTTCACTCTTTCTGATTGACCCATACATGGGTTTCCACAAAGCTATTCTTTTCCTTCCTTATTTTCCCTTTCTAGCACGAACCATCTCTCCTTTCATTATATCCTTTCAACATTTCTCTCTATATCTGTGTTTGTTTTACACGTCTGTCCTTAACGAACCCCGCGGTCTATATACGCCCGCAATCCAGGATCATTCAGAACCGTAGATGCCGATCTGAATTGTACTAACGAGTTCCCAACGAAAAAAGACTATTCGAGCCAAATGCACACGGAAATAGAAATAACACGGCAAAGTAGGTGGTTTTGGGATATATATTTAAATTTATCCTGGGTTCGAGTAAACGGGCAAGTAACTGAATAAGTGTTGCGAAAAACGATTTTGGTGTTAGTTTGTTGAATAGTTTAACCGTTAAAGCCAATAGTTTCTACTAAAGCTAAATTACGCACGTTGCAAAGAATCCGGCCAAAATGCGATAAAAATTTAAAACTGGAACAAATACATTGCCAAGTATCTTGTCAGAGAACACTCAGTCACTTAAGTTCCATATTTGACTCGTGGATAGATGGAGGGGGGAAATTTATTATATTATTAAGTAGTAATTAGTGGGGGATCAATTTACAACTTCATAACAATATAAAACTGATCCCTTATTTTATGTCCAAATAGAAGCTTTAATCTTGTTTTCAATTATTATATTTAGTGCCATACGTGATACACGCTTTGGCGATCATGTCTCGAAAGGGACATGACTGACTGGGCAGAAGATTATCCCGCAGTAGTTTGCCATTGCTTTTTGAGGTAGACCGCTTGCCAGCCAAGGCTATAGAACCCAATCTGTCCTGTTATCTAACCCATAACTGGAGGGAAGAAACGGATTCATACCTTTCCCAATGGTATTTGTGCGTAAGTGAATGCAAAGAGTTCAACTGGAAATCAAACTCGGCTCCCCGATTTCTCGTTCCGAGCCGATATCCACTGCACCATAACGCACATCCTGTCAGAGAGCACATCACTGGGATGTCATGAATTTTGATAGAAAATATTTCTCCTCTCTGAAATTACATATAAAATAATGTCGGGCATAGAATACTCCCAGAGAGAATACTGGGTTGGAACAATTGATCGTAACCTCTTTAAAAATTGGATTCCATCAGCATTTCTCAACGCTATTTTTGAACATATGGTTTTGTTTCACACGTGACGGAAATTCTGAACATATAACCTTTTGAGGTTGGAGTTTCAACGCATTATTATTTACGATTCATATGTGGGTTGATAATTTTGTATGTTTTTAAATTTGGGTTTGAGTTTTGTTTAACGGCATATCAACCTCCGTGGGTTATTTAATGTCAAAAAGGTGGGGTTCTAAGGTACGTTTTTTATTATTTTTTTAATGTTCAGTTCTAGAGAGAAGGTTGATTTAGTTAGATTTTAATAGAAATTTTATAAAACTGAAAATGTCTTCTTGTTTTGTATTAAAAAATGTTTTTGTGTTAAAAAATGTTTTGTTTCCTTCAAAAATGTGTTACGGTTATAAATTTTTCTTCAAAGATATATTTTTGGTAATATTTTTCCTTCAAAACTGTATATTTATTCTATAAAAGTCTATTTATATGTATCAGTCAGTTAAGCGCCATACGTGATACACGCGTGGGCGATCATGTCTCGAAATAGACATGACTGACTGGGCAGAAGGTTATCCTGCAGTAGGTTGCCATTGCTTTCTGCGGTAGACTGGTTGCCGACCATGGCTATAGAACCCAATCTGTCCTGCTATTTGACTCATAGCTAGAAGGGAAAGAAATGTATTATATTATTATGTAGTAATTAGTGGGGGATCGGTTTCCTATTGTTATGAAGTAATAAAGTGATCCCCCAGTTTATGACCAGTACAAACATTAATCATTATTCCAACTATTATATTCAGTCAGTCAGTTAAGTGCCATACGTGATACACGCTTTGGAAGATCTTATCTCGAAAGAGACATGACTGACTGGGCAGAAGATTATCCCGCAGTACCTTGCCATTGCTTTCTGCGGTAGACTGGTTGCCGACCATGGCTATAGAACCCAATCTGTCCTGCTATTTAACTCATAACTGGAAGGAAGAGACGGATTAATACCTTTCCCAAGGGTATTTGCGCGTAAGTGAATACAATGGATTCAACTGGAATTCGAACTCGGCTCCCCGGTTTCTCGTTCCGAGCTGATATCCACTGTACCACAACGCACATATTTCTATAAAAGAGTACTTTTATACATTCATAGTGTTTTGACCCCAGTTTGGATGTCAACTATTTGCCCTATAGCTGGGACGCTAACAGGTGCTATTACTCTGGGTCAGAGTAAACCTGGGAACACCAGCAATTAAGAGGTGGTTCTATACTCCTCACAGCCTCCCAACCAGTGCCCTTGCTGTCGGATGCAGTTAACCTTCATGCCCAGGACGTGTTTTTAAGTTGATTGTGGTATAAGAGATACCGTCTCGGAAGTCATTAATTTCATTTACGCGAAAATACCCTTGAGAAAGGTATTAATCTATCTCTTCTCCCTCTAGCTATGGGTTTAACAATGGAAAAGATTGGCTTCTAAAGCCTTGATTGACAACCAATCTAGCGCAAACAGAAAAGGCAATCTCTTGCAGGAAAATTCTTCTGCCTACTCACTCATGTTTCTTTTGAGACATGATCGCTTAAGCGTATATCACGTATGGCACTTATCTAACTGATCGAAATGAATGACTTGAAGAGCACGCAGATTGGGTTCTATAGCCTTGGTTGGCAACCAGTCTACTGAAGAAAGTAATGTCAACCTACTGCGAGGAAAATCTTCTTCCCACTCACTCATGTTTCTTTCGAGATATGATCGCTGAAGCCTGTATTACGTATGGCACTTAACTGACTGATGGACCAAAATGCATTTTCTTATCTGATGCATATTAATTTCCGTAAAAAAAGATAATTGCTGGATAAACAACTAGCAGTATAGCCCGGCGTTGCTCGGGTGTAATGAAAGCTTTAAAACTAATCCATGGTCCTGGAGCTCAGACTCTTTGGACGTTGGCACGAAAGACTAAAAAGCAATAGTTGTTTCCAGTTAAAGCACAGCCGATGACTGAAAGAAAAATGAATGGATGTAAATCATATTTTGATTTCCTGGTATCGATATCAAATATATTTTTTTTGTCGTAAGCTGAATTTTGAAGACTAAATAAGTCCTCTGAGTAAATGGTTTCATGGCTGAGACTAAGAACTAAAATTATACCTACTTAGAGCCAAACCCGAAGCAAAACTAAATTAAAAGAGCTGAAAAATACAGACATACAGGCAGATAAACAGACACACACACAAACATCTTTCCTTTTATATATATATATATATATATATATATATATATATATTATCGATTTTCTGCACTATTGTAAGAACTGCAACCTTGAAACTTCTATCGTATTTTATGTCTTTGTCTACGAGCGTATCAAATTTGATTAAAATCGGACCACTCTTTCTATAACAATTTTTTTCGATTATCGATTTTCGATATCTCTCGGGGGTACCTCGACACAAAACCTAGTTAAGAACACTCGCAGACGCTTATAGTACAACTGTGTAAATTTTCAAAAAAATCGGTTCAGCCGTTTCTGAGTCTATAGGTAACATACACACTCACAGACACAGACACACACACACATATATATATTTACACACACACACACATACACATACATGCAAAGTTCCATTTATAAATAAGTTTAGATTTAGATAACAAATACATTTGCAGTTTCCGAGAGTGCTATTTGTACGTAGTTTCTTAGTTGACTTTGCTAGGACAGTTATCCTTATCTTTATTTTTATATACTCAACGTTTCGGTCGTTGTACGCTCTGTCCATATTCAGGTGGTTGGAA
Organism: Ascarosepion bandense; assembly: GCA_037127315.1. NCBI lineage: Eukaryota > Metazoa > Mollusca > Cephalopoda > Sepiida > Sepiidae > Ascarosepion > Ascarosepion bandense. The sequence continues at coordinate 636,007 of JBBBDQ010001927.1, forward strand.
TTTAGACACGGTGCCTTTACTTTGATCACAAATGTAGATTGTAATCGTTCCATGTGTCATGCCCATTATGGATGTAATAATTATCTAACTCAAATTTCTAATTGTTCTTTTTGTCCACCAATATTGTCGTCAAGTATTGAACTCACATCTTTTCTGCATCAAGTAGCTGGATCTAAGCAACGCTTTTATCCACCGGGCCATAATATCCAGAAGTAGTATGACGCATGGAAATTGAACAATTAACCACAGTTACTGAAATAGTTCGGTTCACAATTCCTTTCACCTGAAAATCAGGTGTTCACTAGGTTTAAAATGGGAATTCTTTCCCAGAAAAACTTGGAACATTACGGCAATACTAATTTCATTCAAGATAGTCAAATCAAAATATTGATAAAAAAAATAATCCATTTCACACGACACAGGATATTAAAGTGAATCAGTACATGTCTCATATGAGTGTTGCAATGAATATGACATGTGGATACCTTCAATAATGTTTAGGTGCCTCTCTATTTAACAGAACAAATTCAATAAAAACAGCTATTTCTTTTTTACGACAACAGAAAAACCGTTGGAGTCGGTCATCAGAGTATTTGTTACAGACCTCACGGTAAGTGCCTAAGCAAAACTTTATTGTATATTATAACCGATAGAAAACGAATTATAACAGTAACGACGAGGAATCGAAACTCACGCGAGTTTTAAAAGGAGTGAAAACGTGGAAGTCATACTAAGTATAACAATTAGGAAAAAAAGAAACTGTACATATTCTGATTAAAAGTTTTAGCGACATAAGCTCTTTATTCAACACTCACTGGAAGTAAATAAAACTTACAAAAAAGAAGACGGAGATGTTGTCACACGTGCCGTAATTGTTAACATGGAATGCGAAAGATTTAGATGAATCGAATTTTCTTCGGGTATGTAAATGGTTTCCTATCGTTCATGGGCTAACGGCGAAAACAGGCTAAAAATGAGAATTCTAACTTGAACTGAATAACAAACTTACTCTACTGGAAATATAGAACGATTGTTAGAAAATTCTTTTAAGAATTCAAAATGTTACAAGTTTGGTAAAGTAGGGCATATAAAGTTACACTGTAAAACAACTAAACCAAGAAAAAGTTCTCGCGGGTAAAAAACTGTACACATCATTTTGACGGAAAAGATAATAACAGAAAATAAAAGATATTTTTTTAACCATTTCACCCCAAGCAAGGCATTCCACTGCCACTATTGCGCATGGGGCTACATAGGGGAAGGTAAAGAGGAGGAGTGGTTAGGTGTAGGAAATGTCAGAAGGAAGGTGATAGATGGGTAAGGATACCGAGGGTGTGGGTTGGGCAGATGGGAAGAATGTTTGAAAGAATGGGAGCGAGTTAGTGTGTTAGGTGGTGGCTATTGACCTTACATTTAAACTCCTGAAGATTGTAGCCGTCGGGGAAGCAATGATGTGGAAAGGAATTCCACAGTCGGGAAGTGCGAGTAAAGAAACTGTTGGAGTAGAAGTTGCGGTTGCATTTTATCGGTTTCACTCTAAAAGGGCGGAATCTAGTTGCTAATCTAATTTCTCGTGCAAATTCGTATCTAGGGGGCAGCAGTGATCTAAGTTCATCGGATCAGAAGCCGTGAAAGTATTTATAGAAGAGACACAGGGAAGCCACGTCGCGCCGGTGAGACATTGTAAATGTGAAAGTTTATAATGTGGATGTAAAAAGGCTACTTGACACAATTAGTTATATCACAATAATTAATGAACCCTTGTGGAAAAACATCGGAAAACCTATATTAAGAAGGACTTCGAAGGTAATGTCTCAGGTGGGAAATATATTTTTTATTATTTGCGAATGAATTACAATGTCTCATTTTGTAACAAGTATTCAGTTCTGACTGGACGGAATTATTTGAGCTTTAGGATTTACTTATATACCTTTATTGCAAAAATGTAAGTGGACAAGCAACTACTTAAAGAACAGAATGAAAATTTACAAGAAAAAATAAAAAGGTTTTTTCCTAATATTCTATCGAATGATTTGGGTCAGTCTTATAAGTTCAAAGCGAAATTTTATGTAAAAAATTTTGAACCCCAGTATTTAAATTAAAACAGAGTGTACTTTTCGCAGCATTGAAGAAAGTGAATGAAGAATTAGACAAACTTAAAAAATAGGTGTAATATAAAATATTAAGCATGTAAAATGCGCAACCCCTGCAGTAAATGTAAAGAAAAAAACCAAATTCGTGTTTCTGCTAATTTTTTGACAGTGTTAAGCAAGTGTTTATAACAATATTAGTTTCCGCTAAAAAAACAGCATAGTATGAATTTTAAAAAAGTCCCAAACTTAATAAAACAAACTTTTTCCATCAAAATGTTTATATTATTATTAAGCGGAAAGATCAAAGTAATTTTTAATTATTTTTTAAAAAATTTTAATCCCTTTTAACATTTTCAAAATTTTGTCAGAAAATTTTCTTTTGATTTAAGTTAGCGGTTAAATAAAACGTTTCAACTCTTTACAATGGAAAAATAAAAATTACATCACTCACATTTTTCAGTGACAAACACATTAACTTGAAAATTCTCGCAAAAATCAAATAATTGTCGGATTTTAATGAAACTCTCAGTACACATTCACAAATAAAGGACTTTTTTCTTTTAATTCTCAGAGCAGTTTTTCGAATAGTGTTGTAAAATTTAAAATATAGTTTATTTTTATTCCCCAATGACTTCTGCGTTTAACTAATAAAATTATAATTTGCACCCAATTAAAATTTATTAAAAGTTCATAGATTTAGGTGAAGCGGGGTAACAGAGGTAAAAAAAATATTTTAACCAAAATTTTTAAAAAATAATAATTTCAAAAATAAATTCTATGGATCCAACATATTATCAATTATTTGCTGGTGTGTATCAATAGTCAAATTCTTCTGAGATTTCTAATCCACTTTAGTTTGAAGATATGCTTCAGACAGGTTAATTTATAAAAATACCACCATTTAATTTAGCAAACATATCATTTTTTGGTTGGTTGTTTTGTTTTTATGGCATATCAACCTCGGCGGGTTATTTATTGCCAACTAGATTTTATTTATTTATTGCTGGTAACACCTTTTTCATTCAACAATTTAATGTTGATTTGATGTAAGTTTTGTGTCTAGTACTACTTTTTTCAAGATTCATTGGGATTTGTTTTTAAGGGCAGGGTCCCCAAGTCCTACCCTGTTATTTATCCCATAACTGGAAAGAAGGGACAGAATAATACCTTTCCCAAGAGTCAGTCAGTCAGTTAAGTGCCATGCGCAATACACGCTTTGGGCGATCATGTCTCGAAAGAGACATGACTGACTGGGCAGAAGATTATCCCGCAGTAGGTTGCCATTGCTTTCTGCGGTAGACTGGTTGCCGACCAAGGCTATAGAACCCAATCTGTCCTATTATTTAACCCATAACTGGAGGGAAGAGACGGATTAATACCTTTCCCAAGGGTATTTGCGCGTAAGTGAATGCAAGGAATTCAACTGGAATTCGAACTCGGTTCCTCCGATTTCTTATTCCGAGCCGATATCCACTGCGCCACAACGCACAAAGAGTACCAGTGCTTAAGTGAATGCAGAGTATTCAACTGGAATTCAAACTCGGCTCACCGATTTCTCTTTCCGAGCCGATATCCACTGCACCACAAAGCACATCCGTCACTAAACGCTTACAGCACCTGGTATTCCCAAGCGGTCACCCATCTAAGTACTGACCAGGTGATCGAGCAAGAACCGGTGTAATTAACGTGATATGGCCGTAAACCGCAAATATGTCATGTAAAGTTAGAAAGGAATATACACGTGAGATTAGCAAGTCATTCAACTCAGCCAAAACAGCTGCACATAAACGAATCTTGTTATTTTCTTTCTAATACTAACTGCTGGCGTGGCCTATACAGAATAATCTATTTTTTCAATAATTCCAATATATTCTAGTCTATCTGGTTTGATGTTAATCGACACCAATAAAGACAATGGAATTGTTCTTTAAAGTTTAAAAACTAGTATCATATATTTTTTTTACTTTTAGAAAAAGGCTTTGACTTGGTTTCATTTCCCAACACCTCGGAGAAAATATTCAAGAATTTTTCAGCTTACTTAGCGTTTCTTTAGCTTCAATATTTTCCCGCTGAGGAAAAATTAATTTTCTACAAAATGAATTAATTGGCCAATTTCACAGTTCAAATAATTCTAGCTAATCGACGTCTAGTGAATTTAATTGGAATTTTTTCATACGTAAACCTCTGCATTTTTTAGTTTTACCCCCAAGAGCGATGTTACACGTAATTTTCAAAAGAAAAATGAATTTCTTTCCTGATATTGCTTTTGCAACATTGTCGGTTATTTGCAAGTTAGGCTTGCCAATTCTGTTTCCTTTTTGTTCATCAATAGCTGTAATATCAATACCAGTTTCCTTTTGAAATTTTACCTTAACGTTATTTCTTTTTTCTGTAACAAATCTATTTAACTTTCAAGTTTTTAGTTTGTTTGTTTGTTTGTTTCGAGGTTTAACGACCTATCATTTCTTATGGGATCATTTAAGGTCATAACCAATTACTTTGGGTAAGATTATTTTTATAACATTTTTCTTTTCGAGTATCAAGATTCATTGGTACTTGTTTTTAAGAGCAGGGTCCTCAAGTTCTACCCTTGTTATTTAACCCATAACTGGAAAGAAGGTACGGATTAATACCTTTCCCAGTGTTTAAATGAAACATTTTCTGAAGTATTCGCAATAACCAAATGAAGATATATTTCATTTTCAATCTTTGTAACAGAAGAAATATAATCCTTAAAATCTTTCCTAGAAAATGTCCTTCTAAAGTACGATATGAAAGCAATGTCTTCTTTTGTTACGGCAAATATTGAATTTGCTGCATTTTTCTTTTTCGTGGATTTGCAGAATCGCCTTGTGTTTTTTTGAAAAAATGTCTTCTGGAATTATTGCTGTTGCTGAATCGACAGCTTTAGTTCTTCCATAAGGTCACATGTTTGCTTCTTCTTCTGCTACTTCTTCTTCTTCTTCTTCTTCTTCTTCTATATGCCCTGTCCCTGAAGGGCGAAGGTGATCATGGCTTTTATAGTCTCCCTATACCTGTTCTAGTTAAATTCGAGTATCGATGAAAAATAATGTTTAAACAAATCATTTCAAATTGTCAGTTGTTTATAACCAGTTTTGTTAATCTTCGTCAATTTCCGATATATATATATATATATATATATATATATATATATGTACTTTAAAATAGACATTTAAGAAAAAATAAATTTTATGAAAAAATAAATTAATAAACATATTTTCTGACTAAATTAAGAAAATTTATCAAATATTGAATAAACGGTAACAAAGGAAAATAGTAAGTATAAAACAAACATAAAGATAAATTAAACTAATTGAAAATTGTGAAAGAGGCGATAATTAGAAAAATTAAATACCTGGGAAGTGTTATAACAGAAGACGGAAAGTGCGACACACAGATCCGAAAGCGAATTGGCATGGCGAAGGAAGCATTCCAGAAGTTGAATAAGGTATTAAGAAACAGGACAATTTTGCTAGAAACTAGGAAGAGGGAACTGAATCGCTATGTGATGACCGTCCTTCAATATGGCAACGAATTCTGAACAATACCATCAAAGATGAAGGAAAAACTTGAAGCAATTGAAATGTGGTTCTACAGAAGGATGCTGCGAATATCATGGATCGAGCATGTGAGCAATGATGAGGTCTTAGAAATGATGGAAACAAAAAGGAAATTAATACTGAGCACCCGGAAGAGACAGCTGAAGTTCCTAGGACATGCAATGAGAAACGAGAGCTTGGAGGACCTAATACTAAAAGGGAAAAAGAGAAAGGGGAAAGCAGCGGATAACACACACACACACACACACACACACACATATGTGTATATATATGTGTGTATATATATATATATATGTCTATATATATATATATATATATATATATATATATATATATATATATATACATATATATATATGAGTTCTACATACTCATGCAGAAAGAAAGAAAAATACTGGATTTTAAAATTAAATACCTACAGGCTCGGGTTAAATAGGGACTTAGGTGTTTTGAATCTTTATAGATATTTCAATAGTTAAACATTTTTTAGATACACTTTAAAAATTTCCTTTAAAACAACATTTATATGTATTATTAAAGATAGGTTTACGTTTACAAATATTAAAAAAAAATCTGTCGCTTTCTGCGTCGCGTGATGTAAACAATCTCTCCACGAACGCTCATCGCGAAACCGTTTCTAATTTAAATTTTAAAATCATTTGTTTCTGATGAAAGGCCGAGGACGGTCTGAAATATCAAATATAATTATAGAAATAAGTAAATACTGTCAAAAAATACATTTTGAAACTTACAACTTTTTAGTAGTTTTTCCTATATATATATATATCGGGATACATCTCAGAGTGTGGTTAGATGTGCGGTCGTGACTAGATGCTACCTAAATGTTTGAGATATTTTACATAGGGCATGGATAGTTTTCTTCTCAAGTGAGCCCTGGTTTCCACCATCTTCTTCAAATAGTTTGCACTGTTATTCAGGAACAAATAACAGGATTAATATACTTGTACTCCAACAAAAAGGAGCAGCAACTGTTTTACAAGCGGCAGTGTATATCATATATAATTCAATGTTTTTCAAGTTTCCAGAACATTGGTTGTAATTATTGTGAAATAAGTGAGTAAAGACAACATAAGTGAATATTTTATTAATTTCTAGATAGATAGTTAGAGAGAGAGAGAAAGAGAGAGAGAGAGAGAGAGAGAGAGAGAGAGAGAGAGAGAGAACTCTAACTATGTTCGGCTCATCATATTTGTAAAATTATCTATCTATCTATCTAACTATCTATCTATCAATGAAAATGTTTTTATAGTTACAAAATTTAATCAAAGAGATGTAAAATGTGTAGCTTAATGTTACGTATTATAAATAGTAAAAAAGCGAAGCAACCGGTTTCGCTCCCACTCGAAAATATAATTAAAATACAGAAGTGTGTAATGAAAAATAAGAAGGACAAAAGTAATATAAAGTGCTAGAGACTAATAATAACAGGCCCCAACAAATCATGCTATTTGAACAGTGAAGTTTTGTGGGAAAAGACTCTAGAACTTTACGATGGAACAAAGAGTGTGACCGGGACACAGCAGTAAACTAGTCACCGCCAAAATCCCAGAATTACCTTAATATGTTCTTGTGTTTATAAATATATCCACCCCGATGTCGAGCACTTTACGATAAAAATAACCAGCTTGACAAAATAAGATTTATCAGTAATCTACTAAAACAAAAATTGGCACTAAACATTATCACAACTCAACACCCTCTCTACTCTCTCTCTCTCTCTCTCTATATATATATATATATATATATAGAGAGAGAGAGAGAGAGAGAGAGTGAGAGAGAAGAGAGATAGTGGAATTAGGGACTATATATATATATATATATATATATACGTGTATATGCATTCCATTTGTAAACGAGTTATTACGCAACCTAGGATTCTACCATGAGTGGTGTCTTTAGGCGATTTTCAATGACACAAACCTTGGTCGCGTATACTTCGTTTACAAATAGAAAATATTCAAAAGATCTACAATATAATTGTATTGAACACTTTTTGATACAAATGTGTACTGGTCTAATCTTATTATGACCAGAAACTAAGCAATTAAACAATCAATCAATCAATCAATATATATATATATATATATATATATATATATATCCCATTTGTAAACAAGTTATTATGCGGCCAGATATATCTGTTAATTCTGTCCGGCGGTCAATTATTTTCAAACCAGTTGTCGCTTTTTGTTGCACATTGATATCATCTAAGGCCAGATATATATGTCAATCACCCTTGTCATTTGTTGACCCCCAGCCCCGGCCGTATATATCTGTCAGTTATATCTGTGTACAATGTAATATATTACAATAGTTCCAGAAGATGTTGACGATTTATCACTATTAAATTATATATATATATATATATATATATATACATACACATGTGTGTTTTTGCTCTACTATTGTATCTTTTCTTTCGTACTTTGTATTGAGCACTTTTTCTTGTGTTTGGTTCCATTTGGGGTTTTTTCTTTACTGCGGAGTATTGAATGTTTTGTTCTTGTTCCGCGGGTTTCTTTTTTTCTCCCCATTTATCCGACGTCTTAGTACACCGGATTGTAACGGATTTAGGTTCTGTTTGTTAATGGATTTTACGGAGGTTTATTTTAGTATAAATTTACGTCCTGCATACTTACAGAGTCTATTTAGTTATTGTATATATATATATATATATATATATATATATATATATATATATATATATATATGTATGTATGTATGTATGTTTGTATGTATACAGTATCTCACACGTCAAAGCAAACAGCAAACATAACGGTGTCTTTACCAAACTTTGATGCCGGCATGAATCTGCTCAGTTAAACAGACAAAATCTTTGTATTTTCACGCTCCATCCCTGTCCCGATACCGAGCACTTTACGATAAAAGATCTGCGTGCCAAAATACATTTTTGCCAGTAAAACCACTGAAAACCAACAACTTCATCGCTAACCATTATCGCAATTATGCATGTGTATATGTTCAATTATAAACGATTAAGTCGACACGAGACCAACTTCGAGTTAATGGGGTAATGAGCCGCTTGCGTCTACACACTCAAACACATAGGCACAGACGGAAAAACACAGACGATCATATACATTCCAGAAGTTAAGTAAAGCATTAAGAAACAGGACAATTTTTCTAAAAACAAAGAAGGCTGCTATGTGATGTCAGTTCTTCAATATGGCAGTGAATGTGGGAAAATATCGTCAAAGACGAAGGAGAAACTTGAAGCAACCTAAATGTGGTTCTACAGAAGGATGCTGCGAATATAATGGATCGAGCATTTGAGCAATGATGACGTCTTAGAAATGATGGAAGCAAAAAGGAAATTAATAGTGAGCATCAGGAAGAGATAACTGAAGTTCCTGGGACATTCAATGAGGAACGAGAGCTTGAAGAACCTGATACTAACAGGCCAGATAGAGGGGAAAAGAGACAGGGGGAAGTAACGGATAACATATTTGAAGGACCAAACAGATGATGGAACGAGGGTTTCATGGAGTAATAGGAGAAGGCGTGCTAAGATCCATTAGGGATAGGGAGACGTGGAAAGCTATGAGAAGAAGAAAGAGAAAAAAGAAAAGACAAAAACAAATGTACCTGAAGAAAATATAACAATAAACAAGAACAACAACAATATATATATATTATATATATATATATATATATATATATTGATTGATTGATTGATTGATTGATTGATTTTTTAATTGCTTAGTTTTTGGTCATAATAAAATTAGACCAGTGCATTTTTGTATTTGCAGAACTTTTGATTATTTTGCATTTGTAAACGAGTTATTACGCGACTCGGGTTTCTACCATGAGTGGTGACTTCAGCCGATTTTCAATAACTGATTTTACCGTTTACCGTTTTGTTTTAAAAAAACGCTCACGTAACGGTGATTTTTTTCGAACGCTCATGTGGCAGGGAATTTTTGAACGTGCAATTTTTAAAGATTACAAGAAATTATAGCGTTTTCATCCATGGTTGTATAAAGCTAATAGGTATATTTTAGGATGGTTACACTTAGTCATAATTATTATTTCATTCAATAGTTCATTTATATATATATATTAGCAGTATATCCCGGCGTTGCTCGGGTGTAATAAAAGCTTTAAAACTAATCCATGGTCCTGGAGCTCCGACTCAGCCTAAAGAATATTTCTGTGAAGTTTAGTGAGAATCGGATAAAAATTGTGGATTTGTATAAAGGACATACAGACAGATATACAGACACACACACAAACATCTTGCTTTTATATATAAATATATATATATATATATATTATTGATTTTCTGCACTATTGTAAGAACTGCAACCTTGAAACTTCTGAATATCGATTCTTATGTCTTTGTCTACGAGTGTATCAAATTTGATTAAAATCGGACCACTCCTTCTATGACACGATTTTTTCGATTATGGATTTTCGATATTTATCGGAGGTACCTAGACACAAAACCTAGCTAAGAACACTCGCAGACGCTTATAGTACAACTGTGTAAATTTTGAAGAAAATCGGTGCAGCCGTTTCTGAGTCTATAGGTCACGGACACACACACACACACACACAAAGTTACAATTATTATAAATAAGTTCATATATATAATGAAATAGAAAGCGAATTATAATATATCATGAGGAAAAGAAGTTGATTGATACAACATTAAGATATTATTTCGGTGTAAATAATTTTTACAATATAATGGTAAATGGTATTGACAATAAATAGGGAATAAAAATGTCTGATGATTAAACACAAATAAAATATTCAAAGAAAAATAAAAACTGACATTAAAAATACAGCATTAGAATTAGAATAAAACAAATGAAAAATGTTAAAAATATAATTTTTTAATTAGTAGCAAAATAAACAGTAAATTGATCATGACAGAAACTGCAAATAAAAAATGGTGCATTGAAAACTTGACTGCTCTTCGTTCTCACTTCCTGTCCTTCCGTTTCTCCATGGCTACGTCTCTCACCAAGACTTACAGAGGTCAACCTGGATATTGGTAAATAAATTAATTTTCCCCTCTGAAATGCTTTGTCCATAACAACGCAAATTTTACGATAATAAATCGAAACAAGAAATTTTCGATTCAGTCGACAACTAAGATTTAGTCAAGCAGAAACGGATGATGAACTCTTTTGTTATTGTTTATTTGCTTTGATCCAACAATTGTTCGTAATAAATGGCGGATGAAATAAGGAATTTAAAGAAAGAGAGGTGAATAGGAGGAGAGAAACAAAGTGGAGTAAATAAACATGTAAAGAAAGAAAGAAAGATAAGAGACTGAAAAGGTAAAAATGAGAAAGGAGAGAGCGGAAATATCACAGGAAGATTAGTTTGCAACAAGTAGAATGAAAGAAACGCCAAAGAAGAAAATTAAAAAAAAGCAATGTAAACATAAACTAACTCAAAGACAAATAACGTAACAAATTTTTCAGTTGAAGAAATTTCGACGAATGCGAAAAAATTGAAATGCTTGGTTGTTTGTTTTTATGGTATATCAACCTCGGCTGGTCATTTATTGCCAACTAAATTTTTTATTTAATTATTACGGGTAATACCTTTTTCTTTCAACTTTTTATTGTTCTTTTTATATAAGTTTTATGTCTAGTCATACTTTTTTCTTTTCGAGTAGCAAGATTCATTGGGATTTGTTTTTTTTTGTTTTTTTTAAGGGCAGGGTCCCCAAGTCCTACCCTGTTATTTAACCCATAACTGGAGGGAAAGGACGAATTAAAAAGAAGAGAGGGAAAATAAGGAAAGGGAAAACAGAAAATAAAAGAAAGAATATGATTTAGGAAGAGGAGAAAATGAAGAAGTAAGGCAAATTAAAGAAAAAATGGAAATGATTGGTTGTTTTTATAGCATATCAAACTCAGCTGGTCATTTATTGCTGGTAATATATTTTACTTTCACCAATTTATTGTTTTTATATAAGTTTTGTGTCTAGTAATAATTTTTTCATTTCGAGTATCAAGATTTATTGGAATTTGTTTTTAAGGGCAGGGTCCTCAAGTCATACCCTGTTATTTAACCCTTAACTGGAGGGGAGGGACGGATTAATACCTTTCCCAAGGGTACCAGTGCTTAAGTGACTGCAGGGTATTCAACTGGAATTCGAACTCGGCTCATCGGTTTCTCTTTCCGAGCCGATATCCACAGCACCACAACGCACATCCGTCACTTAACGCTTACAGCACCTGGTTTTCCCAAACAGTCACCCATCTAAGTACTGACCAGGCTCAACGTTGCTTAACTTCGATGATCGAGCGAGAAACGGTTTATTCACTGTGATATGGACATAAGCGTGCACATCCGTCAGTAAACGCTTACAGCACCTGGTATTCCCAAGCGGTCACCCATCTAAGTACTGACTAGGCTCAACGTTGCTTAACTTCGGTGATCGAGCGAGAACCGGCGTATAGAACGTGATATAGCCGTAAGCCAAACGGAAATGAAATGCAAAGAAAGAGAAGAGGAAAAAAAAAAAAGAAAGGAAAAAGAAAACGAATAAAAAAAGAAAGAACAAAAAGTTGAAAATGTAAAACGGCCTGAAAAGAAAATTCAGAAAACATCCAAAAACATAAAAAAGAAAGAAAGAAAGACAGGAACAGAAAGAACGAAAGAAAAAATGAAAGAACGAAAGAAAAAAGATGGGAATGAAAATTAAATAAATGAATAAGAATGACAGAAAGAAAGAAAAAGTAAACAGCAAAAAAGTGGAGCGAAAGAATGAAAATAGAACCATTTTATGCAAGACAAGTTAATCAGTTAATTGCCACACGTAATACACACTTGGGTGATCATGTCTCGAAAAAGATGTGACTGATTTGGCAGAAGATTTCCCTGCGGTAGTTTGTCATTACTTTTTTGCGTTAGACTGGTTGGCAAGCAAGGCTATAGAACCGAATCAATTGTGTTATGTAACTCATAGCTGAAAGGATGAGACGGATTAATACCATTCCAAAGAGTATTTGCATATAAGTGAATGCAACTGTAATTCGAACTCGGCTCTCCGATTTCTCGTTCTGCGCTGATATCCACTGCACCACAACGCACACTAGGAAAGAAACTTTCAATAATTAAATACAAATGAAATAAGAAAATAAACAATGAAAGAAAGAAAGAAAGAAAGACGGAAGAAAATGTGACAAAGAAAGAAAGAAAGAATGACGAAATAATACATCAGAGAAAGAATTTAAAAATTGTAAGCGAAAGATGGATAGAAACAAGAAGGTTCTAAAACACATAGGAAAAAATCTAATACTACTTAAAAGAAACAGGATTTCAAGACGTCGCGAAACTTTAAGAGAATGCGGCGAGGCAGCTGCTCTCTATCCCTAAAAATGAGCTCTTGGACCGCTGATACTAATAGAAACGACACTGAATAAAGTGTGTACTCTCAGAAATGGTTTACGCCGAAGGAGATTAGATGCCAAATTGATATCTGTTGTAGTTTTCTTTTTATAGTACCGGTTTCATGGTGTTTTGATCAGACCTTGTAAGTTATGTTAACATTTTTTCACTAATGACAAATGGGATAATGTTATTTCAATTCCTGACTGGCAGTTCATCTCTCTTCTGACTTAGCATTTAAAACTTAATTTGATTTAGAGAAAAGACCAGCTTGTAACATTTTATAGCATGATTACCAAGCTAGTACCATTCTATTACCATTAACCAGACACTGAATTTTCTTTAGTTTATTTTTAAAGTTTCTATTCTTAACGTGACTCATTACTTTCAATCACTGTTACAGATCAGTTTAACTCTAGACTTCAAGCGGAACTCATATAATACGAGATGTCGGTAAATATACTTGAAAAAGGGTCACTTGTACGGCTCAAGTGAGAACCTGCAATTTACTATCTTCAGCTCAGATGCTCAGCTCGGCTGGAGCAGTCCACTACACACTTTCGAGACTTGAGTTCAAAATCTTTTTTCCCAGTCCTTATTTTCAACCCTCCAGCCATACCTCTACAGACGAAGTGTCGCAAACCGATCGTTATTCCTATGGCAAATGTCCAGGGGACATTTACAGTCAGGACCCGCTCTGCCACGTAAACAGGATCAAATCAATTACGTTTTCTTGATATTCCATTGGTAAAACGGAAGTTCCATTCAAACTGCTTTTTTTAGAAGAACGTCTATATTGTGGAACGGACTCTCGATAAGATGCTTCTCCGAGCAATAAAATCTCATTTTCGTCTAGTTACCTTATATCTAGCCTATACATATTCACATAATATGCTATTAATTCCATCTTTTCTATTAATACAACCTCTTTAAGTACCTTTCTACATCGAACAACCTTTCGGCGTTTTATGGGAGGAACGTTTGATAATGAAATACATTTGGCATCCGCTAATCGATCTATATAAGACGAAGGAATCTAGCGTTAAGCTTAGGTTCATATTGTTAAACCGAGTACGAAAAGAGAGTTAAGTAATAATAACATTTATTTACTGGCAGCCAGACTCGTCCTGGGTATGACGATAAACTAGAACTGCAGCAAGGCTTCTGATCAGGAGGTTTTGTGGGGCGTTCGACTACCCTTAATTGATGTTGTTCCCACAGTGAGGTAGGACCTGTTTGGTTTCGAGCTTTAGGCAAATAGTTAACCCCCACAGTAGGGTAAAAACTTTGAAAGTATAAAAATATACTTTTGTAAAAGATAGAGTATATATATATATATATATATATATAAATTAAAAAAGGATTTATTCAATGATGTTGAATGACCATTCAGAAACTCTGAAAGGATTTTTCGGTTGCTGAGGTGATGTGTTATCCCCCGTGGGGATTTTCACATCAAAATGGTCATTCAACATCATTGAATCAATCCTTTTTTAATTTATATTTGCTCTGTAAGATTTTATTACATGGAGCTCTCTTCCTGTATCATTTTTTAATATCAAATTGGAAATTTTTTTTGGAATTTACCTTCCTGCTTTTTTCCCTTGGATTAAAGTATCTGAATTAAAATAATGTATATATATATATATATATATATATATATACTACAGGCCAAAATTATTAGGCAACCCCAATTTTTAAAAAATGATGTATTTCACACTATTCTTTTAGTATCTATTGCCAAGCGGATAGTTCTAAATGAAAATAGAATGGTTCTTTTGTTATCATTTCTTTGCAAAAACTGGACACCAAAACAGTTCAATTGATGCACATATTATTGTGCAGTATTAACAAAAGAACCATTTTAATTTCATATAGAATTATCCTCTTGGCAATAAATACTAAAAATAGTATAAAATAGATCATTTTCTTTTTAAAAGAAAAACTGGTGTGGACTAATAATTATGACCGGTAGTGTATATATATATATATATATATATATAGCAGCAATACATCTGACTCTCGACAAAACTCCTCTTTACAATAATATATGAACGAAACCTGATCTACAAGGTGATTTCTTGCAATGAGTACATAGTTTATCTATACGAACCTATCTTAAAAATCTTGTTGGCATTAACCCATCGAGGTGTTGATGTGTCGTATAATAAAATAAACTAAATAAACGAGACTGGCGACAAATTTATTTTATTTCACAATACTCAAACGTCTTTCCCAGATGACAGACTTTACTGGGTTCCATGACCTCAATTCAGTTTGTAATCCTAGGACTTATGTATTGTGCATATGAATCCACTATTTTCTCAAGTTTAGTGAAATCCCAATTCAGTTTGTCTTCTAATGTAAGATAGCTGACAGACGCCAGTGACTAATGTTATAATAACCGGTTATGGTCCTCTGATTGGGAGGTTGTGAGAAGCATAGAACCACCTTTTAGTTGCTGTTGTTCCCAGGTCTACCCTGATCCTGGGTAGTAGCACCTGTTAAGATCCCAGCTATGGGCAAATAGTTAACACCCAAACTGGAGTCAAAACATTATGAAATTATAAAATTACACTTTTATATAAAAATATACATTTTTGAAGGAAAAATATTACCAACAATACAGTTTTGAAGAAAATTTTTTTTACCATAACACATTTTTGAAAGAAAAATATTCTTACCATAATACATTTTTGAAAGAAAAATATATTACCAGCAATACCATTTTTAGATGCAAAACTAGAAGACATCTTTAGTTTCTAAAATAAAATAAAAATTAAATTTGAAAAAATTCTAATTAAATTAACCTTCTCACTATTACCGACCAATGAAAAATAATTTAAACACTATCTTTTTGGTATTAAATAACCCACAGAGGTTGATTTGTCGTTAAACAAACTCAAACTCCCTAACCGGTTATTCATATCCAATCACACTAGTCTGTTAGAATTACAAGGCAAAACCTGTTGCAGATGCCTGAAAAAGATTATTTGAGTTTGATACTGTATTATGCTATGCGGACATTACTTATATTTTTATAAAATAACGTATGCTCCCGATGAGATCAACAGTTTGAAAAAGGCCAGTCAGCTCAATCAACTTAATGATAACCGAACAATCTACGGGCTCCATCTATCCAATTTAACTGAAAAAAACATGCACCAAACAGTGATATGGTTTCTAGGCTTCTTTCCGAAGATGCCACATCGCCTTCCCAGGTTGATAGCATCAATATTTCAACTTGCTGAGAAATTAACATTGTTGAGATTCAAATGGATGTTACCTCAGGGAGGTACCGTACCTCTAGCAATTGCCCGGTTTGAAACTCAGTCCGGGCCTCCAGTTGAAGCCCTTACATACGTTACATCGCGAAAGAAGCTAGAAAAATTGGGGGTTCGCTTTACCGCTCTAGTAACCAGCTAATATGCGTTGTGGTACAGTGATATTAACTTGGAACGACAAATCGGGGAGCCGAGTTCGAATTCCAGTTGTATTCCTTGTATTCACTTACGCAAAAATACCCTTGGGAAAGGTATTAATCCGTCTCTTCCTTGCAGTTATGGGTTACATAATAGAACAGATTGGGTTCTGTACCCTTGGTTGGCAACCAGTCTATCGCAGAATCCAATGGCAACCTACTGCGGGATAACCTTCTGCTCAGTCAGTCATGTCTGTTTCGAGACATGATCTCCCAAGCGTGTATCACATATAGCACTTAACTGACAGACTGAATATAACAGTTGAAAACATGATTAAGGCTGCTACTGGGCGTAAAATGGGGGATCAGTTTTACTTTGTCATGACGTAATAAACTGATCCCCCAATAATCACTACTTAATAATATAATACATCTCTTCCCCCTCTAGCTATGAGTCAAATAGCAGGACAGATTAGGTTCTATAGCCTTGACTGGCAACCAGTCTACCTCAGAAAGCAATGGGAACCTACTGTGAGATAAGCTTCTGTCCGGTCAGTCATGTCTCGAAAGAGACATGATCGCGCAAACGTGTATCACGTATGGCACTTAACTGACTGAACCTGCTGATGCCTCGTGCTATCTTCTACCTTTGAAAGAGAAGGCCTTAAATGGAGTGCTTTTGTCATATATGGACAGCAGCAGCCCATTCTCAAATTTTCGGTTTCGATGAAGTTCCAAAGGATCCCAGACAAATTACCTTTCATTCTATTACTCCTTTCTAACAGATGAAACATCATCACACCCCTAGCTGTTTATCGCTATTTCCATGAAAAGTGTTATGGGACCTACCTTTTTTGGACAATAATGAATATTCCTATTATTATAAACTAGCAGCATAGCCCGGCGTTGCTCGGGTGTAATGAAAGCTTTGAAACTAATCTATAGTCCTGGAGCTTAGACTCTTTGGACGTTGGCACGAAAGACTAAAAAGCAATAGTTGTTTCTAGTTAAAGCGAAACCTTAGACTGAAAGAAAAATGAATGGATGTAAGTCAAATTTTGATTTCCTGGTATCGATATCAAATTTTCTGCACTATTGTAAGAACTACAACCTTGAAACTGTTGAATATCGTTTCTTATGTCTTTGTCTATGAGTGCATCAAATTTGATTAAAATCGTGTTACTCCTTCTATAACCCAATTTTTTCGATTATCGATTTTTTATATTTATCGGGGGTACCTCGACACAAAACCTAGCTAAGAACACTCGCAGACACTTATAGTACAACTGTGTAAATTTTCAAGAAAATCAGTTCAGCTGTTTCGAAGTCTATGTGTAACGGACACACACACAGACACACACACACACAGACAAAGTTTCATTTATAAATAAGTTTAGATACCGGGAGATTATGCATCTTGGCGTTGATTTGCCTCACTCCGGTCTAATACTTGGGAGTCCGTCTGACGTGTAACACTCTTTGTATTTGTTCTTTCGTTAAATATATATGTTTCAATAATACCCGAGTTCGTGTTTTCTTCCGGACCTATTCTGGGTCCACAACAAGAAGTATTCAGACAAACTACATTCCTTAGTTCCACCAGTTCTAATCTTCACGGCTAAGACCCACCATGCTACGCACATTATAGTAAACTACACGCATTTCTACTTAAGTCTATTGTTTTTAGTTAAGTTCCACTTCAGTAGCTTCTTCCCACCATGCGCAGCTGTGTGGAACCCACTCCCAAGAGAGTGCTTTTTTTCTAATCACTACAATCTTAACGTATTCAATTCTAGGATTAACGGTTATTTTTCCTACATGTTCGAATAAACTGAGGTTCTTAATTTTTAATGCCCTACTTCGAGTGACTCTCGGGTTTTCTACAATGTGAGTATCACCGTAAAAAGAAAAAAAGGAATCTCATGATCTTGAAGCAAACGTTCTAACTACACGGCAATGCGCCCATATATTTACTGGAATTTTCCTTATAAAATGTAACTAATTACAACAGGTTTAGATTAATGAGAATAATTATTTTGATATTCAATATTAAAACTTAAATCAAATTGTTGTTATCCTTAAAACTGACGCCTTTGAATCTTTCGTCTATGAAACAGCTGTTTCATATGTGTGTGGTGATTGGCTAATTTTTAGCCAATCACATTATTTTTGATGTAAAATCAGTTTTTCCCGTGCTTCGTTCTGGATCCTCTGTACCTATTTATATTTCGCTCTATTTGGCTACATTTCACAAGTTAGCTAGTAGACAGCAGGTTGCGAAACGAATCCATGTTAGTTTCTACTCAAACATTTTTTAACGCAGGCACAGACACAAAATTTTGTTTTCTCTCTGAACATCTTCGCCACGAATTTCTTTTGAACATTTGAACTCTTGACCAAAATTTGTGTTATTTACATTCATATTCAAAATAATTGTATTCTTCATGTTATTCAATCCTACATGAAAACCTTTCTAACAATTATAACAAATCTTTTCAAAGCAAGAAAAACTATCCTCACTTAGTTGACTTTAATCAAAGGGGAATAACTTTTTCCCCTACTCTATGTATACTAATATTACATGCTTTGTTTGTTTACTGTTGTATTTCATAGTATATACGTATTTATTTATTGGTTACAAATTGGAGTTGTTATTATTATCTTGAATCATATGTTGGACGAATCGTAATATAAATTGTAAAGGACCTAAAAATCCTCTACACAGAGCACAAATCAAAATTATTTTTATTTAATATGTAAATAAATGTTTTACTCATTAAGTTCATCAAATTAACATTAGTAAGTTTTAATGGTATTGTCTGATGAGACTCGATTCTGCACCTGCTTGGCTTTGAAGTCCCGTTCTATTGCCAACTTTTTTGGCTTTCTGATTTGGCACCGATTAAAAAAATTATGTTGGTATCATTTTGAACCCAGTACATATTGAGGTCACAGCCTAACTATTCTTAGATCAAAGTTTTCTAATGGACATTAAGTTTGATATAGGAATCTGATCTTTCTTGGCTTGAATCACATACTGCACCTATTATAATAACATATGTTAGAGGTCTGTGGTCTTGTCAGAACATCTACACAATGGTCGCTGAATATCTGAAAACTTAAATAATGAAAAATAAGTTTGAGGAAGAGGCTCATAAAACTTGTTTCATACGCCATGAAATATGGTGTTTTGTTAGACAGATGTGTTGTTCGTTTAGCATGAAAATAAAAGTCTCGGAAAAAGGAAATTAGAATTGATATATAGACGGAGTCTATCACGAATTACCATTTTCTTTGGAAAAAATCAAAGGTCGATGTTTTCAGGAAATCGGCATATACATGATGATAAATGATGACTTCAAGCTACGAAAGAAAAAAAGAAAGAAAGAAATGGCACAAATCTAAAAAGGGTAAAGAAAAATTCTTTTAAAGAGAAATACGTAAAAGATAGAAATAAAAAAGAAAGAATGAAAGAAAGAAAAAAGAAGGAAGAAAGAAAGAAAGATAAATCAAAAAGAAAGAAAGAACAAATTTTAAAGATGGATACGC
The DNA here is from genome assembly GCA_037127315.1 of Ascarosepion bandense. Taxonomy (NCBI): domain Eukaryota; kingdom Metazoa; phylum Mollusca; class Cephalopoda; order Sepiida; family Sepiidae; genus Ascarosepion; species Ascarosepion bandense. The sequence continues at coordinate 656,046 of JBBBDQ010001927.1, forward strand.
AAAAGAAAGAAAGAAAGAAGAAAGAAAGAATATGAAGAAAGAAAGATAAATAAAAAAGAGCAAAGGATAAAGGTATAATAATGGATACGCAAAATAAAGAAAAAAAGAAAAGGGAAATAAAAAGGGTTTTAAAGACATATAAGCAAAAGGAAGTAGAAAGAAGAAGGGAAGAAAGAAAGAAAAAAGAAAAGAAAGAAAGAGTGCAAATAAAAAAGGGTGAAGACAAAGGGAGTTAAAGATAGATACGCAAAAGAAAGAAAGAAAGAAAGAGAAAAGGAAAGAAAGAAAGAAACAGTGCAAATAAAAAAGGCGAAGACAAATAATGTTAAAGATAGATACGCAAAAGAAAGAAAGAAAGAAAGAAAGAAAAAAGGAAAGAAAGAAAGAAAGAAACAGTGCAAATAAAAAAGGCGAAGACAAATAATTTTAAAGATAGATACGCAAAAGAAAGAAGGAAAGAAAGAAAGAAAGAAAGAAAGAAAGAAAGAAAGAAATAGCACAAATCAAAAAAGAAAAACAAAGAGATTTAACGATAGCCAAGCAAGAAAACAAAGAAAAAAACACTGCAGTATAATAGTTAAAGAAAGACAAAAACTGTTTGTCAGAAAAGAAAGAAAGGGAGTGGGGAAGAGAAAGAGAGAAAAAAGAATAAAAAGGTAAACGATTAAACGAGAGATACAGAAAAGAAAGACTTAAATAAGTAAAAATGTAAGAAACAAAGAAAGAAAAAACACATAATAAAAAAAATGCTAGCCATTTTAAGAAAAACAAAATGGGATAATCATTGACGATGATGTTAAATGTTCCAGAAATTCAGTTAAAAACTTTCTTATCAACAAAGGAAGAACAAAAAAAAAAAATGTCGGTGTTGGATGGAGACCATAAAACAGAAAGATTCTAAATAAATAAAAAAGAGATAAAAGGAAGTTGAAGCATTTCTGGGGAATGTCATTTTCTAAAAACCGAGGTAATCTTGTGTTGAAATAAAGAACGGGGGTTATTGACAACAGTCAAAGACAACTCCACCAGATATGTTCAATAAATTATTGAACATACTTCTGGTACAAGGACACGAGAACGAGGCGCACAAAAATAAATAGATAAACAATGGATGGTCAAATAGACTTGCAAATTAACAGCTATTGCCCAATTGGAGTAGATAGATCTATCTATCGCCCGGTTCACACTCCACCCACGTCTATTGAACAAGTTAAGAGGCTCATCCCTTCTTCCCTGTTTAGGATGTGGTTTCCGGCTTTTCTCTTTTCCATTCTTCTCGCTTTGGTTTCTTTTCAATTTTTTTTTCAATTGGAGTAGATAGATCTATCTATCGCCCGGTTCACACTCCACCCACGTCTATTGAACAGGTTAAGAAGCTCATCGCTTGTTCCCTGTTTAGGATGTGATTTCCGGCTTTCTCTTTTCCAATCTTTCACTATTACGTAGCCCCCTGCACATCAGTGGCGTTACCGCCTTGCTCGGAGTGATACGATTAAAAAAAATGTCTCAGATAATGCAGAAGGAAAAACATTTAATGGGGAACAGGAGGTGGATGGATGGATGGATGGATGGCGGAAAAAAGGAGGAAAATTGAAAAAAGGAAATGAATATCTAAACTTATTTATAAATAGAACTTTGTCTCTGTGTGTGTGTATCTGTGTGTATGTGTCCGTTAACTATAGACTCCGAAACGGCTGAACCGATGTTATTTTAATATTTACACAGTTAAGTGTCTGCGAGTGTTCTTAGCTAGGTTTTGTGTCGAGGTACTACGGATAAATATAAAAAATCGAAAATCGAAAAAATCGTGTTATAGAAGGAGTGGTCCGATTATAATCAAATTTGATACACTCATACACAAAGACATAAGAAACGATATTCAGAAGTTTCAAGTTTGCAGTCCTTTAAAATTTGATATCGATACCAGGAAATCAAAATTTGACTTACATCCATTCATTTTTTCTTTCAGTCTAAGGTTTCGCTTTAACTGGAAACAACTATTGCTTTTTAGTTTTTCGTGCTAACGTACAAAGAGTCTGAGCTCCAGGACCATGGATTAGTTTTAAAGCTTTCATTACGCCCGAGCAACGCCGGGCTATACTGCTAGTAAAACTAAGGAAAGGTATGGAAAAAAAGTAATGATTGCCTAGAAAAAAGAAAAAAGGAAGAAAGGAAAAAAAAAGAAAACTTATCTGGAAAGATAATGACGTGGACTCTATGAAGAAAGAAAAGAAAACCTAAATGCTGAAAAAAACTAACAAGAAAGAAAGAAAGAAAGAAAGAAAGAATTGATTGATTGGAAAGGGAATGGAAAGGAAGGAGGGGAAAAAAAGAGAAAAAATAAATGCGAGAAATTTGATCTAAATGAAAGAAAGAAAGAAAGAAAGCAAAACGCGTTGGAATAAGTTACAGAAAGAAAGAAAGAATTGATGGAAAGAAAGAAGAATTGGAATAGGAATGAAAAGAAATGAAGATACGGAGAGAAGAAAGATAAATGCGAGTAAGACGAACTAAATGAAAGAAAGAAAACGAGTTGGAATAAGTTGAAGGTAGAAAGACAGAAATATGATTTGGAAAGGGAGTGTCAAGAAATCTATGAAGGAAGAGAAGAAAAAGTAAATGCAAGATAGGCGACGAGATGAAAGAAAGAAAAAAAACGCGTTTGAAGAAGTTAAAGAAACAAAGAAAATGTGTAAAGGGCGATCTATATTTAAAATAATGACAGAAAGAAAAAACTCGTTTGAAGGAAATGAAGAAAGAAAGAAAGAAAGAAAGAAAGAAAGAAAGAAATATTATTTGGAATCAGAATGGCAACGAATGAATGAAGAAAGAGAAAAAAAGGTAATGCAGAAAAGACAATCAGGATGAAAGAAAGAAAGAAAGAAAGAAAGAAAGAAAGAACGGAAAAGTGTTGAAATAAAAGAAAAAGGAAGAAAGAAAGAACGAAAGGAAAAGTGTTGAAAGAAAATAAATAAAAGAAAGAAAGAAAGAAAGAAAGAATGAAAGAAAGAAATTAAAGAAAGAAAGAAAGAAAGAACCAAATATGGTTTGGAAAGATAATAGCAAGGACTCAATGAAAGAAGAGAAGAAAAAGTATTTTGAAAAAAAGAACATGTCACGTGTTTTATTCTTCAAAAGGAATTCTTCAGACTTTGACGGACGAAACGCATTACACAGAAATACATTTCCATTTTGTCATTCAATTTCCTACTATTAATCTTTTATATAATGTTCATATATCTTATTGCTCCCAAGAAAAGTTAGCTAAAAAAAGAAAACAAAATGAAAGAGTATTCCCATAGTATTTTAGTGAAATATATATAAACCCTCCACCTTGATCAGTTTTAATATAAATTCCATTACATTAATATTAATTAGGATCGGGTTTTTGGAATTTACCTACCTGCTTTTCCTTTTGGATTAAAGTTATATATATATATATATATATATATATATATATATATATACATACACTTTGCTCTACTTTTGTGTCTTTGCTCTACTTTTGTATATCGTTTGTACTTTGTATCGAGCACTTTTTCTTTTTCTTGTGGTTGGTTACGTTTGGGGTTTTTTTTTCTTTACTGCGGAGTATCGTATGTCTTGTCCTTATTCCGCGGATTTCTTTTTTTTCTCCCCTTTTATCCGACGCCTTAGTGCACCGGATTGTAACGGAATTAGGTTCTGTTTGTTAGTGGTTTTTCTAAAGGTATTTTAGTATAAATTTACAACCTAAATACTTACAGAGTCTATTTAGTTATTATTTTGAGTATTATATATATATATATATATATATATATATATATATATATATCAACACAAACGCGCACACATTTTATATAAGCATATTGCTTAAATATGTATGAAAAAGTAGAAAAAAGTTTTCATATGACGTGTTTCGTCCTGTAGGTCTTGACGTACCATACGGAAATCGTGTAAAGGAACAGAAAAAAGTTAATGCCGAAAAGACCATCTCGACAAAAGACAAAAAGGAAGTGTGAAAGAAGTTTTTTCTTTCTTGAATTTTTCCTGAATTGTTCTTGATATATAAAAAATGACATATCGTTATCACAAACACACACACACACACACACACACACACACACACGCGCGCGCGCACAAACACACACACACGCACACACACACACACGCACACACCACATTTATACATATGCGTGTGTGTGTGTGTCATTGTACCAAACACACACCAGTTACCTGCTACCTAGGTTTCGAAAACACTGGTCTCCTCAAGCAATGAAACCTGTCAGCTACTGCACGTTTTTTGATTGACCTACCATCTGCCGGTGCAACCAGCACCTCTTTCATTGCTATATATATATATATATATATATATATATATATATATATGTCAGATTAAATAAATTGCAAATGTTGTGCTTGCTTATTTTTTATAAAATCTGTTCAAATTCACGGATAATCTATCGTATATTATTACTGAAAGATATCAGAAATGAGCTGTAACGTTGGCAGATGTTATTATCATTCATTTCTTAATGTACCCAAGTACTTTCAATCTTTTCCAAGATCATCTTCATCGTTACAGATTATTTCTGACATCTTTCAATAATAATACACGAAAGATTATCCGTGAATTTACAATTATTCACTTGGCAATAAATACTAAAAATAGTATGAAATACATCATTTTTTAAAACATTCAGTTGGCCTAATAATTATGACCGGTAGTTTATATATATATATATATAGTTGTTAAAAACGCCCGACAAAGGAGATTTTAGATTAATGAAAATATTCTTTGCCGGTCGTTTTAACTAAACATGATGTAAAGAAAGTTTGCCACCAATCTCTCTCTCTCTCTCTCTCTCTCTCTCTCTCTCTCTCCCTGGTTATCTCCCCCTCTTAAGGAAGGATTCCACTGTCCACATGCATGGCTGGGGATCTACGGTAGTGAACACCTCCCTATAGCTAGGGTGACATCACTCGAATCTCCTGACCACCAATATGTATGTCTCCGTCTGTCACTTCTCAGTTCGGTTAGCTACCTTTTCTTTCTTTACCGTTCTCCCTCTGCTGATTGCTCTCTTCTAGATAGCATTTCTGACAACATAGATAAGGCTATTTCCGACCACCCATTCGCTCACATATTTGTATTCTGAGATCTTAACGCCCGTCATTCTAAGTGGCTTAAAGTTTCTGTTACTGATTCAGCCGGCATCCACGCTATGAACTTTGCTATTTCCCAACCCCTTACGCAAGTGGTGGACTTCCCCACACGTTTTCCAAGTACTCCCTCTAGACACTCCTCTCTATTAGATATATGCTTTACCTCTGCCCCTGACTCCTGTCAAGTCTCGCAGCTTTGCCTTCTCGGCAACTCCGACTATACTGTTGTCTCTCTCAATATTTCTTTCCACTCTCACTCCCCCAGGAGCCTCCTACCTATAGAAACTCCTACTGCTACCAAAAAGCAGACTGGGACGCCTTTCGCGATTTCCTATGCGACGTCCCTTCGGGAAAAGTGTTCGATCTCCCAGCTGATGACTGTGCCTCTGAGGTTTCGTCATGGGTGAAAGCTGACATTGATGCCTTCATACCTATCAGGAAGTATTGTCTAAACCCTCATTCCTTTTCTTGGTCCTCTCCTGCCTGTTCGGCCGCCATTCACCACAGGAAACACTACTTCCGACTATTTCGAAGACAGTCATCTGACCACAATAGGCGCCTATTCACGTCTGCTCGTAATGAGTGCAAGAGAACCCTGAATGACGCCAAGCGGTTGTTTGCCGAGAGAATGAGACAGCGCATAGCTGACCGCAAGTTCGGCTCCAAGGACTATTGGAGGGTATGCAAACGGGTGCTGAACAATAGCAAATCCTCAATACCTCCTTTAATCAATGAATTTGAGGTTCTTACCTCATCTGCGGACAAAGCTGAGTGCTTTGCTCGCAGATTCTCATCCAACTCCACATTTGACTCGTCTGGAGTACCTTCACCCGACTTCCCTATTAGAACTGAGGCTAAACTGTACGACGTATATATTCCCCCGACACTAGTAACCCGAGTAATTTCAAAACTTGACCCCCATAAGGCGAGCAGTGGCGATGGAATCCTGGTGATAGTTCTTAAGGAATGTGCTCCCAAACTCTCCCCTGTCCTCTCTAAACTGTATAACTACTGCCTTTCTGCTTCCTGTTTTCCTGCATGTTGGAAGTTCTCTTCAGTCGTTCCTGTATTTAAGAACTGTGGTGAACCCTCCGACCCATCCAATTATCGACCTATCACCTTTCTACCAATTTTCGGGAAAATGTTCGAGGCCATAATTAATGCTGAAATAGTTCAACATCTTACTGCCCACAAACTCTACTCTGACAGGCATTACGGAGTACATGCTCCAGGCCATTGATGAGTCAGGCGAGGCTCGTGCTGTTGCTCTTGACATCTATGCAAAGCTACGGGATTACGGTGTTACCAGA
>JBBBDQ010001927.1:667500-790000 GCA_037127315.1 Ascarosepion bandense
CGTGGCATTTCCTTGCTGTCAATAGCTGCGAAGATCCTAGCCCTTGTCTTACTGAACCGCCTTAATACAAATCTAAAAAAAGAGACCTACACCCTGAGAGTCACTGTGGTTTCCATGCGGGCCGGGGTACGTTTGACATGATCTTTGCAGCTCGGCAACTACAAGAAATATGGCAGTTACAGAATGTAGATCTGTATATCATCTGTGTGGATCTCACTAAAGCATTTGATACAGTTTGCCGCAATGGGTCGTGCAAGATCATGACAACGTTTGGGTGTCCAGCTAAATTCAGTGCAATGATCAGAGAGTTTCACGACGACATGAATGCCAGGGTGCAGGATGATGGTGAGTACTCCCAGGCTTTCCCTGTAACAAGTGGAGTAAAACGGGGTTGTGTGCTAGCTCCAACTCTGTTCAGTATAGTCTTCTCTGAAAATGCTCAAGGATGCTTTCCGGGATGGAGATTTTAGTGTCAGGTTCCATCATCGCACTGATGGCAGTCTGTTCAAACTCCGGAGACTGCAGGCGAAAACAAAGATGAAAACAGATGTTGCTCGTGACTTCCTGTTTGCTGACGACTGTGCACTAAACGCCAGCTCTCAACTGGATATGCAAAAAAAGCATGAATCTCTTTACCACAAGTTGCAAGGATTTTGGCCTCTCCATCTCCACTAGGAAAACTGAGGTCCTGCACTAACCAGCACCTACAGTCCCTTATATTGAACCCAATATCTTTGTAAATTACAGAGGTTGACAGCCAAACACAAGTTTGTGTATCTTGGCAGCACACTATCAGGCGGCACAAATATCGATGATGAGGTCACCCACAGGATAGCAAAAGCCAGCGCAGCATATGACAAACTGAGAGGAGAAAGTCTGTCAGAGCTGTTGACTGAGTATAGACACAAAGCTTCAAGTGTATAGCGCTGTAGTCCTTCCATCCCTGCTCTATGCTTGCAAAACATGGATAGTCTATAGTAGACATGCGAAACAACTGAATGCCTTCCATATGAGGTGTCTCCGCGTCCTCCTCAATATCAAATGACACCATAAAATTCCAGACTCAGAAGTGCTGGAAGGAGCTAAGTGTGACAGCATTCACGCCATGCTTCTGCGCTCTTAAATTTAGTGGGCTGGCATACACACCGCATGATGGACAGCCGACTACCGAAGAGGCTCTTCTATGGTGAACTCTCCACAGGGAAACGTACGCTTCGCAGGCCAAAGTTGAGGTACAAAAACAGCTTAAAGGAGACCCTCAAGTGCTGTGACATCTCATACACCTCCAGGGAATCCATTGCTAAAGATAGAGCTGCCTGGAGATCCCAAGTGAAATCGTGAGTTGCAAAATTTGAAGAGGGTCGCATCAGGCCCCTCAAAAGGAGACGCCAGAAAAAGAAGGAGCACTAGAGTTACATCTACCAGCTTGGGTCTGCAGCCTGCATCCCCTGCCCATGCTTCAACAGACTCTTCCGGGCAAAGATTGGCTTTATCAGCCACCTCCGCACCCACCCAAATCCTTAGTGACCAGGAGTCATAGTCTTTTTTGTCTGCTAAGGATGAACATCATCATTGATTTAAACTTCTCCCCTTCATAGCTTGCATAGTGGCTATATTTGACTCCTTTCAATCAATGGATATTTTATTTCTTATCGTTTTTTTACTTGATTATCGAGGAAGTCCTTTTGTCATTTGCCTATTTTCTATTGTTAAGATTGCGCACATCGATAATAAATCCTCGTAATGTTTCCAGCTGTTTTAGCATACGTCAATATAAAGGTGAAATAAAGCCGGTGGGGTGTCACATCCTTGTCATAAAGCTCTTTCTCTTTTCCGGTTGGGTCCTGGTAAACTTCATCAGTCAGTAAGGCCTCTAATTTGGAGATTGTGAGGAGCATGGAACCACTTCTTAAATACTGTTGTTCCCAGGTCCACTCTGACCCGGAGTAGTAGCACCTGTTAGAGTCCCAGCTATGGGCAAAAAGTTAACCTCTAAACTGGGGTCAAAACACTATGAAAGTATAAAAATCAACTTTTATAGAACTATATGCATAAAAATAGACTTTTATATAAAAATATACATTTTTGAAAGAAAAATATTACCAAAAATATATTTTTGAAAAAGAAAAATTATTACCATAACACATTTTTGAAGGAAAAAATATTCTCAGCAAGACATTTTTGAATGCAAAACTAGAACACATTTTTAGTTTTCTAAAATAAAGAAGAATAAAAACAAACAAAATAATTAAAATCTGACTAAGTCAACCTTTTCACTATAACCAAACATTAAAAAATACCTTAAAACTGCACCTTTTTGGCATTAAATAACCCACAATAGTTGATATGCCGTTAAACAAAACTCAAACTCTTTTCCAGTTTGATTCATTTTCTATTGGTGTGCAGGCGTATGGTTCTCGGTATAAGATCTGTGTTATTCTAAAATCTAGTTCAGAGTCTAATTTGGTTTTTCCACCACCACTCGAAATAGATTTTTGTGCTGTACCTTATCTAATACATTTGCATAGGTTTAAAAACTTTAGTGTTCAACAATCTGCATTCATATTGCTCTCTCTGATATCCTTCTGGTCATCAATATAGCATCGCTGTTTATAGAATAGATTATTTAACAAAAGAAATTATTGAATATATCATGGAGAGATTTATAAACTGCGGCTGCAGCTTAAGAGAGACGCGATAGAATATTTTAATTTCCAAAGCTAAGCTTAACAATGGCTTCCTTTGTTTAAGCATAATGTTAATTTTAAGAGTTTTATTTTTATAATCGTGTGGCCCCAAGCAAGGCATTTTACTGCTATTGTTGTCAAAGGGGGTTACATACGAGGAATGTTATGTGAAAGAGTGAAGGTTACAGGGGGTGTCAGGAGGAGAGCACGAGAAGGAAGAAAATACTGATGAGAGTAAAGTGGAGGGAGAAAAAAGCATGAGAGAGAGAGTGAGAGAAGATGTAAGTTAGACAGGAGATGATTATTGACTTTACATTTAAATTCTTGGAGATTCTATCTATCTATCTTTTTTATATAATCATATCACCCCAAGCGAGACATTTTACTGCCACTGTTTCGCAGGGGGTTTCATAGGAGGAAGTTATGAGAAAGAGTGACAGGTTATAAGGGGTGTCAGAAAGTGGGTAAGAGAAGGATGAGAATACTGATGAGAGTAGAGCTGACCGAGAAAAGCGAATGAGAGAGAGGATGTAAATTAGTGAGACAGGAGATGATTATTGACTTTACATTTGAATTATTGAAGATTATAGCTGTCGGGAAAGCAAGTAAGCAGAAAAGGATACCACAGGCGGGAAGTGCGAGAAAAGAAGCAGTTGGAGTAGAATTTGCGTTTACAATTTATAAGTTTCAGAGAAAAAGGGTGAGGTAGTTGCTAATATTTTGGCTCGAGAAAAGTCATTTATAGGGGTACCAGTAAGCATGGTTCATCGGAGCAGAATCCGTGAAAGTATTTGTAGAAGAGACAGAGGTAAGCCACGCTGCGTCGGTGAGAATGCGACTGTATCTTAGCTGCCAAGTTGGGATCGATCACATTGCAGATTCTCCGTTGGATTTGGTCAAGGTCACCTAGGTGAATATCAGTAGCACCCGACCAGATGTGGCAGCAATATTCGATGCACGGGTGGATGTTAGATTTGTATATGCGCAGGATTGTTTCGGATGGGAAGAACTTCCTGGCCCTACACAGAGAACCGACTTTCTTAGCAGCGGATTTAGTGATGGATTCTATATTGTTGTTCCACTTGAGTTCTGATGTGAGCGCACAAACTTAATTAAATCTTTACTATTGTTTTTAAAATATGCAAAGGTGTCAAAATACGAAACTGGGACTTAATTAATTTCCAGTTTTGGAATTTTTTTTAATCATTTCACCCCGAGCAAGGCAGAAATGCCCCTGATGATCGGGGGGCTACATAACTGTAAAGAGATTAATTAGAAAAGAGTGAGGAGTACAAACTAGTTAGAAAGGAGCAATAGAAAGCTGAGAATGCAGGGGCGATGACAGATACATAGGTTGAGAGAAAGGGAAGGATATACGGTGGCGGGGAGAGAGCTAGAGTCCAGTGGTTAATAGATGAGTATTGACAGTATTAAATTTCTGGAGGTTGTAGCCGTCAGGAAAGCAAGAATATGGGAGAGAGTTCCACAGGCGGGAAGTGCTAGAGAAGAAGCTGTAAATTAACTGGAATGATGAATTCTAACTGTGGATCATGCGTGGCTGTTAAGATTAATTATACACAACTACGACACAGTATTTGCTTGGAGGTATCGGCGCATACGGGTATAACAGAGGAAAGGTTCTTCCGCTCAATGACCACAAAACACCAAAAGCAACAAGAATAGGAAGGAAAATATTTTAAAACACGCATAGTCTATTTTACGCCAACGAAAATATTTTATCAGGTCTTGCATAAATATTCGATCGGTCCAAAATATTTGGAGAGCAAAATTTTTGAACTTGGATAGTCTATTCTCCCTTACAACATATTCACTTGCACTTGCAGTAACAGTTTCTTAATATTTACTATCGGTGCATAGAAAGAGAGAAAAGCATTTTGGAAGGTTAGTAAGATAGGAGATGAATGTTGACTTTACATTTAAATTCTTGGAGATTGTAGCTGTCGGGCTCTCTATTAAGTGGAATTCCACAGGCTGGAAGTGCATGGAAAGAAACTGATGGAGAAGAATTAGCGTTTATATTTTATTGATTTCACAGTAAAAGGGTGGGACCTAGTTGCTAATCTTGTGGCTCGAGTAAATTCATATATATTGGGCACCACAGAGATAAGCATTTTGAACAGAAAAGCATTTTGTATGATTAGTTTGTTATAATTTTCGATCGGACAAAAGTATTTTAAAAAACAAAATATTTTGAAAATCAGATTATCTGTTCTACTAGAAACGCCATCTTAATAAGATCTTTCATAAATAGTTTATTATTTTTTGGTTTCGTCTAATACACTTTGCAATGCAAATTATTTTGGAACTCGGATGATCTACATTAAACGCCATATTCATTGGGTCTTGCATAAATAGTTTATTAATATTTAATATTATTAATATTAATAGTTTATCAATGCAAAAAATTTTGAACGGCAAATCTTTTTGAAAATTCGATACTCTGTTCTACCACTACCGCCATCTTCATCTGGTCTTGCATAAATAGTTCATTACTAAATTCGGTCGGTGCAAAATAATTTGGATGATAAATAATTTTGGACCTCACATGGTCTTTTAACACATCAACCGCCATCTTCACGTAGTCTTACATAATTTGTTTATTACTGCTTTTGATCGGTCATAAATACTTTGGAGTGCAAAACATTTTGAAACTCGTATGCTTTAGTCTACCCTAACCACCATCTTCACGTGGGCTTCCATAAATTGTTTATAACTACTTTCGATTGTTCTAAAATACTTTGGATTGCAATAAATATTGGACTTCAAATTGTTTGTTCTACCCAAAACGCTCTCTTAACCTGGTCTTCCATCATTTGTTTATTATCTTTTTCAATTATTCCAAAATACATTGGAGTGCAACATCCTTATGAAAGTCAAATGGTCCCTTTTATCTCAATTGCTATCTTTCCCTGGTTTTGCATTAATTGATCTTTCCTATTTTTAATCAGTTCTAAATAATATGGCGAGTAAAATATTTTTGAACTCAAATTGTCTGTTATACTGCAACAGCCATCTTCACCTGGTTTTGCATAACTAAAATATTACAATTTTCAATCAAAAACGAATACTTTGAGATTAAAAATATTTTGGTAATCAGATGATCTGTTCTACTTTAAACGCCATCTTAATCAGATCATTCATCAATAGTTTATTATTATTTTTGTTTGGTCCAAAATTATTTGCAATGAAAATTATTTTGAAACTCGGATGATCTGTAATACCCTAAATGCCATCTTAATTTATTCTTGCATAAAATGTTTATTATAATTTGCTATTGGTGCAAAATATTTTGAACTGCAAATCTTTTTTTGAAGTCCGATAGTCTTTTCTACCATGATCGCCACATTTATCTGGACTTGCATAAATTCTTTATTATTATTTTTGATTGGAGCAAAATACGTTTGTGGACAAAATCTTTGGAATTCGGATATTCTTTTTTTACCCAAAACACCATTTTCACGTCGTCTTGATTGAATAGTTAATTACTAATTTCTTTCGGTGCAAAATAATTTGAAGAGCAAATCATTTTGGAACTCCGATGGTCAGTTTGACATCAAACGCCATCATCACCTGGACTTGCATATAAAGTTTCTCATTATTTTCAATCGGTCTAAAATATTTCAGAGGTCAAGAGATTTTGGATTTTGGATGGTCTGTTCTATCCCAACCACCATCTTCATCTGCGTTTGCATAAATATACTATGACAATTTTAGATAGGTTAAAAATATTTTAGACGGCACAACATTTTAGAACACAAATTGTCTGTGCTACCCAAAACGTCATCTTCGACTGGTCTTTCATAAATTGTTTATTACTATTTTCGAACTTTTCAAAATAATTTTGAGGGCAAAACATTTTGGAAATAGGATAGTCTGTTCCAATTCAACCGCCGTCTGACCGGATCTTGCTTAAAAAGTTCATCACAGTTTTCAAGCTTCTCAAAATATTTTGGCGACGAAAAACACTTCGGATTTCACAGGTTCTAAACCAACCACCATTTTCATTTCTTTCTTATAATTTGAAGAGCAATATTTTTTGGAACTTATATGGACTGTTCTAATCCAACCACCATCTTTAAATGATCTTGCATAAATTGTTCATTACTAATTTCGTCCAGTGCAAAATACTTTAGAGGTAAAACCTTTCGAAACTCGGATAGTCTGTTCTGCCTAAACCGCCATCTTCAAATGGTCTTGCATATTTTTTTTCATTATTTTTTTTCGATTGGTGCAAAATAATTTGGAGGGTAAATCATTTTGGAACTACTCGAATGGTCTGTTCTACCCCAACCGACATCTTCACCTGGTTTTCCATAATTTGTTTACTATTTTTTTCAATCATTCCAAAATACATTGGAGAGCAAAGTCTAATGGAAGTCAAATGATCCTTTTTATCTCAACCGCTATCTTCCCCTGTTTTGCATCAATTGTTTATTACTATTTTCAATCAGGCCTAAATACTCTGGCGGGCAAAATATTTTAAACTCAGATCGTCTGTTATGCTGCAACAGCCATCTTTATCTGGTTTTGCATGATTAGTTTGTTACAATTTTCGACCGGACAAAAATATTTTAGAAACCAAAATATTTTGGAAATCAGATTATCTGTTCTACTAGAAACGCCATCTTAATAAGATCTTTCATAGTTTATTATTATTTTTGTTTGGTCCAAAATACTTTGGAATGCAAATTATTTTGGAACTCGGATAATCTGTTCTACATTAAACGCCATATTCATTTGGTCGTGCATAAATAGTTTTATTAATATTTGCTATCAATGCAAAATAATTTCAACAGCAAATCTTTTTGGAAGTGCAACAGATTGTTCTACCATTACCGCCATCTTCATCTGGTCTTGCATAAATAGTTCATTACTAATTTCGGTCGGTGCAAAATGATTTACATGAAAAATCATTTTGGAGTTCAGGCGGTTTTTTAACACATCAGCCGCCATCTTTACGTGTTCTTGCATAATTTTTTTTATTACTGCTTTTGATCAGACCTAAATACTTTGGAGAGCAAAACATTTTGAAACTCGTATACTTTAGTCTACCCTAATCGCCATCTTTACCTGGCCTTGCATAATTTGTTTATTACTACATTCGATCGGCCTAAAATAGCTTTGATGGCAATAAATTTTGGATTTCAAATTGTTTGTTCTGCCCAAAACGCATCTTCAACTGGTCTTCCATACTTTGTTTATTACTTTTTTCAATCATTCCAAAATACTTTGGAGCACAAACGACTTATGAAACTCAAGTGGTCTGTTTTATCTCAACTTCTAATTTTCCCTGATTTTGCATTGTTTATTTACTATTTTTACACAGTTCCATATTCTCTGGTAGGCAAAATATTTTGAAATTCAGATTGTCTGTTATAATGTAACAGCCATCTTTACTTAGTATTGCATAAATAATTTATTGATATTTCCTATCAGTGCAAAATATCTTGAACGGCAAATCTTTTTGGAAGTGCGATAGTTTTTTTCTACAACGATCGCCACCTTCATCTGGTCATGCATAAATTGTTTATTACTATTTTTGGTTGGATCAAAACACTTTTGAGGGCGAAAGATTTTGGAATTCGGATAGTCTGTTTTTACCTAAAACACTATCTTCACATCGTCTTGACTGAATAGTTATTTACTAATTTCTTTCGGTGCAAAATAATATGAAGGGCAAATTATTTCGGAACCCGGATGGCCTGTTTGACATCAACCGCCATCATCACATTGCATAAAAAAACTTTTATTATATTCAATCAGTCTAAAATATTTTAGAGGTCAAGAAATTTTGGAACTCTTGTGGTCTGTTCTATCTCAACCACCATCTTCATCTGTTCTTGTAAAAATAAGCTCTTATCTTTTTCGGTCGGTGCAAAATATTTTGCACGGCACATTTTAGAACACAAAGTTTATGTACTACCCAAAGCGTCATCTTTACGTGGACTTGTATAAATTGTTTATTACTATTTTCGAACTTTTCAAAATAATTTGGAATGTAAAACATTTTGTAAATCGGATAGTCTGTATTAATTTAACCGCCACCTTGACCGCATCTAGTTTAAAGAGTTTATCATAAATTTTCAATATACCCAAAAAATATTTTGGCGACAGAAAACACTTTGGATTTCACAAGTTCTAATCCAACCCCTCTTTTCAATTCTTTATTATAATTTTCAATCGGAGCAAAATAATTTGAAGAGCAATATTTTTTGGAACTCATATGGCCTGCTCTAATCCAACCACCATCTTTACACGATCTTGCATAAATTGTTCATTACTAAAGAAAACCTTTCGAAACTATGATGGTCTGTTTTCCAAAATCACCATCTTCAACTGGTCTTGCATAATTTTTTCATTATTTTTTTGATTGCTGCAATAATAATTAGAGGGCAAATAATTTTGGAACTCCGATGGTCTGTTCTACCCCAACCGGCATCTTCACCTGGTTTTCCATAAATGCTTTTTTTTCAATCATTCCAAAATACATTGGAGAGGAAAATCTAATGGAAGTCAAACGACCTTTTTCTATCTCAATCGCTATCTTCACCTGGTTTTGCATCAATTGTTTATTACTATTTTTGATCAGTCCTAAATACTCTGGTGAGCAAAATATGTTGAATCTCATATCGTCTGTTATACTGCAACAGCCACCTTTACCTGGTTATGCATGATTAGTTTCGTACAATTTTTGATCGGACAAAAATATTTTAAAAAACAAAATATTTTGGAAATCAGATTATCTGTTCTACTAGAAACGCCATCTTAATAAGATCTTTCATAGTTTATTATTATTTTTGTTTGGTCCAAAATACTTTGGAATGCAAATTATTTTGGAACTCGGATAATCTGTTCTACATTAAACGCCATATTCATTGGGTCTTGCATATATAGTTTATTAATATTTGCTATCGGTGCAAAATATTTTGAACGGCAAATCTTTTTGGAAGTGCAATACCCTGTTCTACCACTACCGCCATCTTCATCTGGTCTTACATAAGTATTTCATTACTAAATTCGGTCGGTGCAAAATAATTTGGATGATAAATAATTTTGGAGCTCACATGGTCTTTTAACACATCAACCGCCATCTTCACGTAGTCTTACATAATTTGTTTATTACTGCTTTTGATCGGTCATAAATACTTTGGAGTGCAAAACATTTTGAAACTCGTATGCTTTAGTCTACCCTAACCGCTATCTTCACGTGGGCTTCCATAAATTGTTTATTACTTCTTTCGATTGTTCTAAAATACTTTGGATGGCAATAAATTTTGGACTTCAAATTGTTTGTTCTATCCAAAACGCTATCTTCACCGGGTTTTCAATGATTTATTTATTACTTTTTTCAAACATACCAAAATGCATTGATGAGCAATACCTTATGAAAGTCAAATGGTCCGTTTTATCTCAACCGCTATCCTTCCTTGGTTTTGCATCAATTATATAATTACTATTTTTAATAAGTTCTAAATACTTTGGTGGGCAAAATGTTTAGAAACTCACATTGTCCGTTATAAGGCAATAGCCAATTTCACTTGGTCTTGCATAAATAGTTTATTAATATTTGATATCGGCGAAAAATATTTTGAACGGCAATTCTTTTTGGATGGGTGATAGTTTTTTCTACCACGATCGCCAACTTCATCTGGTCTTGCATAAATTTTTTCTTACTATTTTTGAGTGGAGCAAATTACGTTTGACGGCAAAATTTTTGGAATTCGGATAGTTTTTTTTTTTTTACCCAAAACACCATTTTCACGTCGTCTTGAGTGAATAGTTAATTACTAATTTCGTTTGGTGCAACATAATTTGGAGAGCAAATCATTTTGGAACTCGGATGGTCTGTTTGACATCAACTGCCATCATCACCTGGACTTGCATAAAAAGTTTCTCATTATTTTCAATCGGTCTAAAATATTTTAGAAGTCAAGAAATTTTGTATTTTGGATGGTCTGTTCTATCCCAACCACCATCTTCATCTGCGTTTGCATAAATAACCTATTACTATTTTTGATCGGTTAAAAATATTTTAGACGGCACAACATTTTAGGACACAAATTGTCAGTACTACCCAAAGAGTCATCTTCGCCTGGTCTTGCATAAATTGTTTATTACTATTTTCGAACTTTTCAAAATAATTTTGAGGTTAAACATTTTGCATATCGGATAGTTTGTTTTTAATCAACCGCCATCTTGACCTGATCTTGCTTAAAGAGATCATCACAATTTTCAAGTTGCCCAAAATATTTTGGCGACGGAAAACAATTCAGATTTCACAGGTTTTAAACCAACAGACATTTTCAATCCTTTATTATAATTTTCAATCGGAGTAAAATAATTTAAAGAGCAATGTTTTGGAACTAGTACGGACTGTTCTACCCCAACCACCATCTTCACACGATCTTGCATAAATTGTTCATTCCTAATTTCGTCCAGTACAAAAGTCTTTGGAGGGAAAACCTTTCGGACTTGGATGATCTGTTCTGCCCAAACCACCATCTTCAACTAGTCTTAGATACTTTTTCATTATTTGTTTTGATCGGTGCAAAATAATTTTGTGGGTGAATCATTTTGGAACTCGGATGGTCTGTTCTATCCCAACAGCCAACTTTAGCAGGTCTATCATGAATTGTTTAAAATTATTTGGCAGCTTAGATACATTCCTATTCTCACCGGCGCAATACGGCTTCCCTGTGTCTCTTCTACACATACTTTCACGGCTTCTGCTCCGATGATCTTATCTCTGTGGTGCCCAATATATATGAATTTACTCGAGCCACAAGATTAGCAACTAGGTCCCACCCTTTTACTGAGAAATCAATAAAATGTAAACGCAAATTCTACTCCATCAGTTTCTTTTCTTGCACTTCCCGCCTGTGGAATTCCACTTCATAGATAGCCCGACAGCTACAATCTCCAAGAATTTAAATGTAAAGTCAACATTCATCTCCTATTTTACTAATCTGCATCCTTTCTCTCATGCTCTTTTCTCGATCTACTGAACTCTCATATGTATTCTCATCCTTCTCTAACCCACTTCCTGACACCCTTTATAACCTGTCATTCATTCTCATAACTTTCCTCCGATGTAGCTTCTTGCACACCAGTGGCAGTAAACCGCCTAGCTTGGGTGATATGATTATAAAAAAAATTGGGTCGGTGCTAAATACTTTAGATTGCAAAGAATTCACCAATATATCTCTAAATGAAGAAGTTTTCGAAACTTTTTCGGATCAAAACCTGCAAAACCTTACGCACAATGTAACAAAATGTTACGTAATAATTCGCAGTCGTATATACATTTTACACTAATTACATGCGGACTAATGTCGCATTCTTTGTTGATTATATTAAAACTTTTTCCTCCGTTACACATTTTGGGCTTCATCAGTTGTATGTCGATCCAGAAAATCTACAGCGAATTACAAACTGAAACCTTTATTTAATTTAGACTGCTCTAGTCTCACCCACCCCTATCTCAGGACATCCCATCTAATTCTCATTTTCCAGTATTGCTCAAGTATGCTCGCTCTGCTTCGAAATACACATTGTCTGAGCTGGTCTAGCAGTTATGGGACAATAGATTAGATTTCGTGACATAGTTATTGTGAGTTCACTCCCCAGTTGAATTGTTTTGTATTTGATGTCTGTAGAAAAACAAGCAATAACCGAATAATATTAAGATAGAAACTAGACATGGGCCGTGGAATGTGAACAGACTACCCACGTAGATTAAATAAAGAGTTCCCAATAGGTTATTAAGGACAACAACCATACAATGAAGTCCGTAGGGCACAGTGGCCGAAACGTTGGGATAACAGCAATAGATGTCTAGAAATGTATCGTCTAGTTCTTGTATTTAGTACTGATAAGTTATAGTTCATCCTTTTTGTTGTGGAATTTTGTTTAGAAAACCACACAATATAATAATAACAAAAACAGATATGAGAAGAAAAATGTAAGTATATTGAATAAAAGTTATACAACCTGTACACGCTAAGTAAATTCAGGAATACTTATTAGTAGGAGTCAAATATATACAAGAAATAAGTCCGGGTAATAGTCTATATTCTTGCTGCCCAACGAGCGGCGGTTCAACTGCTCTGACAAACACAAACTCTAACAACAACTATATTTAGTTGTCCCTCCCAGTAAGGGCAACATGTGACACATGGTCAGTTATGACTGGGCTTTCCGGGCTATATGGCCCGGCCAAAAAATACGTCTATTTTTCCCCAGTCGTGCTTCTACTCTTCGGCGGAACCACGACTGGGTTATTGCTCTCTGCTCGGAAGTAGAGAGCGCCCTCCACCCGAAGGCACAGTGCTGACAGTGTTATAGTTGAAGAGTCTCAGCAACTCTGACAGCAACAACCCGTTCGGTGTAGGAAGGATTATTTGTATGCCATGGAAGAGTCCATAGAGTGTGTGAAAAGGAGTGACTCCCCAACACTTTTACCACTGAATTCAAGTACACACTGTGCAGCCTAGGGATTGAATTTACGATTACACTGTATCTGTGAAAAGACTTGGAGCCTTAAACTTAATCCGCGTGCTAATGATTTCTGTTTCTGGTTGTCTTGCATGACAACACAACGGCTAAAGATCAGGACAATAGTCAGCATGTAAATGGTGTAAATAATGGCAACTTCTCATACCAGAAAATCAGATTCCTATTCGGTTCTATATCTTTGGTTGGCAATCAGTCTACCACAGAAAGTAATGGCAACCTATTGCGGGAAAATCCTTTGCCTAGTCAGTCATGTCTCTTTCAAGACAAGATCGCCCATGCGTGTATCACGTATGGCACTTAACTGACTGGTGTGGAAACAGGGATATTTTACAAGAATAACGTAGTATGCGAAACAGAATTATTGGCTTCTATATCAGGAGAGTTTCTATAAGTGTGAACGTGTTGTAGAGTAACGGTTATTGGCGCTGGAAATAAAATCCACAAACCAAGACCAAATAATTATTGTCTCTGCTTTGTTCGCTTCATATTGACATATTTGTAAATGACATTAATCAATTTTCTCTAGGTAGCGGCAAAGCAGCATGACAGGCTGTTATCTCTAAAATGGATTTCTAATAAAAAATATAGAACCTAGAATTCAAATTCCTATGAATTACTAAGGCAGACTGGGTACTTCCACGTTGATAAAACATGGAAGTACCATGTTTTATGGTACTTCCATGTACCATAAAACATGGAAGTACCATGTACCATAAAACATGGTACATGGCACATGGTACCATAAACCATATGGATTTAGTGTGATCTAGTGCCGTTGACTGCCCTTTATCTTTGATACATCTAACAGCACATACATCATTTCTCAACTTGTACCACCCTCACCGTCTCCGATCTCTTCCTCTTCTAATCTTCTTTTCATTTGCCAGTCACTAGCTTCATTAAGTTTGTTGAATGTTACCCACATTACGGTTGGTCCAACTTTCTTTTCCCTCCCCAGCTAGGACACGATAAGGTTGATTCAGTTTTCCCAAAATCTAGTCTAAACTTACTTATAAATGCAACTTTGTCTCTGTGTGTGTATCCGTTACCTATAGACTCTGAAACTGATGTTCTTGAAAATTGACACAGTTGTGCTATAGGCGTCTGCGAGTGCTCATAGCCAGGTTTTGTGTCGAGGTACAACAGATAAATATCGAAAATCGATAATCGAAAAAAATCGTTTTATCGAAAGAGCAGTTCGATTTTAATCAAATGTAATACACTGATAGACAAAGACAAGAGAAACGATATTCAGAAGTTTCAAGGTTGCAGTTCTTACAATAGTGCAGAAAATTGATAATATATATATATATATATATATATATATATATATATATATAAGGCGAGATACCGGGTCTGATCAAAATCAGTTTTTCAGCCCTTTTATTTTAGTTTTTCTTCGCGTTTGACTCTAAGTAGGTATAATTGTAGTTCTTAGCCTCAGCCATGATACCATTTACTCAGAGGACTTATTTAGCCTTCAAAATTCAGTTTACGACGAAAACAACTTATTTGATATCGATACCAGGAAATCAAAATTTGACTCACATCCATTCATTTTTCTTTCAGTCTACGTTCTACGGTTCGCTTTAACTGGAAACAACTATTGCTTTTTAGTCTTTCGTACCAAGGTCCAAAGAGTATGAGATACAGGACCATGAATTAGTTTTAAAGCTTTCATTACACCCGAACAACGCCGGGCTATACTGCTAGTCTTACAATATTAGGAGTAACGAAAAAGTATGATGTTAACCCTTTATATACGTTGCGTACCACAGATAAGATTGCGTAATTCCTACCTGTTGTAAACTTTTGTTTATTTTTGCAGGATGACATGTCTAAATCTCCCCACAGCAAATTTGACATATATATGTATACTACCGGCCATAATTATTAGGCTGTCCCTAGTTTTTTAAAGGAAATGATGTATTTCATACTATTTTTAGTATGTATGGCCAAGTGGATAATTCTAAATAAAAATGCATTTTTTTTATTGTTATTAGTTTTACAAGGCATGAAAGCTAACATGAACTAGTCCATATCACCCTAAATTTTCTTCATTTTTTTCATTGATGATACTGTAATATAGTCAATTATTAAATATTTATAAATTCATTTACTGCCCGTGTTATTGTGCAGCATTAAGAAAAAGAACGTTTCTATTTTCATTTACAATTATTCCCTTAACAATAAATACTAAAAAATAGTATGAAATATATCATCTTTTTAAACACTGTGGTGGCCTAATAATTATGGCCGGTAGTGTATATATATATATATATATATATATATATATATATATATATATATATAATTTCTTAATTTCATAAGCGATCTTGCTAATTAATTATATGGTATTTTTTCTACGTTAAAAATCTGCCTATATATATTTCTGTAAAGGAAATTGGGTTTTTGGGCGATCAACGTATCAGTCACTTAAGTTCAATAAGTGGTAGACGCTTCAGCGATCATGTCTAGAAAGAGACATTACTGCCTGGACAGAAAATGTTTCTGCGGTCGGTTTCCAGTAAATTGTACGGTTCTAGCGAACGCAATCTGTCCTGATATTTAACCCATATCCGGATTCATACCTTTTCAAGAGTATTTGCTTGAAAGTGAATGCAACGAATTCAACTATTATTCGAACTCAGATCTTCGATTTCTTGTTCCGAGCCGATATCCACTGCATTGCAACATATCAGCCATTTAAGTGCCATACGTGATACACGCTTGGTCGATCATGTCTCGAAAGAAAAATGACTGACTGGGCAAAAGATTATCCCGCAGTAGGTTGCCATTGCTTTCTGAGGTAGACTGGTTGCCAGTCAAGGCTGTAGAAAAAATTAGCCCGAAGTAGGTTGCCATTTATTTTCTATAGGCTATAGAACCCAACCTTTCCTGTTATTTAACCCGTAACTGCATGGAAGAGATGGATTAGTACCTTTCGTAATGAATGTAAAGAATTCAAGTAGAATTTGAACTCGGTACCCCGATTTCTTGTTCCGAGTCGATATGCATTGCACCACAACCACAAAATGTAAAAATGCCAAATCTTGTGCTTCAACACGAAACAAATGTTTCTTTTTTTGGTCTAAAATAATTTAAGTCATGATTATCTGCTATCACACATTTTCTGCAGATAGTGTAAAGAAAAGTCCGAATTGTAGTTTCTAAAGATCCAAGAAAAATGAATAATACCGTAATTATACCTTTTTTTATCGTCGAAAGGTGAGTATGGTTCGGAATTGTTCGTTTTGCTCAATTTTACTGAATCTAGTCGAGTTAAATTTGGTTTCGATTTTCCTTGGAACTCTTCTTAATTTCATGTTTTTATTTTAAAACTTAAATTTTAACGCATTTCGTTTTTGATTTTCTTCGCAACCATTCAACCTACTCTCCTGATAATTTTAATAACTATTATCCAATTAGTCTTCCCTCCAAATCAACATCCTGTAATTTCACGCATTTAAACGTTTAGAAAGGGCAAGTACCCTGTTACATAAGAGAAAAAATTCGATCCTAGCCTGAAGATATGCGATCCGCAAGGTTATTTCGCCCGAGGCACGATACGTGTCGCTATACGTTGTCCCCTTATTATAACGTTTTACGTGATTCGAGATTGTGAATTTCACGTTGCAGTGTGTAGTAATCTATCTTCGTAAAAATTCCGTACGATAATATGCGAGTCAAAATTTAGTGTAAACAAACATGAGATGAAATTACATTCTGCTTTCAAAATTATTGTTATTTTTATGATCTTTTTTTTTTAAATTGTATTTTCTGAAATTGTTTATTCGGCATTTTCAGTTGTTATTACACGAATTGTTTTTACGTTTTCAGATAATATATGATTCTTTTCCAATGTTTAAAATTTGTTTCCTTGTTTTCATTTTAGGCATAGTTATAGTTTAACCATTTCAATGTTGTTTTTCATTCTGATGTTTTGTCTCATTTTCTCTGCGTTTTATTTATTTATTCTTAATTTTTTTCTTTCGGTTTGTTTCTTTCTTTTCTTTCTTTTCTTCTCTCTGTTTCGTGGTTCATATTAACTTCTTTCTTTTAGTTTTTCTCGTTCTTTTCTCTTTCTTTTCTCTCAGTTGTTTTTATCTTTCTGTCTTTTATCTATCTTTTTTCTCACTTGCTTGAATTCTTTCTACTTCTTTATCTTTCGTTTCTTATGATTTTATTGTTTTGTTTGTCTTTTCTATTTATTTTATTTCATTTTTTTCATGTTTACAACTTTGTTCTTTTATTTGTTATTTTTTTCTCAGTTTTTTCTTTCTTTATTACACATATAGTTTTTATATTTATTTTCCTATAATTATTTTACCTTTCATTTTTCTTTCTATTTTTATCTCTTTTTCTGTTACTTTCTTTTATTTTTGTTTATCTTTTACTTTATCCTTTTTCATTCTCGTTTTCTTCATTCTTTGTTTTCCTTTCTTTAAATGATTGACATTTTTTATTCTGTTTTTTCTTTCATGTTCATTATATATCTTCACTTTCTTTACATTCTTTTACCCTTTTCTTTACTCTTGACTTTCTTCATTCTTTATTTTCATTCATTTTTTAAATCTTTCTTTTTATCAGTCTTTTAACACATACGTCTTTATATTTTCTTTCATCGTCCATTTTTCTTTTTGTATTATGTGTTTACAGCATTTTCTTATATTGATATTTTCTTTCTCATTTCTTTTTTGTTTCTCTTTTTCATTCATTCTAGTTTTTATCTCTTTTTTATTACTTTATTCATACTTCTTTATTCTATCTTCAAATTTTTCTTCCTACTTCTTTCTTCTTTCTTCTTTTTATATTTATTGTTTCGTTATTCGTTCATTTTGTTTTATTTTTCATTCCTTTTACTTTACTTTTTTACTTTTTTCTTAGTTTGATCTTGCTTATTTCTTTCTATTATCTTTCATTTATTCTTCTTCATTATGTTTTTTCCATTTTATTTTTCTTTCTCTTTTCTTTCAGTTTTCTCCTTTAGTTATTTTTCTTTTATTTATCACATTTTGTCTTTATTTTTCTAAATAATTTTTATATTAAATTGACTTATATTTGTCTTTTAATTATTTTCCTTCTTTAATCTTTCTTATTTATTTCTCTTTTCTTTCATATCGTCGCCTTTAATCTTCTTTACATTTCTATTCTATTCTTTCCTTTTCTTTTGCTTCTTTAATCCTTCTCTTCATTTGTCCCTTTTCTCTTTTTCACTTTTTCTTCCTTGTTTTTATCGCTTTCCTTCGTAGTAAACATTTTGCTAGTGCTACCTCGAGGAAAAAAGGAAGTGTACGAACAACTTCCGGTAATCAGAGAACATTCTAGAATCACATTAAAAATCAAGCTCTCTGCTTGCAAAAATAAATGCAAATATTAAGAAAACAAATTCCAAAGTTATGTCTGTGCTAGAATCCAATCCCACCAAAAAATTAACAACCACAAAAGGCGGATGCATTAAAAATGAAAAACAAATCAAATTGTTCGTTTTCAGGGAATATAATACTAATAAAATGTTCATACTAATAAAATGTTAATGCTAATACAATCTTAATGCTAATACAATTTTAAAGCTAATAAAACATTAAAACTAATATGAAACAGAAATGTTCCTGGGGATATGTATGAAATATTAAGCTGACATGCTAACAAATGGTTTCGTGGTGCAACAAACTTTACGACTACTACTACTACTAGTAGTACGACAACAACAACAATGATACTAATAATAACAAATGTACATCACCTAGCACCAGTTCAGTCAGTCGGTTATTTGCCCTATGTGATACACGATGTGCGTTGTGGCGCAGTGGATATCGGCTCGGAACGAGAAATCGGAGAACCGAGTTCGAATTCCAGTTGAATTCCTTCCATTCACTTACGCGCAAATACCCTTGGGAAAGGTATTAATCCGTCTATTCCCTCCAGTTATGGGTTAAATAATAGGACTGACTGAGTTCTATAGCCTTGGTCGGCAACCAATCTACCGCAGAAAGCAATGGCAACCTACTGCGGGATAATCTTCTGCCCAGTCAGTGACTGGGCAGAAGATTATCCCGCAGTAGGTTGTCTTTCGAGACATGATCGCCCAAGCGTGTATCGCGCATGGCACTTAACTGACTGACTGATACACGATTGGGTGATCATGTCTCTTTCGAGATATAAATGATTAAGCAGAGCTATAAAGTCCAATCTGTCTTGCTATTCAAGCAATGGCTGGAGGGAGAAAAGATAGATTAAGATCTTTCCTATAGGTATTTGTGTATAATAGAATGAAACGACTTCGACTGGAATTTGAACACGGCTCTCCAATTTCTCATTCGGAGCCGATAGAATACACCACAACAATCAATCATCGCCGGTTACAGAAATAGAAAATATCACAATATTTTGGAATTACATCATCTTCATTGAAGATTGAAGCAAATAATTTGGACATAATAGTCAAAAAATGAAAAAGAAAAACATTTTGCCTACTAATTGATGTGGCTTGTCTAGCTGGGTGTAACATACAAACCAAGGTATTTAAATTAAAAAAAAATGTCGAAGTATTAAAATAGATAAAAATGGGCAAATTGAAAGCAAGAATAGTACCAATCATAGTAGGGGCGCTTGGAATGATAAAAAAGGAGCACAACAACATATTGAAAAAATCACTGGAGATCCCAGCTTGAGAGAAATACAAAAATTCACTTGATAAGTACAATCCACACACTAAGAAGACAATTTTTCATGTAATGCTAGTGATATTATGGGAAATGAAAAGCAAATAATCATATGTAGCCATAACAACACAAGACTAACTGATTTAGGTCTTCCTACATCCTTGGTAGTTAGTGTAACCATAGCAGAATTCGAAATAATAATAATTATAATTCAAAATAATAACTTCAAAAACTCTCAAAATACAAAGATCTTGAAACAGAAATCTGAAAATTGTGGAACATAAAGACATCAATATTCTCGGATTGATTGGAAAAGAATCCAATAGACACATTGAAGGAATTCTTAGTGACCCATGCCTTAAAAAAATACGCAAAAATGTACTCATAAGTATAGTTCATACATTACGACGAGATTTATTATTTATTTTTACAATATGTTTCACCCTGTACAAGACACAGGGGTCACTCAGGGCAGAGGGTTACGTTAAGGTATAGTTTATATGGATAAGAGCCAAAGATAACGGCTGGCTCTAGACTGGAACAAGTCAGGAACGAGGAAACATATTCTGAGGAATTTGTTTTTTGTAGAGATGTGGTTCTCGTGTAAGAGATGTTTGTGTGGGATTTCTCGCCGTTCAACGACGGAGAGAGTGTGGGTTGTTTTCAACTATGTAAGACGTATGGCGGGCCCTTGCCATGAAGATCAGACATGGTGAAATCATGTGATGCAGGCACGGGTCCGGGCCAATCCGTGCAATCATAGAGAAAATCCGGGCAAGGAAAAATGTCTTCGTCAGAAATCAAACGAAACAATTCACGAAGAAAGAAAGAAAGAAAGAAAGAAAGAAAAACAAAGAAAACATCCGAATGAACGCAGTAAAAATCTGTTTGTTTATTTATTAATTTTGAGAGAAAAGAAGGTCCGAACTCGATTTCCTACTTTCGTTCACGTTCTGTGCCTAATTTCCATTGGAATAGCCAAAAAATTCCGCAAAAATCATAGTTTCTGGAAACTGATGACACTGATGACGTCATCACATTGTCAACTAATAAATCCGGGCAATATTGAACTCTATCAAAACTGGAAAGTGAGGTTCGAGCAACAGTACTACATTTTCGGGATTTTATAAATATACAAAATGATTTAATCGGTTTCTGTTTGCAACATAGTCAAAAATGGTATCACGACTAATGATAAGAAATTACCTCGGAAGATTAGGATATCTATTTCAAATACCAAGATGAACAAGGGAAATACACGGAAAAATATTTAGACTTCTCTACTCACATCAACTCAGCTAGAAAAGGCGTACGCAAAGTTCACAAATCCATAAAAAAGGCAAAATCCACGACGACGTTATAGGTATTTCTGATAACACAAAAGACAATATATATATATATATATTTTTTGTCCTTTTTGTTATATATATATATATAGTGTGTCGAGGCAGCAGATAATTTTGTGAACATATACTGTTAAATATTTTGTTTGTTTGTTTTGAGATATAACGTCCTATTAATCCTTATGGTATCATTTAAGTTCACAACAAATGATACTGTTAAATATAAGGGACAATGAATGTCTATTATGTTTAATCATGAGCCGTTCTAAACATCGTATTTTGGCTTTAATTTCAGGTGAAAATAAAGACAAAAATTCACCAAAATCTGGATAAGTTTTTATCAACTTAGTTCTAAGCTTTCGGCTCACATGAGCTATCTTCAGAGAGGTTACAAAGACGTTAACACAAAAACATCCACTATCAGCGATGATTTTATCTTGTGTTGACATAAAACTCCGCTAAGCAACAGCAACAGTTACCAAAAATAGCAAAAGCAGTTCGTAAATTTGTAATGCGGTTCTATGACGTCACACCGCGTGAGAGCTCGAAATGATAACAGAACCATATATTTAAATGCAATGTAATGTGTTATGACCAGATTTAAACATGATTTTTTTAAGTGTGGGATGTTTGGATTTAATGTAGATGGTTTCCAATATCTGAAGGTTTTTTTTTTACTGTGTGTATGAGTGAGGATTATTGTATTGTTGACTAAAATCTGTCTGATATTACATACACTGCTATGTTTTGCTAAGAAATGATTGATTGTTTAATACTTAGTTTTTGGTCATAATAAAGTTAGACCAGTACACATTCGTATTAAAAAGTGTTCGATACAATTAAATTCCAGAACTTTTGAATAATTTCCATTTTTGAGCGAGTTATTTCGCTACCTGCGTTTCTACCATGGGTGAACGCCATAATCCGTTTTAATTAAAAAATTGCGCGTTAATAAATTCCCTTCCACCTGAACGTTCAAATAAAACACCGCCATAAGAACGTTCTTAAAAGGAAAAACGATAAACAGTAGAATCAGTTATTAGAAATCGCCTGAAGACACCTCTCATGGTAGAAACCTGGGTAGCGAAATAACTCGATTAAAAATGGAATATATATATATATATATATATATATATATATATATATATATATATATATATATATATATTTCATTTTAACAAACTTTTTCAGAGATTTTTAAAGACGAATGATTTAACTTTTTTTTATTAATTAAAAAAAAAACATTTAAAAATCCAAAGAGACTATATGTTGATTGAGGTTTTATTTTATTGGGAAAAATACTGTCTTTGTTTATTTTAAAAAAAAATAATTTTAAATGATTCGTCTTTAAGAAAATTCTCTGAAGAACCTTGTTAAGCTGAGGCATGTTAGGTAAAGACACTTTTTTCCTGCTTGCTTTTTACTTATTCCAATCATCTTGTCGGATTTCGATCAATGTATTCAACTTATATATATATATATATATATATATATATATATATGTGTGTGTGTGTGTGTGTGTGTGTGTGTGTGTGTGTGTGTGTGTGTTTGTGAGTCTTGAGTCTAACAAACCCTACTTCTCCGAAAATCTTGGTCCGATTTCAATTAATATAGAGTTACTCTTTGATCATGGCATGAACCTTCGATGTACGCAAAAAGTTTCCTAATCGATTTAGAGGGTACGGCAAAAATCATCAAAACGATTAGAATTTAAGAACTCTTCTCCTCCAAGACACCTTATGCGAATTCAACCGAAATCGGTTAATTTGTAAATCAAGATCAGAACCTTTGATGAACACTAAAACTTTTCGAATCAATATACAGGGTTCGTCAAAAATCAGCAGCAAACATGATTTCGGGTGGTCTTTTGCACACTTTTATGCATTTCTACAAGACACTTTACCCAAATTCAACTCAAATCGAATCACGGGTAATTCAAACAAAATGCGAACAAAAATTTCAGTTGACAAACAGGGTGCGGCAAAAATTGATAGAAAATATTGCTTTTTGCAATCGTTTATTTCTCCGAAACTCTTAGTTGTATTTAAAAAATCGGGTCTTATTTTAACTTCTACTTTTTCATATGCCATAACAATTTTATGTTTTCTACAAGGTACCAACCCTTCCGACATTGCAGGGACAATGCACTTACTTCTGCGTCACAATTAAAGGCTCCCGTAACGCTCGCCCCTGCTCCTCCAATTGTATATACATCATTCCCGCTTATTGGCAAAATTGACCAAGCATGAATCCCGTTTTACAAATGCAACAGAAACCAATACTTTGCAATCTTTAAATTACGCGCAATCTCAGACTGAATCATTTTGAATGAGCACTTGACTTTCAACAAATACTAAAAAACCTGAGCTATGCTGGGCTATACAGCTAGTGTATCAATAAATACACTAAATAAATTGCCCTATGTCGATGGCACGAGTCAATCTTTTATACGTTATGCAATCATCAGATGCATATTAAAGACTGGCCGTTTTAATAAGATTGAATTTAAGATCATATGATAAATTAAAATTAAAATTTTAAAATTAACATATTAATTTCGAAAATTATTAAAATGCAGGGAGATGAAATCAAAGTGGTGCAATTCGTAATTATTAATAGTAATAATTGCGGAAAGCATAAAAAATAAATAGATAAAGGGAGAAAGTCATATTAAAGATTTAATTTCAGTTTTCTTTTTATCTCCGGGTAATAGTTGACTATTTAAGTTTTACTCTTCTTATATTAAAAACAAGGATCTAACTTTATAAGATTTAATTCCCAGGAATATCGAGTAAACTTAAATTAAGATATATTTAACGGTGAATCTGTAATATGCACCTGATGATTGCATAATGCATACAACTCCGAGTTGTGCTATCGACGTAGGACAATTATTTATTCACATATATACAATAGCTCTGTTCATATTACACTGGGCACTGTTTTATTAACATCTGAATAATATTATTATAGACTTGTGTACCTTCATATATATGTTTATTAATTCACATAACTATACATATATATTCAGCAGGAATTTGGACGCTTTATGCCCACAGACACTCCTTCACCAACCCCAGTTTAAGATACCAAACAACTCTTTCTAGAAAATACTGGGAATTAAAAGAAAATAACTTAGATCCCGAGATAAAATGGAAACTCATAGGCAAGGATAGAACTGCTAATAGCTTAAGAGATGGATGTAATCTTGTGACAATATCTCCCGCAGGGATATTTTCTTTTGTTGGTTTAATACAGCGGAGAGAGAGATAGTAATTAATATTATTAATATTATTAGTATTATTGGTTGTGCTTTATTGTAATTTGCGATGTGAGATTATGTAAAACTAATGTACTTGTAAAATCCGGGGAATAGAAAAATTAACTATTATAATACAATCCTTCTCCCATCCCAACTCAATGAAAACTAATACATCATAACTCCTTCCTTTACCTAAGCTAACATATGGGATTAGAATTTTTCTTCATTCTCTGTTTATAAGGGGTCGAAGAATGCAGGCCTTAAAATGACATGTTGAAAACGGCTATTTCCCCACTATGTTTTATCTGAATTTATATATATATATATATATATATATATATATATATATATATGCCTTATATATGTATAAATATTATCGATTTTCTGCACTATTGTAAGAATTGCAACCTTGAAACTTCTGAATATTGTTTCTTATATCTTTGTCTATGAGTGTATCAAATTTGATTAAAATCGGACGACTCCTTCTATAACCCGAGTTTTTCGATTATCAATATTTGTCGGGGGTACGTCGACACAAAACCTAGCTAAGAACACACGCAGACACTTATAGTACAACTATATTTTCAAGAAATTTGGTTCAGCCGATTCGGAGTCTATAGGTAACGGATACATACAGAAACACACACACAAAGTTCCATTTATAAATAAGTTTTGGAATAATATTGGAAGAAAATGTATGACAAAGTGTAAACTTAGGCAAATTAACATTACTGAAAAAAATCTGTCTAGATATAAAATCCCTTTATACCAAATCCCAGTTGAAAAATGGCTAAATCACTTAAAAAGGATTTAACACAATCAAAAGAAAAAGCTCTGTTTATAGGCTAAAACTTGAATTAAATATTTCGTCGAACAACTGTAAATTATTGAGTTATTGAGTGAATAAATTCTTCAAGTTTAAGCTTATTGTCTTGTTTAGTAAAATTCTATGATTAATACTGAGTGTTTAAAAAATAATTATATCACGTAAATACACAGCACAAACCACAAGGAATCAAAATAAAATATTATATGAAAACCAAAAAGACATTTTATAAAACAATGCATAAAATGAGTTGCCTGTGCAACGGAATGGTACGGCCCACAATTTTGACGGAAAAAATGACACTCTGATCACAAGAGAAATCATGTCAATACGACGAAAATGTCTCGAGTGTGCCTTGATCGTAAGGTCATCCACAGTTAATTTACGCCCCTGTTCTGACAGCATTTCAATATTCCTGGCAAAACTTCTATTGCCACAGTGTGGAATATCTACTAAAAATTGATGGAAAGAAAAAAGTAGAAATAAAATCGGCTACATGAAAAATTTCAAACATCTCCCGTTCGTGTGCCTGTGTAGTCGAACCAAATAATAAATTTAGTTCAATGATGTCTTAAAGGGCGAAACGCGATACAGGAAAACTTTTTTCCACTTTCTAATTCTGATGAAGGACCGAGGGCGGTCTGAAATATAAAATACAATAATAAAAATAAACAAATACTGTCCAAAAAAAGTACATTTTTAAATTCAAAACTTTTTTTTTATTAATATTCTTTCCTATGTCTTTTCCATGTCACATATATATATTTTTTCTAAACATATACCGTTAAATATAAGAGACAATGCATGTCTATTACGTTTAATCATGAGGCGTTCAAAACGTAGTATTTTGGCTTTAATTTCGGTTGAAAATAAAGACAAACATCCTCCAACATTTAATTAAACATAATATACATTCATTGTCTCTTATATTTAGCAGTATATGTTTAGAAAATTATTTACTGCCTCGATACACATATATATATATATATATATATATATATATATATATATATATATATTAACGTAGAACACTCGGGATATTATCCAGGTAAATTGCAATAGAGACGAACTCTAAGGTACTCGATGTATGTTAAATTCATTTATTTAATTTAACAGAGTACTATAATTAAGAAAAAAATTTTGATATCCTACAATTTCAATGAGTAATGCATATTTCACCGCCGATGATGATCTTGCGGCTCGTCAGACCCAACTGACACAATAGTTAATATTCAAAATATCCCCCCAAAAACATTATACACATTCTCTCACGTGTCCATATTTAGAATAGATATGTCTATTCTAAATATGGACATGTAAGCGTCTGTGGAAAAATTTTTTGGTGGGGGATATTTTGATGATTAACTGTTGTATCACTTGGGTCTGACGAGCCCCCAGGTAATCATTGTGCGGTAAAATATGTATTATCCATGGAAATTGTAATATATCAAAAATTTAGGAAGCCACCACGTGATCTGGCGCGTCTCAGACCTCTCGACCACGAATGACGATCAGTCGAAACGAAGTTAAATTAAACCTATAACACAATTTTTGTATTCATCGTAACAACCAAATCTGCTCTGAAATGTATCGTAATGTCAACAAATGTAAACATGTTACGGAAATAAAACGAAGATTAACGAAACTGGTTATAAACAAACGACAATTTGAAATGATTTGTTTGAACATTTTTTAATCGTTTTCATATTTCATATTTATTTGATATTTCAAAATATTTTAACGATTATCGATCAAAAATGATGTTCAAACAAATCATTTCAAATTGTCAGTCGTTTACAACCTGTTTAGTTAATCTTCGTTTATTTCCGTAATACATACATACATACATACATATATATATATATATATATATATATATATATATAAACTCATATTTGAGGAGATGCTCTGATTTTATAAAACAGGATATTTCTTGACTGACTTCTAACGGCTTGAATATTTGGAAATCTGGTTAAACAAATATGCTTAATCTGGCAGGGTTAAAATCTGCGTACCCTAGGGGAAACCGTCATTACATCTGACGTGCTTTGAACTCTTGGCCACGTATGAACTGCTGAACAATTAAAGCCCGAATAGTTCTTTTAAACACATATGTTTTTCGATTCTCGAATTATACATGTCTGCTCTGCACTATTTTGATGAACTGGTTCCACGTGTCCAAGTGATCAAGCCAAAAGATCGAATATTCGGGCCAGTAGATGAAAATAAATAACTATATTGTTGAATAAATAACAAAAAAAAAAACAATACATCTTTTCAAATATAAGAATCCATTAAATATAACGTTCAAACAATTAAATTAAACACATGACAGATTTAATCTTCATTTTCTATGTGCCATGTCCCTTTAAACGTAGGCAATCAGGGACTTTATCGTCTCCCTATCCCTAATAGCTCTTTGCACGTTTTCTCCTGTTACCCCAACTATACCTCGCTCTGCCATCCACCAAATATGTTATGTGCTGCATTCCTTTGTCTCTATTTCCCTCTATCTAATTTGTGAGTATCACATTCTCCAAGTCTTCCTTCTTCATGCATGTCCCAGGAATTTCATTTGTCTGTTCCTCATGCTCAATATTAATTTCCTTTTCGTTTCCATCCTTCCCAAAACCTCATCATTGCTTACATGCTCGGTCCACGATATCCGCAGCATCCTTCTGTAGAACCACATTTCAGTTAATTCATGTTTTTCTTCATTTTTGATGAGATTTTCAGCATTCACTGCCATATTGAAGAACTGACATCACATAGGAATCCAGTACTCTCTTCTTTGTTTCTAGCGAAATTTTTATGTTTCTTACTCAGCTTCTGTAATGCCTTCTTTCGCCAGTGCTTGTCATAGCATTTTCCATGAAAATAACTGTAGAAAAGACAGAAAAAATCCATACCTCTGCCCAGCTTCTGAAATCTTTGGTCATGCCAATTCGGTTTCGGTTCTCGGTGTTGTACTTTCCGCCCTCCGTTAGAATACTTCCCAGGTACATAAAATTTGTATTTGCTTGATTTTAGTATCGCCAACCTGCAATTATCATTTTGGGCTCCTCTGTTTGCTGATGACTATCCATTCGGTTTTCTTGCAGTTTATTTGTAGTCCCCTCTTTCGACTTTCTTTAATTACCTTTTATAGAAGGTTTTCTAATTTTCTTTCTGAGTCGTCTATCAGCACTCTATCACCTGCGTATCTTATGTTGTTGAGATTGTGGACGCCGATGACAAACCCTGGCATAACTCCTAGAGTCCTCAAAATAGTTTCGCTGTACTAGTTGAATAGATCCAGTTAAAAAAACAGATTCTTGTCTTATGCCCGTTCTATATCTTTGTATATCTGCTAAATTCGCTTCCGTATGCAGGCAGTTTGCTGCCGATAGAGGTTATTTATTACTCTAATGTCTTTGTCAAATATGTTGAGGTTGCTGAGCGTTTCTATCAATTCTTAGTGGTGTACTTTGTCGAACGCCTTGGCATAGTCTACAAAACACAAGTAAACCTTCTTTTTTATTTGTATCGCTCTTTCTGATAACATTAATATCGCCTTGTTCCAATGTCCTTGACAAAACCCACATATTTCCGGTTTGATTCTGCTTCGTGCTCTATTCATCAAGATTCGGACAATGAGTTTCGTAATGTTGCTCGTCAACTGCTTTGTTCCTATTCAGCTATTTCGTTCCTAGTCTGTTTGGCCATTGCAGTTTTCACTTCGGATTTTAGTGTTTCAGCATCTTTTTTTTTGTTCACTATCGGTTGCTCTCTCTTGACATGGAAGACATTTTTATATGTTCTTCCCATTGCTAGAGTATTTCATCTTCCTCCAATATAATTGTTCCATCCTTGGTTTTTATACATCCTGTTGAGGAGCATGTTCTTTGTTCTGTCAGTTCCCTTATTTTTTTATGCATTTCTCCTTTATTAGTCTTTCTCAATCTCTCTACTTCGGCACATTTGTTGTCGAGCCATTCCTCTTTAGTCTGTCTGCACTTAGTCCTTACTTCTTTTTGGAGTTTCTTGTATTCAGTTCCATGCCTTGGTATAGTTTTCTGTCTCCTTTGCATTATGTCAAAAATCTCTGTAGTCATGCCCTCGTTTTTTTCTTCTGCATCTAATTTCCTCTGGAACAATGTTGTTTTCTGAAGACTCTACTATCATTTCCGAGTATACTCATGGTTTTATAAAATATATATATAAAACCCAACAGTGTGAACGGTGTTACTTTCAAAGGAAGCAACTCCTCGCCCGGTAAGGATAGACATGGGTAACAGGTATCACCTGACCGTCATGCAGCGACTGTTAGCACCAACGGCGTAATGGGGATGAATTTTTCCGAAATTTGTTCCTCGCCCGGAATGGAACGATATGAACAATAGGGTGTCTCTGGACCGTTACCATGCGACTGCGCACAACAAACAAAAAAGTATCTTAGCAACATAGAACGTCAGGACGTTGAACAACTGTGTTCCTCTTGAGAATGTCAAGCAAAAATGAGCAGATTGAACATCAAAATTCCGAGCATATGCGAAACAAAATGGCCAACCAATGGAGACTTCAGTAGCAACAACCACACGATCTGATATGCAGGAGCGAAAATAACAAAAAAAGAGTCGGTTCAATACTGGATGAAGAAGTGAAGAAATGCGTTCTGCGATACTGCCAGTTCTCTGAAAGAGTTCTCCTAGTCAAGCTCAAAGTGAGACCTTTCAACATAAAAAATCATAGTAGTTTATGCGCCAACAATGCAAAGCACACGGAGAAGAAATAGAATCTTTCTACTCCACTTTTGACAATGCCAAGCTCAGTGTAAAACCCAAGATATTAGAATCATCATGGGAGATTTGAATGCTAAAGTAGGCAAGGAGAGAGAAAGGGAGATATATAGCTACATTGGATTAAGATCAGAAAGGACCTGGGTGAAAGATGGGTTCAGTGTTGTAAGGGAAATGACAAGGTGGTAAACAACACCTGGTTTCAAAAACACCAAAGACGTTTATGGAGATGGACAAGCTCAGGAGGTGACACGAAAAATCAAATCGATTATTTACTGTAAAATTATTTATAAATGGAACTATGTCTGTGTGTGTGTATCCGTTACGTATAGACCCCAAAACGGCTGAACCGATTTTCTTGAAAATATACACAGTTGTACTATAAGCGTCTGCGAGTGTTCTTAGCTAGGTTTTGTGTCGAGGTACCCCCGATAAATATCAAAAACCGATAATCGAATAAATCGCGACATAGAAGGAGTGGTCCGATTTTAATCAAATTTGATACTCTCATAGACAAAGACATAAGAAACGATATTCAGAAGTTTCAAGGATGCAGTTTTTACAATAGTGCAGAAAATTTGATATCGATACCAGGAGATCAAAATTTGACTTATTTCCATTTAATTTTCTTTCAGTCTACGGTTTCGCTTTAACTGGAAACACTTATTGCTTTTTAGTCTTTCGTTCCAACGTCCAAACAGTCTGAGCTCCAGGGCCATGGATTCGTTTTAAAGCTTTCATTACACCCGAGCAACACCGGGCTATACTGCTAGTGTAACAATAATCAAAAGATTCAGAAACGCAGTTGTTCAATGTAAAACATATCCAAGTGTCGACAGTGGAAGTGACCACCTTCTAGTTTTCTGCAAACTAAGGTTCAAACTTCAGGGACTAAAGAAACATAGGGCAGCACCCAGACTGTAATACACCACGCTCCTGAATAGCCTTAACCTACAGAAAAAATACCCTGACAGTATGAAAAACAAATACGAAGAACAAATGGGAAATGAAAATTCGAAATGGGATGTACTTAAAGAACTTGTGACGTCAGCTAATAAAATTGTTGGATTTAATGCATTTCGTAAAAACTTTCTTTGTTAATCTATATATATGAAATGCAATCTGTGAGTCTGTCTTTGACTGTTCTCTATGCACGTCTACATTTTTTAAGCTACGCCATTGAAACTTTCTAGGGACACATATCTACAGGGAAGTCAGGTCGACACATACTTTTTGAGTTTAAGTTCAGCAATTTTTCCTTTCTCGCTTTTTGGCCAATGGACACGATTGTTTACATTTGCTCCGTAAAATATCTAAGATCTAATATGGTTGCTGAATTACGTCACAAAAATCAAATTACACGCGTCAAATTCGACTAAAATATTTTTATAAAAAAAAGCCTTTATATTTAATTTTTATTTTGACGTTTTAAAAATTCATTTGGTCAACAAAAACATGTGATTATTTTTCCCCGTAATTTTGAAACAAAAGAAATATTTTTAAAAAAGTGTTTTTTCAAACAAAAACAAAATATGTAAAATAAAATGTGTCATCTTCTACTACTAAAATGTTCTGAGTTGAACGGGCAACGCCAGGCTATGATGCTAGTGTTAAGATACAAAAAAAAGCAGATATGAATATTTCGAGAATTGAGAAACATATGAGTTCAAAAGCAATATTCGGGTTTTATTTGATCAGGAGATTCTACGTGGCTGAGATATCAAAGCATGTCATATCTAATGACATGCTTTGATACTTTACTGTAAGAGACATAGATTCAATATGAACAACATGGGAAAATATTGGGTGTAAAAATTTTTCCGACATTTTTTTCTGAAGAAATGAGCAAATTTTAGAGCGCTACTTAGATTTCTATAACATTTTTGAAACTACAATGTGTAAATATTGTTGCTCGTTATTTGGCAGAAAAAAGTTATGTTAAGTTTAAACAAATGATTAAAGAATATTTTCATCTTTCACCTGCTTGTCTCACAAGCCGAAATCGGAAATTTTAATATTTTTCTTGTGCTTGAAAACAGATCCTAAACAATGGAGAAATGCATAACTACCTAAACTAGGAGAGACATTTCAGGGAGAATCGTCAAAATTGGAGGTAATTACTTCACTTTGTCCGTCACAGCAGCACACGATTTGAGCCTCGAGTGGAAGTAAAACTGATAGATTTGTCAATGTGAATTGACATGGATAACGGATTACAGTGATGATTTTCAAACGAGTTCGGGGTTTGAATGATAACCTTTTAATTTGGCTTGACAGGTCAAAGCCAACTTTCATATGTATGTATTTATTCGTCTTAGGCGCAAAGTACTAGGTATGGCGATAAATTACAGTCACATTTCTAATAGAAAACTTGAGGTTTTTAGGAGCGTGGAACCACCTCTTAATTACTGGTGTTCCCAGATCCAACATTACCCTGGGTTAGAGCTGCTATTAAAGTTTCTGATATGGGCAAATATTGAAGCCCTAAAGAAAGAAAAACGTTATGAAATTATAAATATATATTCTTGAAGTAAAATAACAAAGACTAAATATTTATAGTAAACTGAACTAGCGATATATATTTAACGCAACATTACCAAAAATACATTTTTTCGCAAAATTACCAATAATATATTTTATAGCAAAATGACCAACAATACGTTTTATAGCAAAATGACCAACAATATATTTTATAGCAAAATGACCAACAATTCATTTTATAGCAAAATGACCAAAAATGTATTTTATACCAAAATGACCAACAATACATTTTATAGCAAAAGGACCAAAAGTATATTTTATAGCAAATGACCAACAATATATTTTATAGAAAATGACGAAAAATATATTTTATAGCAAATGGCCAACAATATATTTTATATCAAAATGACCAACAATATATTTTATAGCAAAATGACCAAAAATTATTTTATAGCAAAATAACCAAAAATTTGTTTCATAGCAAAATAACCTACAATACATTTTATAGACAAATGACCAACAATATATTTTATAGCAAAATGACCAACAATACATTTTTATAGCAAAATGACCAACAATACATTTTATAGCAAAATAACCAACAATACATTTTATAACAAAATGACCAATAATTCATTGTATAGCAAAATGACCAATAATTGATTTTGTAGCAAAATGACTAACAATAAATTTAATATATAGTTAAAGGCTTGCACTTGGGTTCAAAATATATTTTATTGAAGCCATAAAATATCTCATAAATGTTTGATAATACGCTAAACAAGATCAACGAACTACTTTTTGGCGCAACATGTTCAGGGTGTCTGGAGTAGTTAAAATTTATGAAATATTAAGTGTATACAGACTTGTCTAACAGTATTTTTTTAACATAGTTATATAGGAGGGGAGCGAAGAGAGAGAGAGAGAGAGAGAGAAATCAATCGAAGAGAAACCGGTTATAGGGAGTGTCAGAGAATGGGCAAGAGAAGAATGAGAATACTGGAGTTGCGTGAGAGTAGAGTAAAAAATGAGAAGAACACAATTCAAGGGGTGTCGGGGCAATTGTAGCATGTATGGAGTCAATGGATAAGAGATGGCAATTGATGTTGCATTTAAACTCTTGGAGATTGTAGCTACCAGGGAAGCAAGTATACGGAAGTGAGTTACACAGGCGGGAAGTGCGAGAAAAGAACATGAGAGAATAGAATCGACGGAAGCATTTGGTTGATTTGATTTGAGGGCAGGGCGTTCTTGCTAGTCTAGTTGCTCTACTAAATTCATGTAGAGGGGACAGCAAGGAGCTAAGGTCATCGGAGCAGAAGCCATTAAAGTATTTGGAGAAGACAGAAGCCAGCCACATCCCGTCACTGAGAAAATGGCTGGAATCGAACTGCCTGGTTGGGATCAATTATATTGCAAATTCTTTTCTGGATCCTGTCGAGAGCAAGTAGAAGAATAGCAGGTGCGCCTGGCCAGATACGACAACAGTATTCAAAGCATGGGGAGATGGTTGATTTGTATATATGCAAGATGAATATTGATTCACCCGTTATTAAATCAGATTTTTATCACGATTTTTATCACGCCCAGACACTATTGCCTTGACTTTCGGGTAATTGTACCACGGCAGTTTTCTGCAATGGATGTTACTTCAAGGAAGCGTACAAAAATTGTAACGCTGTACGAACACACAGTCAAGCCTTACAAAGAGATCGCAGATATTGTTGGTGTCAGCCATTGAACTGTCAGGTGTGTCATCAAGGTGAATAAACAAACTGGCTCTATCAGTCCAAAACATAAAGGAAAATATCGGTCAGAACAGAAAATAACGCCAATCGATGACGTATACGTAATAAGGGAAAGTGTAAAATATCCTACAAACACTTTCGTTTTATTTCAGTTAATTTACACAAGAATCTATCTATCTATCTATCTATCTATCTATCTATCTATCTATCTATCTATCTATCTATCTATCTACACCAGTCTCTCCTTGATCTATCTATCTATCTATCTATCTATCTATCTATCTATCTATCTATCTATCTATCTATCTATCTATCTATTCCAGTCTCTTCGTGATCTATCTATCTATCTATCTATCTATCTATCTATCTATCTATCTATCTATCTATCTATCTCAGTGTACTTTGATCTATCTCAGTCTGTTCATTATTAGTCAGTTCATCTCAGTCTGTTCAAATCTCTCTCTTTCTTTCTCTCTCTATATATATAAATGATAAAAATATAGTTTTACGGTATGCTGTATATATATATATATATATATCATACCGTAAAACTATATTTTTATCATTTATATATTCTTTAATCCTTCAGTTACTCCGACGGATATTCTTACTTCGCGATATGCTTATTTTACAGTGGTTTGGTATACTACATTATTTAACAAATAATTGCCGTTTAAGGGACATTCGCTCTTTGCTCTGCAGTTACACCTGGGCTTGATTCGTGCGGGTGGTTTGTTGGGTATTTTTTTTTACTTTAATATTTTTTTTACTGAATATTACTAAGGCACCTCTTGGCCTATTTAACAGATTGTAGGTGATTGTTTATATCATCTACCGACGGGACCTTATAGAACCGATTAGACTCAATATTGAAACAGGAATAAATAATTGTGCGATCAGAATATATCAGTCAGTCATTTAACAGACATACGTGATGCATGCTTGGGCAATCATGTTCGAAAAGAGACATGACTGACATGGCAGACGATTATCTCGCAGTAGGTTGCCATTAGTAGACTGGTTGCCGACCAAGGCTATAGAACCCAATCTGTCCTGTTATTTAAGCCATAACTGGAGGGAAGAGAGGGATTAATACATTTCTGATGAGTATTTTCGCGTAAGTGAATGCAAGAAATTCAACTGGAATTCGAACTCGGCTCTCCGATGTTTTGTTCTGAGCCGATATCCACTGCACCAACCACCTCCAAAACGAAATCGCTTCTTTTCTGAGAAAATTCTTTCTGCGTTCCATAAGCATGGCTGATGCTAACCACTAGAAGAGTGAATCGTTTCACCGTCTCAGGTAAACATTTTTTTGCTGGCATCATGTGAAAATGTATATTGAAACAGTTGCTAAGTCTGTCGCGAGGAAAGTTTGTTTAATACGAGGATCATTCAATAAATAAGGTGACTTTTTCGGTATAAGGACTTCTACGAATGTCATTCAGTTAATAAGGTGAATGTTTCGGTATAAGGACTTCTAGGAGGGTCATTCAATAAATAAGGTGACTATTTCGGTGAAGGACTTCGAATAGAGATAAAAGCTTACTTTTTTAAAGGAATTTAATTTTTTTTCAGAGTGAAAAAACTTTGAGAGTTTTAGAGATTAACAAAGATGGCCGAACAAGAAGAATGCTCCAGAATTGAACAGAGGTCAGTTATCAAGTTTTTGATTGCTGAAGGATGCAAACCAGTTGGAATTCATAGGAGAATGTCAACTGTGTATGGTTCTACATGTTTCAGCCAAAGAATATCTACAGGTGGGCTAAATTGTTTAAAGAAGTACGGATCAGTGTTGAGGATGAAGACAGGCCTGTGAGGCCTACAGAAGTGAGGTCTCCTGAGGTGATCGAATCAGTCAATGACCTCATTCAGTCTGAAAGAAGGGTCACAGTGGATGACATTGTAAGGACTTTGAGCATATATGGTAGGACAGCACACCAAATTGTTCATGATGACCTTGCCTACTCGAATGTCAGCTGCCGGTGGGTGCCAAAGATACCAAACGGTGCAGACCACCAACGAGCTGGATTAGGAACTGCTCTCTCATCCCCCTTACAGCCCAGACCTATGCCCCTTCAGACTTTCACCTGTTTGGTCCCTTGAAAGCGTTCACGAGAAGCATGAAGCTTGCAAGTGACGATGAAGTCAAAAGTGCTGTGAGCGATTGACTGAGACATCAGTCCAAAGATTTTTAAGCTTAGTTAATACGGAAGCTTGGGCAAAGATGGGAAGAGTGTGTGACACTGCTGGGGGACTACGTTGAAAATTGATTGAACCTAGTAATTCTCGCTAGAATCTATCTTACACTAGCAGTATAGCCCGGCGTTACTCGGGTGTAAAACTAATCTATGGTCCTGGAGCTCAGACTCTTTGGACGTTGGCCCGAAAGATTAAAATGCAATAGTTGTTTCTAGTTAAAGCGATACCGTAGACTGAAAGAAAAATGAATGGATGTAAGTCAAATTTTGATTTCCTGGTATAGATATCAAATAAGTTTTTTTCGTCCTAAACTGAATTTTGATGGCTAAATAAGTCCTCTGAGTAAATGGTCATTCAGTTAAATGCCATACCTAAAACACGCTTGGGCGAACATTTCTCGAAAGAGACATGACTGACTGGGCAGAAGATTATCCTGCAATATGTTGCCATTGCTTTCTGCAGTAGACAGGTTGCCGACCAAGGCTACAGAACCCAATCTGTCCTGTTATTTAACCTATAACTAGAAGGAAGAGACTGATTAATACCTTTCCCAAGGGTATTTTCGCGTAAGTGAATGCAATGGATTCAACTGGAATTCGAACTCGGCTCCCAGTTCCGAGCCGATATCCACTGTACCACAACGCACATCCTCTGAAGGTTCAGTCTGTAAATATAGACTGAACATTTTTTAAAACTATATATACTACGGCTCTCAAGAGGGAGACAGAGAGAGAATTGAGTTGCTAGTAGTTCACTCCAAACCAGACTGACAGTCATACTAACACCTTCCATATTTTGTATTGTTATTTCTTGTTAATATATATTTGTTATTTTCTACCATTCTGGTCGTGTTGTACTTTTCGGACCTTGACCCTGTCCATAACAATTACCCATTGAATTTCTATGAGTCCAGTTTTTAAGGCGAATCGGCATGACGAACAACGCGTTCCAGAAGCTGAGTAAAGTATTAAGACACAGGAAACTTTCACTAGAAACAAAGAAGGGAGTACTGGATCGCTATGTGATGTCAGTTCTTCAATATGGCAGCAAATGTTGGACAATATCAACAAAGATGAAGGGAAAATGAAATGTAGTTCTACAGAAGGATGCTGCGGATATCGTGGACCGAGCATGTGAGCAATGATGAGGTTTTGAAAATGATGGAAACGAAAAGGAAATTAATATTGAGCATCAGGAAGAGACAACTAAAGTTCCTTGGACATTCACTGAGGAAGGAGGGCTTGGAGAACCTGATACTAGCAGGCCAGATAGAGGGAAAAAGAGA
This sequence comes from Ascarosepion bandense, assembly GCA_037127315.1. Taxonomy (NCBI): domain Eukaryota; kingdom Metazoa; phylum Mollusca; class Cephalopoda; order Sepiida; family Sepiidae; genus Ascarosepion; species Ascarosepion bandense. Next base: position 705,314 of record JBBBDQ010001927.1, read on the forward strand.
CAGAGGAAACAGTGGGTAACATATTTAGGGAGGCGTGGAAGGCCATGATCGCCTACGTCCTGAAGGGACAAGGTACATAGAAGAAGAAGAAGAATACAAGACATTGAAGTTTTTAAAACTCATGACAGAAAAATAATTACGCGTTTTCTAAGCTTCTCACCGACATGTTTATGTTGCCATGTTACGTATTTTTAGTGAGAGAACGAAACCCAGAGCATAAAAGAGAAAGTAAATATATTTTAGCGTTTTCTGACATGATGGAATGGAAATAACTTAATCGTTATGTTTTGCGTAAGTGAAAAGAATATATATTAATTCGTTCCCTTCATTCTTATTTTATTTTTGCTTTTTTATCTATTTTATTTTTTTTATATACGAAACGCAACCGAATGCAACTAATAAGTTTGGGGAATTTATGCACAGAAGCATCAACCGTTATTCATTCCTAAATATTTCTATGCATTTTTAATTAAAATTGGAAGATACTGCCATCAAGCAATCAAACGGACCCCGTGCCAAATTTCTAAAAAGAACAAACGACAATGATTAGAAATTCTTCAAATTTTTATCGGAATTATTAATTGAATATATATTTTTATTCGACGACATGCAGCGAAACAGAAGCAGATGAAGAAGAATGCAGAATATCTCAGGAATTGTGCTTCGACAAAATTGCAACAATACTGTTATTATTCAGTTGTGAAGAAATATGTCACTACCGGCCATAATTATTAGGCCAACCCAGATTTTTAAAAGGAATTATGTATTTCATACTATTTTTAAATGAAAAATTCTAAATGAAAATTGAATGGTTCTTTTGTTTTTATTACATTGCAAAAGTTTACAAGGCATAGAAGCAAAGATGAACTCGTTCCAATCACCCTAAATTTTCTTCATTCTTTCATTGATGAAACTGCAATATAGGTAATTATTAAATATTAATAAATTTATTTGATGCACATGGGGTGGTCTGATATTTGTGGCTGGTAGTGTAACTTCCCACGTGGTAGTGCAAATAAATCGCGTGTTGGTCACCAGTGTAATGCGGAACGGAGAAATAATAGCTTTTATGGACTATAACATACACAGAATTATACATATATATATATATATATATATATATAAATGCATATCAGATATATTTAACACAAAACAAAGTAAAAGGTGAAACAAAAAAAAAGCTTTGTGTTACTTCTGGTCTGGGAAACCATTGTTCCATTTTAAGACCTACAAGGGCCAAATTTACCTCGGATACTGTCACTTTCTCACCGGCGCAATGTGGCTTCCCTGCGTGTCTTCTACAAATACTTTCACGGCTTTTGTTCCGATTAACTTAGCTCACTGGTGCCCACTGTATATAAATTTACTCGAGCCACAAGATTAGAAACTAGGTCCCACCCATTTACTGTGAAACCTATAAATTGTAAACGCAAATTCTACTCCAACAGCTTCTTTTCTCGCACTTCCCGTCAGTGGAATTCCCTTCCTTTTACTAGTTTTCCCGACAATTATATTCCCTAAGAATTTAAATGTAGAGTCAATAGTCATCTTCTATTTCACTAACCTGCATCCTCTCTCTCATGCTCCTTTCTTCATCCACTTCACACTCATCAGTATTCTCATCCTTCTCTTACCCACTTCCTGACACCCTCTATAACTTGTCACTCATTCTCATAACTTTCCTCCTATGTAACCCCCTGCAAAACAGTGGCAATAAAATGCATTGCTTGGGATGATATGATTATAAAAAAATGAAATACCCAGTGGGATGAAAACCCATATTACATTTAATGCCTCGAAAACCAAGATAGTCATATTTGACTTTACTCGATGGGTCTCCGATCTGCCCCCAGTTACAATGAACGGAGGTACGTTCGGAGCAGAAACGGACAAAAAGAAAATCACTCCACCGACGTGAATGCCGGGGTAACGTACGACTGAGACAGCTCAGCACAAGAAAAAACAACTTCTTTTATAATTTACTAAGAATTAAAACCCTTAATTAGTCAATATTTTCTTCTCCAAATACAGCATTTGAAAAGTCATTATTTAAAATGTCAACCAGTGTTTTTTCTTGTTTTTGGAGAGGCACATTGGCTTGAGAGACTCTTGGATCTTAAACTCACACGTAACCTTAAGTGAAACTCGTACATACGAGCCATCGCTAAAGATGCAGTTAAAATAGTAGACTCTTTGTACCTCTTTAATAAGTACCTGTCTCTACCGTTAAAAGAGCCAGCTCAGGCCAAGAACGAAGAATTGTTGTTAAATTTTGGCGAGAAATAGGCAGATTTGCACTTTCCATACTCGATAGAAACAAAAGCGTCTTCGAGTTCTTGTGGACGACAGTTTATTTTCCGCCTTCCTACCTCCTTCTCATAGCCGGGATGTGGCAAGCCCCGTTGCTGCTATTTCGCTACTTTCACGGAAAATCCACGGACGAACCACATTCCTTGGTTACGCCAGTTTTAAGCTTCACGGTAAGAACCTACCATGTGCCTTCTTTTATTGTAACAAAACAACCCGTATTCTCTCCCTATTCAAACGGTGAGAAGTCAGTTCTACTTTTACAGATTATTCCTCCGAAACACTGCTCTTTGAAAGAGACTCCCAAGAGGATGTTTCTCCGATAATTACAATCTTAACCTGTTCTTGTCTTCCCCGTCTATCTGTACAAACTGTTTCCTAAGGTAACACCCTACCTTGAGTGGCCCCCGGGCATTTTACAAGGTGGACCTTACTGAAAAAATATAACAATATTTCGCCTGTTGTACACTTCGGGTTCTTCAAATGTTTGTCGGTCCGGGCAACTTTCATGGAATTCCGAAATAGATTTTGAACCTTCCAGCCTCCTTCTCATAGGCGGGATGTAGCAAGCCCCAGTGCAGCTCTTTCGCTGGGAGGCACCGTCCTATGGGTAAAGGAACTTGGATGAGTTACACCACGGAATATGTGAACGAGCGCCACGTCATCGAGTTTAATTCGTCACCTCTTCGTCACCAGGGACCGTGGTACGTTTGGTTAATAACCTAACTGTCTGGGTTTCAGTTCCTGGTAGTGGATGCGCACTGCTGATGAGTCCCAAATATACCCGTCCAATGCTTTCTGCATTCTGTTGAGGTCGAATAAAACTCGATGAATTGCCTAAATCTAAACTTACTTATAAATGGAACTTTGTCTATGATTGTGTGTGTGTGTGTCCGTTACCTATAGACCCCGAAACGGCTGAACCAATCTTCTTGAAAATTTACACAGTTGTATTATAAGTGTCTGCGAGTGTTCTTAGCTAGGTTTTGTGTCGAGGTACCCCTGATAAATATCGAAAATCGATCATCGAAAATGTCGGGTTATAGAAGGAGTGGTCCGATTTAAATCAAACTTGATACACTTATAGACAAAGACATAAGAAACGATATTCAGAAGTTGCAAGGTTGCAGTTCTTACAATAGTGCAGAAAGTTGATAATATATAAGGCAAGATGTTTGTGAGTGTGTCTGTTTATCTGTCTGTATGTCCTTTATACAAATCCACAATTTTTATCTGATTCTCACCAAACTTCACACAAATATTCTTTAGGTTGAGTCTGAGCTCCAGGACCATGAATTAGTTTTAAAGCTTTCATTACACCCGAGCAACGCCGGTCTATACTGCTAGTATGGCTAGTATATATATATATATATATATATATTCGTCTGAAGGGTATTCTTTATTCGATTTTATAGGAGTTCATATGTCAGATAATATATATTCGATGTTGTGAGTCAGGGCTGTGTAAATAAGAATGGTGTCTGATCAGATAACATCAAAAGAATTCTCTCCCTCTCTCTCTCTCACTCTCTCTCTCTCTCTCTCTCTCTCTCTCTCTCGCTCTCTCATTGTGGCAAGAAGCCAGTAAATCGTAAAAATAATATCTAATTTATACTGACCGGTCAAAAACGCAGAGATAAGAGAATCGACGCAAAGAATAAGAAACATTGCAATTAACTTAAACAAAAGAAAATATTGGATTTATTTTTCAAATTGCTTTTAAAAAACCTATTATAGCATTGTTTGGTTTTCTTTTGCTGGACGTCAAAATTCACTGACTTCGAGCCTATTATCATCTTTCATAAACAATAACAAACTGCAATCTTGTCTTCTATGCGTATTGTTTTTCAGGACGTAGGCGATCATTGTCTTCCACGTCTCCTTATCCTTGGTGGCTCATAGCACGCTTTCTCCTGTAACATCTCGCAAACCCCGTTCTGTCATTCACCTGCTAAGGCCCTTCTAATATGCTATCCGCTGCTTTCCGCTGTCTCTTTTTCCCTCTATCTGGCTTGTTAGTACCAGGTTTTCCAAGCCCTCCTTCTTCATTGCATGTCCAGTGAACTTCAGTTTTCTCTTCCTAATGCTCAATATTAATTTCTTTTTCATTTCCATTCTTTCCAACACCTCATCATTGCCCGGTCCATGATATCCTCAGCATCCTTCGGTAGAACTACATTTCAACTGCTTCGAGTTTTTCCTTTATCTTTGATGATATTGTCCAACATTCACTGCCATATTGAAGAACGGACATCACATAGCAATCCAGTACTCTCCTCTTTATTTCTAGGGAAATTGTCCTGTTTATTAATACTCTACACTGCTTCTGGAATGCATCCTTATGCTTTTGGATTTCAGGAATATAAATGTATAGAAACTGCTGTGACCAAAAAGTGAGGGGTCAGTTTATATATTGATTGTATCGTGGAATTGATTCCCTACTTTATACCCAGTATGTTTCTGTAGAACCACATTTCAGCCGCTTCAAGTTTTTCCTTCATCTTCGAAGATATTGTCCAACATTAACTGCCATATTGGAGAACTGTCATCAGATCACAATCCAGTGCTCTATCCTTTGTTTCTAAGACACAGGAAACTTTCACTAGAAACCAACTGCAATACAGTGAGAAAAACAACATTATTATATGAAAGATATATTACCGAATAACCTTAGTTCACAGAATACAAGCCTCAGGTGCCAATCAAGTTAAAGCGTTACTAAATAAGATTGTCGAAAGTTGTTCAGTTTACAGAAACTTCCAAATACAGGTCGGGGTTACCAGAATTAAGCAGGTACAAAAATTTCAATACCTGGGTGGGGGGCGTTATAACAGAAAACGGAAAGTGCGACAAAGAGATCCGAAGGCGAATTGTCATGGCGAATGAAGCATTCCAGAAGTTGAGTAAAGTATTAAGAAACAGGACAATTTCGCTAGAAACTAGAAAGAGAGTACTGGATTGCTATGTGATGTCTGTCCTTCAATATGGTAGTGAATGCTGGACAATATCATCAAAGATGAAGAAAAAACTTGAAGCAACCGAGGATGCTGCGGATATCGTGGACCGAGCATGTGAGCAATTATGAGGTCTTGGAAATGATGGAAACAAAAAGGAAATTAATACTGAGCATCAGGAAAAGACAGCTGTAGTTCCTGGGACACGAAATGAGGAAGGGGGGCCTGGAGAACCTGATACTAACAGGCCAGATACAGGGAAAAGAGACAGGAGAAAGCAACGGAAAACATATTTGAAGGACCAAATCAGGTGGATGACAGAACAAGGATTGCACGGTGTAACAGGAGAAGGCGTGCTAAGAGCCACCAGGAATAGGGAAACGTGGAAAGCCATGATCGCCTACGTTTTGAAGGGACAGGGCAACTAGAAGAAGAAGATGATGTTAAGATAATAATGATCGTGAAAATACCTTCTCGCGAGTCTGTTTCTCAAAGTATCAGTTCCGTAGCGAAAGCTGACATTATAAGAAAGATAAGGGTTCGAAACTTGCATGGCGAGTCTCAGCTATAAAGTTCTAAACAGATGAATGTTAGGAATGTTATCGATGAGAATAGAAATAGAGAGATAATGGCGACGTACACTACCGGCCATAATTATTAGGCAACGCCAGTGTTTTAGAAAAATTATGTATTTCATACTACTTTTTAGTATTTATTACCAAATGAATAATTGTAAATGGAAATAGAATGTTTTTTTGTGAAAATTACTTTGCAAAATTTTACATAGCAAATAGCGACAATTTATCCATCGCCCCCTGTAGATTTACTATATATATATATATATATATATATATATATATATATACAATAATATATATATATATATATATATATATATATATATACAATAATTATGGCCGGCCGGTAGTGTATATATATATATATATATATATATATATACACTACCGGCCGGCCATAATTATTAGGCCACGCCAGTGTTTTAGAAAAATTAGTTATTTCATACTATTTTTTAGTATTTATTGTCAAGTGAATAATTGTAAATGTAAATAGAATGGTTCTTTTGTAAATACTTCACTATAACCTTTGCATCTAATGAATTAATAAATATTTAATAATTACCTATATTCTGTTTTTTTTAAAAACTTATCACCCGATGAGAAACGCACGTAGCAGGTTCGAAATGCGAAAATTTTTGTGTAGTGATATATGAATTTATACACCATTTTAACAACTATTACAATATAATGCTCTACGTTGTATCGAGCACTCTTTATAAAAGTAAATATATATATATATATATATATATATATATATATATTCTTTCCCTGAAGATCCAATTTGGTGAAAACTTGGTAGGTTCGTTGGCTCTGTAGGTTAGTTATTTACTATATCTATCTATCTATCTATCTATCTATCTATCTATCTATCTATATATATATATATATATATATATACCACAACCACGCTCTCCCGTAGACTTACATGTCATCTTTCTGATCAGAGTACTATTAAACAACATTTCTCTGAAAAACATAAACATGTAGGTAATATCAGACAGATTTTGGTCAACAATACGGTGATCCTTACTCATACACACAGTAAGAGGAACCTGCAGATATTGGAGGCCATGTACATCAAATCAAAACAACCAACACTCAATAAAATCAACTTTAAAACAGGAAATAACATATTACATTGCATTTGACTAGATGGTTTTGTTGCCATTTCGCGCTATCCCGCGGTGTGACGTCATAAAACCGCATCGCAAACTTAAGAACTGCGTTTATTATTTTTGGTAACTATTGCCGTTGCGAAGCGGAGTTTTATGTCAACACAAAATAAAATCGTCGGTGATGGTGGATTTTATAATATTTCAGTTTAAACTACCTCTCTGAAGATGGCTCATGTGAGCCGAAAGCTTAGAAGAAAACCAATAAATAATTATCCAAATGTTGGAGAATTTTTGTCTTTATTTTCAACTGAAATTAAAGCAAAAATACGACGTTTAGAACGGCTCATGATTAAACATAATAGACATTCATTGTCTCTTATATTTAATAGAATATGTCTAGAAAATATATATATATATATATATATATATATATATATATATATATATATAAAACTTGGTAGGCAGAAATAAGCAGAAATCGCGTAAACGTAACATTATTTGGTGTAACCCACCCTTTAGTCGTAACGTCGAAACTAACATTGGTATACTATTCTATTCATAAACATTTCAATCATTCACCCACAATCCATAAAGTCTTCAACAAAAACAATGTCGAAGTTAGTTATATTTGCGTTAAAAACGTAGATAGATATATTTCTCAACTAAAATATGAAATAAATATTTTGCCCAGATAAACACCATTGTTACCTCAGTAATAGCAAAAATGATCGTTATGAAAATAACTGCAACTGCTTAAAATATAAAATAACGTATAGCCAGTGCATGTCCGAAAGTATTGTTTATAGAGCTCAAATTTATTCGATTAATCGGTCAGTCAGTTAAGTGACATACGTGATACACGTTTGGGCGATCAAGTCTCGAAAGAAAAATAGGTAGAAATCTGGGTAGAAAAATAACCCACAGGAGGTTGCCATTACTTTCTGCGGTAGAGCGGTTGCCAGCCAAGGCTATATAACTCAATTTGTTCTCTTATTTCAGCCATAACTGGAGGGAAGAGACGGATTAATACTTTTTCTAAGGGTATTTGCGCGTAAGTGGATGCAAGAAATTCAAATGGAATTCGAACATGGCTCCCCAAGTTTTTATTCCGAGCAAATATCCACTACACCTCAATGCATGTTCGTATAATAATGATGTTAAATTTTACTTTGGAAGCACTTCTAACAGGTGGAAGATAAGATTTAACAACCACATGTTGTCTTTAAATAAAAGTAAATACAGTAAAAGTACTACTTTATCCATACATTATTGGAGATTAAACAAGAGCAGTAAGAACCCATTCATTTTTTATAATCGAATCACCCCGAGCAAGGCGATAATGCTACTGATGTCCAGGATGCTACATAAGAGTAAAAATAAATAGATAGATGGAGAGTAAAGAGAAAGACAAAAATACAGAGGTGATGACAGTTGCAAAGGTGGAGAGAAAGGATAAGTTATACGGGGTGGTGTAGAAAGAACTAGAGTCAAGTGGTTAAGAGATGGGTATTGACATTGCATTTAAATTCATGGAGGTTGTAGCCTTCAGGAAAGTAAGAATATGGAAGTGAGTTCCACAGGCGAGAAATGCGAGAAAAGAAGTTTCTGGAGTAGAATTGTCGTCTGCAGTTGGTTGATCTAACTGTGAATGGGTGAGACCCAATTCAGTCAGCTAAGTGACATACGTGATACACGTTTGGGCGATCATGTCTCGAAAGCGACATGACTTACTGGGCAGAAGATTATCCCGCAGTAGGTTGCAATTGCTTTCTGCGGTAGACTGGTTGCCGACCAAGGCTACAGAAACCAATCTGTCCTGTGATTTAACCCATAACTGGAAGGAATAGACGGATTAATATCTTGCCCAAGGTCATTTGCGCGTAAGTGAATGCAATGAATTCAGATGGAATTGGAACTCGGCTCCCCGATTCCTCGTTCCGAGCCGATATCCAATGCACCACAACGCACATCCCCGAGACCCAGTTACCAGTCTGAAATATCGTAGCTAAGTCTTAACATTACGTGGGAAAGGAGATAAATGTAATCTATGCCTCTTAGAAAAACTTGTCATCTTAAACCATATCAAGTATCCGAATTTACTTTCTAAGAAAAGTGATTTAATGAGCACATGCTTTCATAGAAAAAAATACTTTCTTAAATTCTTAGACACAGATTAAAAAATGCCCTTTCTACGTTTGCCTCTTTCTTTCTTTCTTTCTTTCTTTTCCCTGAAATATTACATTTAACAATTACTAGCAGTATAGCTCAGCGTTGCTCGGGTGTAATTAAAGCTTTAAAACTAATTCATGGTCCTGGAGCTCAGACTCTTTGGACAGAATTCACATAGCAATCCAGCACTCTTTTCTTTGTTTCTAATGAGATTTTCCTGTCTTTCAGTATTCTGGCTAAATCCTAAAATGCGTCCTTGGCCATGCCAATGCGTCTTTTGATCTCAGTGTCACATTTTCAATCATCTGACAAAACAATTCCCAAGTATTTGAATTTTTTTACTTGTTTTATTTTCGACTAGCAGTATAGCCTGGCGTTTCTCGGGTGTAATGAAAGCTTTAAAACTAATCCATGGTCCTGGAGCTCTTTGGACGTTGACACGAAAGACTAAAAAGCAATAGTTGTTTCCAGTTAAAGCGAAACAGTAGACTGAAAGAAAAATGAATGGATGTAAGTCAAATTTTCATTTCCTGGTATCGATATCAAATAAGTTTTTTTCGTCGTAAACTGAATTTTGAATGCTAAATATGTCCTCTGAGTAAATGGCATCATGGCTGAGACTAAGAACTACAATTATACCTACTTAGAGCCAAACCCGAAACAAAAACTAAAATAAAAGAGCTGAAAAAATACAGACATACTCGTAGATAAACAGACACACACACAAACATCTTGTCTTTTATATATTTATATTATCGATTTTCTGCACTATTGTAAGAATTGCAACCTTGAAAATTCTGAATATCGTTTCTTATGTCTTTGTCTATGAGGGTATCAAATTTGATGAAAATTGGACCACTCCTTCTATAACCCGATTTTTTCGATTTTCAATATTTATCGGGGGGTACCTCGACACAAAACCTAGCTAAGAACACTGGCAGACGCTTATTGTACAACTGTGTAAATTTTCAAGAAAATCGGTTCAGCCGTTTCGGAGTCTATAGGTAACGGACACACACACAGACATACACACACAAAGTTCCGTTTATAAATAAGTTTCGATAAATTAGACCCCTTTTATTTTTGGTCCTTACATTTTTAATTCTTAAATCTAAATTTTGCCTCTTAATTTTTCTTTTCAGTTTTCTTTTCTTTTATCTTATTTTATTTTTTATTTAAATTTAAAGATTTTAATTTTCCCCACATTTTTATGTACATATAATATTTGAATATTTAAATCTTGAAGACTCATGATTTAAGCCCCTTTCATTTCTTTTGTTTGAATTTTCTTATTTCTTATTTTTATTTTAACTTTCTTTTAATTTCAAATTTTCAATTTTAATTTAAAATACTTCTCCGCATATAACCGCCGAATATGTGAATTTTTAAACTTTCTATTAAAAAGCAGAAACATAACTTTATAAAATGTAATTTCCATAAACATCGAGAGAACTTAAAATCAAATTTTTAAAACGTCAGTTTGAAATATTCACCTGATGATTGCATAATGCATGAAACTCAAAGTCGTGTCATAGACATAGAATATATATATATATATATATATATATATATATATATATATATATATATATATATATATATATATATATATATATATATATATATATATATATATATATATATATCTCCTAGTGAATACAGAACGAAGAATTCTTACAACGTCCAAAACAATAATTTAAAAACAGTGCGTGATATATAATATATAGAGCTGTGAATATTTCTTATAAATTATATTTTAGAACACGTGTGCGTTGTGGTCCAGTGGATATCGGCTCGGAACGAGAAGCCGAGAAGCCGGGGAGCTGAGTTCGAATTCCAGTTGAATCCATTGTCTTCACTTACGCGCAAATACCCTTGGGAAATGTATTAATCCGTCTCTTCCTTCCAGTTATGGGTTAAATAGCAAGACAGATTGGGTTCTATGGCCTTGGCAACCAGTCTACCGCAGAAAGCAATGGCAACCTACTGCGGGATAATCTTCTGCCCAGTCAGTCATGTCTCTTTCGAGACATGATCGCCCAAGCGTGTATCGCGTATGGCACTTGACTGACATAATTATTCTATATATAACCTCTACGAAGGTACGCTCGTTTCGGCATTGAGACTTCAATGCCTCATCAGGAGGTGTGTAAAGAACTGGAAATCCTTTTTCTTTATATTCATTTAGTTTTGTTCGAGGTGTTGGTAGGGGTTGGTGATAGCGGGATATGTCTTTGACCGACTATATATGTATATATATAGTCATCCGCAGACAGATCTGTTTCGCTGTATCACAGCTCATCAGTACGGTTAGAAATCCGATTGCTTTTAACCCCGACCGAATTTGCGTCAGTCGGCGATTCTACATCTGAGCTATGGGTGCTCGGTAGAAGGAGGCACATTTTTTAGCGTATCGTGTATCGTATATATATATATATATATATATATATATATATATATATATATATATAATACAGCTAATTTTATCCATTGAACAATGTTTTATTAATACGTGAATAATAATACTATGCATATGTACACCCTCCTTATCTGTACATTTATTTATTTACGTCACCATATATATATATATATATATATATATATATATATATATATATATATATATTCTACTCGTCGGTGTCTTCAGGCGATTTACAGCAACTGATTTGACCGTTTTTTAAAAACGCTCACGTACCAGGAATCTTTTATAAACGTGCAATTTTCAAAATTAGGAAAAGTTACTTAAAGGTCTTAGAACACTTTCACCCATGATCGCTTGATCCTAATAGGTATTTATTGGTATGGTTACACATGGTCATAATTTCTGTTATGTCATTTAGTAATTCATCGTTGTTCGGGAATAACATAATTGTCAACATTTCTTCCTGGCACAGTCTAGATATTTGTACCACCGTTGTAAGTCTTGGCTGTTTTATCATATTCAATTTTATGTCGCAATCATTTCCATATTTCAATTTCAACACGTTACTAGCCAATTTTGTAAATTTTTTAAAGTCTTTTTTGGTAGTTAAATGTAGACTTATGGTTATTCTATCTAAACTTAAAAGTGTCTTTGGTAAATCCTAAATATGGTTTGTTTTCACCATTTAAATAATGTACTTTTTCTTTGTAAATAACCCCTTTTGTATTACAAAGTCCTTGAAGTGGGCATTAATTTTTGTCTCTACAGTTACATTCTTTGAAGCATACATAAATCGAAAATTTATTTAGTTCAAACCATCATTTAATTTAGAAGTAAAAATTAAAATAGGACAAATATTTTTAAACTGATCGTTAAAAAAAACACTTCGAAAAATCGCAGAATTAAACAAGTTTCAATAGAAATAGAATCAACCTGAGCTGTAATAGTAATTTAGAAAATTACATAAAGAAACAAATCGCCAGAAAGCTCAACAGCAATGCACAAAAGAACATCATAAATAAAGAATATAACTGTAAGGACAATAAAAATGCCTAATTCAACAACTTTGTAATACAATGGGGGTCATTCAAACTTAATATGAATTTTGGCAACTTCACTAATAAAAAAACAAGTTATTCAGAAATTGTAATGTTTTACTAAAGAGACAGAAATTGTCGATAACAAAACAAGTTTGGGAGAATTTTTTATAGCGTTAAAATATCACTAGAAAATTTATTTTGTCTCGTAACTACTTGTGTCTTATAAAGTGATGGTTCTGGTTTCGAGTTGGGGAATTTTATAAAGTTAAAACTAACCAAACCACGTAATCAGGGAGATATAGCTACTTAGTCTGTGGTAATCAATCAAACTACAACTAATTTTTAATTTTAGGAACATAAGAACAAATACTGAAACTATTTATTAGGGCATTAACGTTAATATTTGATTAAAATAGAGATCAGTATTACTATTCGAGTTTTAGTTTCACTTTACAATAAAAATTAAAATGTATTAAAAAATGTTTTATTACGAATGAATAATATATATATATATATATATATATATATATATATATATATATATTGATAATTATATAAGTAATGGTTAATCAGGTAAGTGCATTCCACAGTTAGATATTTACTTTTCAAAAAACTGTTCAAATGAACAAAATGAATCCTATGGGTAACACCATTCAGAAAAAGCATAAAATATTGGAGTAGATAGACTAAACATTGGAGTAGATAGACTAAACTATCGCCCGGTTCACACTCCACCCACATCTATTGAACAGGTGAAGAGGCTCATCCCTTGTTTCCTATTTAGGATGCGGTTTCCGGTTTTCCCTTTTCAAGTCTTTTCATTCTTTTATTTTATTTTTTTTCCAATTGGAGTAGATAGACTAAACTATCGCCCGGTTCACACTCCACCCACATCTATTGAACAGGTGAAGAGGCTCATCCCTTGTTTCCTGTTTAGGATGCGGTTTCCGGCTTTCTTTTTTCCATTCTTTTTACTCTTACGTAGCCCCCTGCGCATCAGTGGCGTTATCGCCTTGCTTGGGGTGATATGATTAAATATATATATATATATATATATATATATATATATATATATATATAGACAAGCCTGTTTCGCTGTATCACAGCACATCAGTGTGGCTTGACATTTACTTGCTTCTGGCCGGAATCGAATCTCAACAGATTTAGTGTTCATCGGCGTCGTTAACCTCTAAGTCATAGGCGCATATACTTCAAACCCCTTCTGCTCAAATTGGACTGCTAGGCATTACCTAATAGTCAATAGTTTTCAGACATTAAAAGATAGATAGATAGATAGATAGATAGATAGATAGATAGATAGATTATCGTTTATTGAAAAGAAGAATTTGAATAACTGTCTTTCCCAGCGTAATCTACTGCTATTGTTACTAAAGCAATTTCATAAAAAAATAAACGGAATCTCAAAAAAGATCCAGATGGAGTCACTAACCCCTAAGCCATAGGTGCATATATTCCAAACCTCCTCTGCTCAAATTCCTCTGCTACGCATTAATTATTTGTCAATATTTTTTGGACTTTAAAATAGATAGATAGATAGATAGATAGATAGATAGATAGATAGATAGATAGATAGATAGATAGATAGATAATCGTTTATTGATAAAAAGAATTTGAATAACTGTCTTTTCCAGCGTATTTTACTGCTATTGTTACTAAAGCCATGTCAAAAAAATGAACGGAACCTGAAAAAAAGAGAAAAAAATGGACAAAGAAAACCTGAAAAAATACGCATGACAAAACAATACCAACGAGCAGAAGTTATGCAAAATGGTCTGACATCAGCTAGTGATTCAGTGAAAAATTATCTAACAAAAGTTTCAATATTATTTATTTCTTTGATCTGATTTTTTTCCCCATCATTGTCACTTGGCTGGCAAGTCAACAATAGCATTGTGGTATATATTTCTTCTTTATGTTGCTTCCGTAATTCATGGATCATTATTCATCTTCTGTATTCAAATATAGCTAAAGATTTGCCATTAAAGTGGGAAAAGCCACTGCTAAGACCATATGTTTGGGGATGCATAAAAAAGATTTGGCGATTTTAGGGTTGAAAAAGTACAAAAATATCAATGATAACTACAAAATGAACACAAAATAAATAAATAAATAAATAAATAAATAAAACCGAGGCTAAAAATGAAAGAAAGAACGAGCGGATAAATAAATACAAGCTGACAATATAAATTGAAAAGAATTAAAAAATACTATTTTTTGAAAGAAAGAATGAAAACAAGAAATGGAAGGAAAAGAAAGAAGGAGAAAATATGAAAGAAGGTTAGAAAGAAACATTGTACAAAGAAACAAATGTTCACGAAGAAAACTAATGAAAAAGCAATTAAAGGAAAAGAGGGAAGAAAAAAAAGAAGGAAGTGTAGAAAGAATTTATTTAAAAACTATAAAAAATAAAGAATGCAAAAACGAAAATGTACATGGATAGCAAGCAATTAAATGAAATTAGGGAAGAAAAAAATAAGACGGAACAACGGAAAGAACTCAACACGAAAAAGCACGAAAAGAGAAAAAATAAAATGTTGACAGAAAGAAATAATGAAAAAGCAATTAAGTGAAAACAGATATAAAGTAAAATACGAATTAACTATAGAAAAGAATTCAACACAAAAAAGGAAGAAAAGAGACAGAAAGATTTTGCTAGAAACAAAGAAGAGAGTACTAGATTGCTATGTGATGTCGGTTCTTCAATATGGCAGTGAATGTTGGACAATATCAACAAAGATGAAGAAAAAACTTGAATCAGCTGAAATGTGGTTCTACAGAAGGATGTTGGATATAAAGTGGGGGATCAGTTCCATATTACAACCAATATATAAAACTGAGCCCTCACTTTTTGGTCCCAGCAGTTTCTATACATTTATATTCCTGAAATACAAAAACACAAGGATGCATTACAGAAGCTGAGTAAGGGTATTAAGAAACAGGACAATTTGGTTGGAAACCAGTCTACCACAGAAAGCAATGGCAACCTACTGCTTGATAATCTTCTGCCCAGTCAGTCATGTCTCTTCAGAGATATGATCGCGTGTATCACGTGTGGCACTTAACTGACTGATGTGATGTCAGTTCTACAATATGGCAGTGAATGCTGAACAATCTCAAAAACTAGGATGTGCGTTTTGGTGCAGTGGATATCAGCTCGGGACGAGAAATCGGGAAGCCGAGTTCGAATTCCAGTCGTATTCCTTGCATTCACTTACGTGCAAATACCCTGGGGAAAGGTATTAATCCGTCTCTTCCCTCCAAGTATGTGTTAAATAACAGAACAAATTGGGTTCTGTAACCTTGGTCGGAAACCAGTCTACCACAGAAAGCAATGGCAACCTACTGCTGGATAATCTTCTGCCCAGTCAGTCATGTCTCTTTCGAGACATGATCGCGTGTATCACGTGTGGCACTTAACTGACTGATGTGATGTCAGTTCTACAATATGGCAGTGAATGCTGAACAATCTCAAAAACTTGAAGCAACTGAAATGTGGTTCTATGTGGGCAGTACAGAATGCATTTGTCTTGACAAGAGAAAGAAAGAAAAATGAAAAAAAAATGAAGAAAAAAGAAAATTTTCTCGGTAGAACGATAAAATCAAGCGAATAATTTAAAAGCAAGAAGAAAAACATAAAAGGTACAGAAATAATTTTTCATAAAAAGAAGAATGAAAGAAAAGAATTATCAGAGAGAAAGAATGAAATGAAATATTTAACGGAAATGTTTGGAAGAAAAACAGGAAGAAAGTATTGAAAGAATCTCGAAAAATGAAAAAAAAAAAAGAAAAGAACGGAACGGAAACGTTTACAAACAAGCAATTAAATGAAAAGAAGGAAGAATAATAATAAGAAGAAGGTATAGAAAGAAGTAATCTCAACAAAATAAAGACAGAATAAAAATGTTTACAGAGATTTATAAGTGTTGTGGATTCTGGCTGAGAAACCACACAAAATAATAAATTACAAAATCAGAGATGGAGATAAAAAAATGTAAGTTATATTTCAACCAAAAATCTACAAACTGGAACGCGGGTTAGTCAATTCAGGAATACTAGGAAAACTGTCATTAGGAACCAATATATACAGTCTTGTAGTGAAGAAGTATGTCCGGGTAATGAGTCTATATTCAAAACAACTGCAACTTAATATGCACCAACTTACTAAGCAGCTGTACAACTACTCAACTGTCCTTTACAATTCCTACAGTATTTAGTTGGCCTTCCCACTTAAGGCAACATGTGGCACAAGGTCATTTTTATTTGGGTCTTCCAGGCCATATAGCCCGGCCAAAAATATCTGTCTATCGTTAGCCAGTTGTGATTCTACCCTTAGACGGAACTACGATTGGGTTAGTGCTCTCCGCCTGAAGGCAGAAAGCTGACAGTGATAATGGCAGTTGCAACTAGGCAACTACTACAGTATTTAGTTCACCTTCCCAGTTAAGGCAACATGTAGCACAAGGCCATTTTATTGTAGGTCTTCCGGGCCATATCAGTCAGTCAGTTAGGTGCCATACGTGATACACGCTTGGGCGATCATGTCTCGAAAGAGACATGACTGACTGGACAGAAGATTATCCAGCAGTAGGTTACTATTGCTTTCTGCGGTAGACTGGTTGCCGACCAAGGCTATAGAACCCAATCTGTCCTGTTATTTAACACATAACTGGAAGGGAGAAATGAATTAATACCTTTCCCAAGGGTATTTGCGCGTAAGTGAATGCAATGAATTCGGCTGGAATTCGAACTCGGCTCCCCGATTTCTCGTTACGAGCGGATATCCAATGCACCACAACGCACATCTGGGCCATATAGTCCGGCCAATAATATCTGTCTATCGTTTCCCAGTCGTGGCTCTACCCTTCAACGGAGCCACGACTGGGTTAAAAATCTCCGCCCGAAGGCAGGGAGCTGACAGTGAAAAAGGCAGTTACTGCGAGCCAACTTAGTCGGCCTTCCCACATAAGACGAAATGTGACACAAGATTATTTTTATGTGGGTCTTCCGGGCCAGATATCCGGCCCAAAATATCTGTCTATCGTTTCCCAGTCGGGGTTCTACCCTTCGGCGGAACCACGACTGGGTTAGTGCTCTCCGTCCGAAGGCAGGGAACTGACAGTGACAAAGGCAGTCATTGCGAGGCGACTGCTACCTCTGTTCTCTGTATAGGCAAGATTATATGAACACATCAGGCGAGTCCATTCTTATATGTAAAAAAGAAAGAATGAATTGCTGAAAGTTTTAATCTTGACAAAAGAAAGTAAAACAAAATGAAAATGTTCATAGAAAAAAAAAGACGCAACAAAAAATTACTTGAAGAAAGGGAAGAAGAAAACTAAGAAGATCGTATAAAAATAATTTATTTCAACAATTGAAAAATAAAGAAAGAAGAGAAAAAAAGAAATATTCATGAAAATAAAGAATGAAAAATGTCAATCAAGGAAATGATAGAAGAAGAATATAAAAAAGTATATAAAGTTATTATGTCGACTAAAGAACGAAAAACAGAAAGATTAAAATATAAATATTAACAAAAGAAAGAATGAAAACAAAGAAATATTTGAAGAGAAGGAAGAAGAAAAATGAGTTGAGTCTGAGTTTAGTTTAACGGCATATCAACACCTATGTGGTTTATTTACTGCCAAAAAGGTGGGGTGTTAAGGTTTTTTGTTTTTCTTTAATGTTCGATTAGAGAGAAAAAGTTGATTTTGTAAAATTTGAATGAAAATGTTTTGTTGTTATTCTTTTTTATTTTAGAAAACTGAAAATGTCTTAAAGTTTTGTACTCAAAAATATTTTGCTGTGATTAATGTTTTCATTTAAAAATGTGTTATGGTAATAAATTTGCCCATAGGTGGGACCCTAACAGATGCAACCACTCCGTGTCAAAATGAACTTGGGAACAACAGCAATTAAGAGGTGGTTCTATGCTGCTCATAGCCTCCTAATCAGAGGCCTTGCGGCCGGATACAGCTTACCGTGATGCCCAGGACCGAGGAAAATGAGGGAGATGTATAGAAAGAATAAAGTTTACAAAGAAAGAATTAGATAATAAAATAAATAAAAAAAAGGAACTTTTAAAAAAAATAAATAAGGAAACACGCAATTAAATGAAAAGAGGAAATAAAATGAGAAGAAAATAAAAAACAATTTGTCTCGACAATTACAAAAAATTAAAAAGGAAATATTCACAAACAAAAAAGAAAAATGAAAACTACCAGTTAAAGGAAAAGAGAAAAGGACGAAAATAAGAAGGAAGTATAGAATGAATTCATCAGGACTATGGTTAGAAAAAAAAAAGAAAGAAAACGAAATGAAAAATTTAACGTAGAGAAAGAATGAAAAAAAGCAACTAAATGAAAAAGAGAAGTAGAATAATAAAGTATAGAAAAATTATCTCGACAAAAAATAAAGAAAGAAGAAAAGAATGAAAATATTCACGGGCAGAAATAATGAAAACAAACAATTAAATGAAAAGGTAGCAAGAAATATAAGATGGAAGTATAGAAAAAAATATTTAAAAAAAGGAGGAAAAATAAAGAAGCAAAGAAAGAATGAAGCAATTATTAGATTGTCCCAAAAGATCGTAAGCACTTGCAAAAAATTGAAATTTTACTCTCCAAGTAATCTAAGGTAACCAGAAAACACTTGAAAAATATTGAAATTTTAATGGCAAAATCAACAAAATTATTGCTGAAAATAAAGACCATCATTTTCCAAGAATTTCTGTCATAGATCTGCAAGCTTTCGGATCTGGTCAAAGTATCATTCAGCCGGTTTCGAATCAAAGAATTCTTGACACGCTTCCTCGACTTCATCAAACGAGTCGAATCGGCGGCCCTTCAGAAAGTGTTGCATTGAGCGGAAAAGGCCGTAATCTGATGGAGCACAGTCAGGACTGTAGGCTGGATGTGTCAGAACCTCAACGCCGTCCAGCTCTTCAAACTTGTCTTTGGTCTCCTTGCGGTGTGTGGCTTGGGATTGTCCTGCTGCATCAAAGCCCGCTTTCGGTTGATCAGAGCCGGGTACTTTTGTTTCAATTTTTCGTAGACCTGTTCAAATTGCTGACAGTAAAGTTCAACACTGATGGCACGGCCATTCGGAACCAGCTCAAAATGCACGATTCCTTCAAAGTTTCACTAAACACACAACATAACTTTCTTGCCGAATCAATCTTGTTTTGCAACCGACGGTGTCTTTTGCCCTTTCTGAACACATCGCTTGTCTCGATTGTGCTGAACCAGATAGACCCATTTCGCGAGTGTTTACGAACTTTTGGGACAACCTAATAAAAGAAAATAAGAAAATGTTTACTGAGAGATAGAAGGAAAATAAGCAATTAAAATACAAGTGAGAAGAAGAAAAATGTAAATGAAATATAGAAAAAGAAATCTAATGAAAAACAAAAAGTAAAGTAAGAAAAACTGAATGAAAAAAAATTTTCATGGAGAAAAGAATGAAATCTGCATTGAAGAGGAAAGAGATAATAAGAATAATAAGAATGAAGTATATAAATAAATTATCTTGACAGAAGAAAGAAAGAAATGATGAAAAATAATAATAGAAGGAAATGGAGAGAATGAATGAAAACTAGCGCTTAAATAAAAAGAGAGAAGCGGGAAATAAAAATGAAATATAGAAATAAATTATCTCGACAGAAGAAAGAAAGAAATGATGAAAAATAATAATAGAAGGAAATTGTGAGAATGAATGAAAACTAGCGTTTAAATGAAAAGAGAAAAGAGTAAAATAAAAATGAAATATAGAAAGAATTTTTCTCGACAAAATAAATGAACAGAGAAAGAAAAGGTATGCTAATGGAGATATAGAATGAAAGCAAGCCATTCAACGAAAAATGATTAAAAACAAATATAAAAAGTGTATATTAAAAGAATTTTTCCCAAAATAAAAAAATCAAAATTTCAAGGAAATATGATTTAAACTATTTCATTAAAGGGACGAAAATATATTAAAAGAAGGAAGTAGGATAAAAAAGAAAATATTTATCGGAATAAATAATGAAAAGAATCAATTAAAAGAAAATATTCAAGAAGAAAAATAAGAAGGAAGTATAGAAATAATTTATTTCAACAAACAAAAGAAAGAAAGAAAGAAAGAAAGAAAATGTTGACGTGGAGAAAAATAAAAATAAGCAATTGAAAAGAATAGAGAAGGAAAATAAGAATGTTGTATAGAAAGAATTAATCTGCACAAAAGAATGAAAGGCAGAATGAAAATATTTATGGGGAGAAAAATGGAAATAAGCAATACAAAGAAAAGAGGCCGAAGAAAAATAAAATGAAGTATACATAGAATTTGTCTCCAAAAAAGATTGATAGACAGAAATAACAAAAAAAATGTTTATGGAGTGAATGAAACAAACAAGCAAGTAAAATAAAAGTTTGAAAAATTAAAATAAGAATGAAGTAAAGAAAAAAGGAAAGAAAGAAAAAAAGAACAAAAATTGATAACGGGAGAGAAAGAATGAAATCAAGCCATTAAAGAAAAAGTGGGGAGAAGAACAATTAGAAGGAAGTATTGAAAGAATTTATCTCGACAAAAGAATGACAGAGTGAAATTAAATTAAGTACATGTTCACCCCGTAAAAAGAATGAAAACACGCAACTAAATGAACAAGTGAAGAAAAATTACAAAGAAGTATAGAAAAAAAAAGAAAAAAATATAATGAAGAGAAAGAATGAAATTAAGTCATTTAAAAAAGTGGGAAGAATATCAAAGGCAAGGAAGTATTGAAAGAAATTTTCTCTACAAAAGAATGACAGAGAAAGAAATGAAGGATATATTCACTGTGGAAAAAGAATGAAAACATGCAACTAAATAAAAAGGTGAAGAAGAAAAATAAGAAAAAAGTATAGACAAAACTTATTTCAACGAAAGAAAGAATGAATAAAATAAAGAAAAAATAAAGAAAGAAAATGTTCACTGTGAGAAAGAATGAAAACATGCAACTAAATGAAAAGAGGGAAGAAGAAAAATAAAAAGGAAATAAAGAAAGAACTTATCTCAACAAAAGAAAGAATGAATGAAATTAACGAAATAAAGAAAGAATACATAAAGAAAATGTTCACGGCAAAAAGGATAAAATTAACCAATTCAATAAAAAAGGGAATAAAAATAAGAATGAAATATAGAAGAAATTTATCTCGTAAAAAGAAAGAAAGAAAAATTAAAAGAAAAAGCCTCAAAGAAAAGTGTCAATGTTCTTCTTGTATGTGTCCTGTCTATTCAGGACGTAGGCGATCATGGCTTTCCACGTCTCCCTATCAATGGTGGCTCTTAGCACGCCTTCTCTTGTTACACCATTCAACCCTCGTTCCATCATCCACCTGATTATGTCCTTCAAATATGTTATCCACTGCTTTCGCCTGTCTCTTTTCACCTCTATCTGGCCTGTTAGTATCAGGTTTTCCAAGCCCTCCTTGCTCATTCTATGTCCCAGGAACTTCAGCTGTCACTCCGTAATGCTCAGTATTAATTTCCTTTTCGTTTCCATCATTTCTAAGACCTCATCATTGCTTATATGCTCGATCCATGATATTCGCAGCATCCTTCTGTATAACCACATTTCAGTTGCTTCAAGTTTTTCCTTTATCTTTGATGATATTGTCCAGCATTCACTGCCATATTGAAAACCTGATATCACATAGCAATCCAGTACCCTCTTCTTTGTTTCTAGTGAAAGTTTCCTGTTTCTTAATACTTTACTCAACTTCTGGAATGTTTCCCGTGTCATGCCAATTCGCCTTCGGATCTCCGTGTCGGACTTTCCATCTTCTGTTATGACACTTCCCAGGTATTTAAATTTTTGTACCTGCTTGATTCTAGTATCTGCGAACTGTATTTGGCATTTTGGGCTGCCCTTTTTTACTGATGCCCATGCATTCGGTTTTCTTGCAGTTTATTTGTAGTCATTTCTTGTAACTTTCTTCAGTTACCTTCTGTAGGAGATCTTTTAATTTCCTTTCCATGTCTGCAATCAGCTTTGTATAATCTGTGTACCTTAGGTTGTTTAAATTGTGGCCTCCGATTTTAACGTCCGCTGAGAGCAATAATGAAAGCTAGTCATTAAAGGAAAAGAATGAAAATGAGAAATAAGAAGGATTCATAGAATGGATTTATCTCGATAGAAGAAAGAAAGAAGCTAAGAAAGAAAGAAAAAAGTAAGAAAGAAAGAAAGAAAGAAAGAAGGAAAGAATAAGAAAAGAAGAAAAGAAAACGTTTATGGTGAGAAAGAACGAAAGCAAGCAACTAAAAGAAAAAAAGGAAGACAAAAAATAAGACAAATAATTTATCGCGAAAGAAAGAAAAAAACGAGAGAAGGTATACAATATGAAAAAGTCAGTTAAATGCCATACGTGATGCACACATCGGCGATCATGTCTCGAAAGATACTTGTCTAACTGAGCAAAGATTTTTCCCGCAGTGGGATGCCATTACTTTCTGCGGTAGACTGGTTATAGAACCCGACCTGTCCTGTTATTTGACCCATAGCTAGAGAGAAGAGACTGATTGCTAGTTTCTCAAATGAATTCAACAAAATCAACTGAAGTGAAAATAATATTCCAAAGATTATTATTGAATAAACGGAAGAATTAATATTTTAGGTTTAAAGACTAAAAGAAAGAAATGAGAACAAAAATAAAATTAAATCCAGGAACTTAATTTGGAAATGAAAGAAACGATGTATGGTTCAAATAAAGAAAAAGCAAAAGAAAAAAAAAATATACGAAAAAAAGAAAATGATTTTGTGTTTTAAATTGCCAAATAGAATCATTCATATGAAAACTACTTAGAAATTACGTAAAAAAGATAACTAATTTTATCCTATAAATCTCCCTATATAAACTTATTTATAAATTGAACTTTGTCTGTGTGTGTGTGTCCGGTACCTATTGACTCTGAAACGACTGAACCGATTTTCTTGAAAATTTACACAGTTGAACTATAAGCGTCTGCGAGCGTTCTTAGCTAGGTCTTTTATCGAGGTAGCCCCGATAAATATCAAAAATCGATAATCGAAAAAATCGGGTTATAGAAGGAGATGTCCGATTTTAATCAAATTTGATACACTCATAAAGAAAGACATAAGAAACGATATTCAGAAATTTCAAGGTTGCAGTTCTTACAATATATATAAAAGGCAAGATGTTTGTGCGTGTGTCTGTTTATCTGTCTGTATGTCTTTTATACAAATCAAAAATTTTTATCCGATTCTCACCAAACTTCACACAAATATTCTTTAGGCTGAGTCTGAGCTCCAGATCCATGGATTAGTTTTAAAGCTTTCATTACACCCGAGCAACACCGGGCTATACTGCTAATAGAAATATAGAGAAGAAAAATATATGTCTCGAAACGAAAAAAAAACTCTATTATAAAGTTTCTAGATCAAAACTTTTCTCTCACCAACACATACAGGTTTTTTTTAAATGTGTCCCCTCTAAATGTTATTAATGGACTAGTTTTCTCTATTCTCATTGACAAAAAACAGGTGTATCAGCGACTGAGCCCCAAAGATAAAGCAACGTTTAAAAAACACATGTTTGAAAACACAGAAAAAAAAGAAAGATCAAAATAGACGAATTTCGACAATAATCAATTTTTTTTCTATGAAAATAAACAAAAAATAAAATAAAGATCAGAAGCATTTACGAAAAAATAAAGAACATATATAAAAGACAAGCACTATATAAAAGAGAAACTTCATATATGTCACGGTGACGTTACCCAACAGAAGAAAAATGGAGGTTAGAATGACAGTTTAATACTAATGTTTTAAGATGTGATAGTCTGGCTTGCGTTGAAAATCAGTCTTCGGCTCTGATTGTATGAAAAGTTACAGAGTGGCTGGAAAATATTCATCGATGTCAACCACTCGATAAGTTTTAGAAAATTGTTTAGACATCCTTCATCTCCAGCGTTAAACATAATCAAAACGTGCTGCACTGTCGAAAAAAAGATAGCAAAGCATAGCTCTGGTTAACCCGTATTTTAAATGAAATTGGTTAGTCAATAATTATGCTAGCATGTAGCTACAAGTCATCATGGTCGAGATTTGGTGTGTTATAGATTTGTTCAACGTCATATCACGCCAGATTATAATGTTCTCTGAAAGAAACAAATTAAATCTCAATAAAGCAAACTTGCAGTATAAAACACAGTCTATCTCTATGGGTGCTGAAGGAACAAGGACATGTCTAAGAGTAAGGCGGAAACAGGTATTAGCTGGACACTCTAGTGAACAACATAGTATCTCGAGTCTGATGGATGCTGTTAACGTCATTTTATTCAATAGCTATTTAAGAAAACTCTTTAAATTTTCCTTCGAATATACTAGCACTATAGCCCGGCGTTGCTCGGGTGTAATGAAAGCTTTATAAACTAATCCATGGTCCTGGAAATCAGACTCTTTGGATGTTGGCACGAAAGACAAAAAAGCAATAGTTGTTTCCAGATAAAGCGAAACCGTAGACTGAAAGAAAAATGAATGGATGTCTGTCAAATTTTCATTTCCTGGTATCGATATCAAATTAGTTTCTTAGGTCCTAAACTGAATTTTGAAGGCTAAATAGGTCCTCTGAGTAAATGATATCATGGCTGAGACTAAGAACTACAATTATACCTACTTAGAGCCAAACCCGAAGTAAAACCTAAAATAAAAGGGCTGAAAAAATACAGACATACAGGCAGATAAACAGACACACACACAAATATCTTGCCATTTATATACATATTATCGATTTTCTGCACTATTGTAAGAACTGCAATCTTGAAACTTCTGAATATCGTTTTTATGTCTTTGTCTATGAGTGTATCAAATTTCATTAAAATCGGACCTCTCCTTCTATAGCCCGATTTTTTCGATTATCGATTTTCGATATTTATCGGGGGTATCTCGACACAAAACCTAGCTAAGAACACTGGCAGACGCTTATAGTACAACTGTGTAAATTTACAAGACAATCGGTTCAGCTGTTTCGGGGTCTATAGGTAACGGACACACGAACACATACACACACACAGACAAATTCCATTTATAAATAAGTTTAGATATTGTATTAAAGCCGTAAGTTGGGTAATTTTAATGTCTTACACTCAGTTTCTTTGACTGACAAGATAGCCATAAACTGAACGTATACAGATAAAAACCCATACAGAAAAAAATGAATTGAGAAAATAAACAAGAAAAGGAAATCGTGTAAAAGTAGGAATACCCCATATCACCGGATTTTATAGATCTATACATTAAGGCGACAAGATGTCTACGAAGCCTTTAATATTGGTCGACCCAATCATAAAATAAGGTGGGAAGATGATATCGTCTAGATGCAACAGAAAAATATTACAAGAACTCCTAGGTAAAGGAGCAAGGAAATGCAGGCAGGAAAGACAAAACAGCAGTTGCAAAAAAACAGAAATTAAGGGTCCCAGCAAAAGAAACAGCCCAAGATTCAAGCTTCGAATTGGTGTCATGAAAATCAAGTAAGGAAAATGATTTAATTAAATATGAAGCGTTATAACAGATATTGGAAAAATGTAACCGGAAAATTCGAAGGTTCATTGGAATAACGAAATAGGTCTTTCAAATGGTAAACGAGCTGTGAAGAAACAGAAAAATTTCTTTATATTTCTGCGATGAAGTATTTTAATTATTTTCAGTATTTAAACTGTTCGGAATGATGTCCTTATCTTCGTTGTCATATTCACAACGTTTCGACCGTTATAAGCTTCGGCCTTCTTCAGGATATGTCTATATTTCTGAGAAGGGTTATCGCAAGTATTTACACGATGTACTTCGTTTGGACTGTTGTCCTCATCTTTGTTACCATATTCACGATATGTGAGCCATTGTATGCTCCGGCATTCTTCAAGATCTGTCTGCATTCCTGAGATGAAGTATTGTAGTTATTTTTTTGTTTATTTTTTTTTTTTTATAATTGTGTCGCCTCAAGCAAGACATTTAACTGCCAATGTTGTGCAGGGGTCACGTAGGAGGAAAGTTATGGGAAAGAGTGACAGGTTACAGGGGGTATCTGGAAGAGGTTAATAGAATACTGATGAGAGTGGAGTGGACGAGGAAAAGAGCATGAGAGAGGGGATGTAAGTTAGTGAGATAAGAGATGACTACTGACTTTACATTTGAATTCCTGAAGATTGTAGCTGTCGGGAAAGCAAGTAAACGGAAGGGAATTTCACAGGCGGAAAGTGCGAGAAAAAAGCTGATGAAGCAGAATTCTCGTTTACAATTTATTGGTTTGACAGTAAAAGGGTGGTTGCTAATTATGTGGTTTGAGTAAATTCATATATATGGGGTAACAGTGAGCTAAGTTCATCTGATCAGAAGTCGTTAAAGTAATTGTAGAAGAGACACAGGGAAGCCACATTGCATAGGTGATCGATCACATTAAAGATTCTCCGTTGTATTTTGTCAGGGACCCCTAGATGAATTGCAGGAATACCCGACCAGATATGGCTGCAGTATTCAATGCACGGTCGGACGATAGATTTGTATATGTGCAGGATTGTTTCGAACGAGAAAACTTTCTGGCCCTACACAGAGAACCGACTTTCTTAGCAGCGGATTTAGCTTTGGATTCTATATAGTCATTCCACTTGAGGTCTGATGTGAGAGTCAACCCGAGGAGGGGGTGTATTTTACTTTCAGAGAGAATAGCCTGATCCCTGCTAACGGGAGTAGGAGCGAGTGACTGTGGTGGTTAATAGATAGCAGCTTCGTTTTTGAAGCATTAAAATTCACCGCCATTTCTTACACAAGTCCACCACGGATTGGAGGTTCTTTTCATGCTTGACAGCGAAGTTTGCTTTGTCAGCCTCGGCAGATTTTTTATAGATGCGAGAGTAAACCGTACTTTCGTCAGCGTATATGCTTACTTGGGATCTTATTACGTCGGGGAGATCGTTAATGTAGATAAAGAAAACCGTGGGAACTAGAAAAGAGACTTGAGGGACCCCAACGTTCGTGTGATAGTATTGGTAGGCATGTCTGTTCAATACTAACTTCATCGTACGATTTGAAATGAATGACTGGATTCGGTCAAACAATTGACCAGTTATACCATAGCCCAGCAGCTTGCATAGAAAGCCAGCATGTCAGACTCAGTCAAACGCTTTGGAGATGTCAAGGTCTACAGTTCGAGCTTAGCCGTTTTTGTCGAGAGCCTGGTGTATATAATCACTGATGGTCGTGAACATATCAGCAATAGACCTGGTGAAGTGGAAACTATACTGTTTGTTAGTAAAAAGGTTGTGGGCTGTGAGATGTTGTACCATCTCGGTATTGATGATGGCTTCGAACACTTTGCCAAATATCGGTAGGAGGATGATAGGGCGAAAATAAGCGGAGTCAAAGTGTTCTCCGGTATTTTTATATATAGGAACCATGGAGGAGGATTTCCAGCAGGTAGGAAAGCAAGAAGCAGAAAGGAAGAAGTTATAGAGTTTAAAGAAAACAGGGAAGAGTTCAGGAGAACATTTCTTTAAAACAATGATTGGTATTCCGTCAACATCGCTCGCTATATGGGGGTCAAGCTTTGAAATTATTTTGAAGGGAGTAATACACTATTTACATTGTTCGAATTGTTGTTTTCATCTTTGTTGCTATATTCACGACGTTTCAACTTCTCTATGGGTTATTTAATTCCGAAATCTAAGTATTTTGGACATAGTTTTATGGCTTAACCTAAACATTTTGAACGCAATTGTATGCCTTCAAATAAATATAAATAGCATTGCTGATTATGTATTGTCGTTTTTTATATAAAAATACATTGCTGGCATTTTACTAATAAAATATATTTGCAAACTTTCAGAGTGTTTTTTCTGGGGGAGGGGGGTTCACTATTTGCCCATAGCTGGGACCCTAACACAAGCTACCAGCCCCGCTCAAGATGGATTTGGTAACAACAGCATTACAAAGTGGTTCTAAAGGTCTTAAAAAAGCTCCAATATTCCGCTCCGAGGCCTTGATGCCGGAGGTAGTTTATCGTCCTACACAGGAATTCTTTTGTTTTTGGCTTTTTTTAAATTAATTCTGTTTAATTGTTGAAAACTGACATTTAGTATTATTAAAAAATGTTTTTCCCATGTAACTGTGCAAGTTGTGCAAAGTAGCGAGCCGAGTTCGAATCCCATTCAAAATCGTTCTATTACCATTTGCAAAGGTATAAATCCACGTTTTACCCAGAAAATTATGGATTAAATAGCAGGACAGATCGGCGTCTATATACGGGATAAATATTTGAGCTGCAACTGAGCTACTCTCAGCAGTGTCACAATATGAACCACAGTTTGGCTCTGGTTATTGAATAAACAGAAATCTGGCCTGAACAGATGGGTATACTGAATAATAGAAATCAACTAATTTGTGATGTTTCCTTTAAACCAAAAACGATCTTATGGTGATGATGTTTGCAGTTGCAGCATTTAATTTTAACACCTCCTTTTAGAATTGTTTGTATTACTTTTCAGTAACGCCCCTTTTTTTTAACAAGATATGAGGGTCTAATACTAAGGGACTTAGAAATTTATTGTGAAATCTTAGTTGATGGCGGATGTAACATATATTGGTCTTTTTTCCGCCTTCAGCTTTCAGGCATATATTACATGTAAAGTTAAGGTTGAACCATAGCATGAAATCTCAAACGTTACATGTTTTTGCTTCAATTGCCATTAATAAAGTTAATGCCAACAAAATGATCCTGCCCTAACTGCTTTAACTTTCATAAAGAAACATTCCTGTCCACCATTAGAATAGATGACGATAGTATACGAGAGAACATCGCACTCCTCCTACTTGACCTCACTCTCTCAAATGACTTCATATGGAATGATTAAATCTCTAGTCAGAATCCATTTTGCACATTTATGAATCTACCATTTGTCCGAGTATTGAATACTGTTTCCATATCTGGTCAGGTACTCCTGCTATTCATCTTGAGGTTCTCGACAAAATCCAAAGGAGGATCTACAGTATTATCGATCCTGACTTTGCAGCTCACCTTCAGTCTCTTTCTCACCGATGTGATGTGGCTTCCTTCGGTCTTTTCCAGAAGTATTTTTATGGTAACTGTACTGACGAGACGTTTTTCCGTGAAACCTGACCTCATGTATTTACTCGCCCTATTAATGCTATACTCGTTGCTTTTACCGTCGAAATAGTTAAACGTAATCGCTTCTTTTGCTCTAACAGTTTCTTTTCTCATACCCCGCACCGTTTGTAGGACTCACTTCCATTTGCTAGCTTCCCTGATAGCTAAAATCTCCTAAAGTTTAAATGCAACGTCAACTGCCATCTTTTATCAACTTGATTCCCATCCATCACTTATCTTTTCTTCGACATGCCCTGTACCATTTTTATTCTCACCCTGCGCACCAGTGGCATTTCTGCTTTGCTTGGAGTGAAATGTTTTTAAAAAAAAAGAAAATAATTATAAATTCTTCAGTTCATTGTCAATTTGGAAGACCTAGTCAAAGACATGCCATACGAAAAAAAAGTGATATTGTTATCTATTTTGATTTATCAATTAGTTCCATTTCTTTTTCTGAAATTTTATATGAATTTAAAAAATGATCTAGCATGGGTCAAAATAAGGAAACAGATTTGTTAAAAAAAGTCGTAAAACGGAACTTGATCTCTGTTTTTTTCGGTATAGGAAATTTAGTCGGTCAGTTGGGCCCGGAAATTTTTCCCACCTGAAACTATTCTGCACATATACAAATCTACCATCCGCCCGTGTATTGAATATTGCTGCCATATCTGGTCGGGTGCCCCTGCTGCTCTCCTTGGGCTTCTTGACAAAATACAAAGGAGGATCTGTAACGTGGTTGATACTGACTTGGCAGACCGGCTGCAGCCGCTCTCACACCGGCGTGATGTAGCTTCCCAGTGCCTCTTCTACAAGTAATTTCATGGCTTCTGCTCCGATGAGCTTAGATCACTGGTGCCGTCTAAGCACGAATTTACACGAGATACTAGATTAGCAACTAGGTCCCACCCTTTTACAGTTAAACAAATAAGATGTAACCGTAAATTCTACTCCAACAGCTTCTTTTCTCGCGCTTCCCGCCTGTGGAACTCCCTTCCACAAGTCTGCTTTCCCGACAGTTACAATCTCCAGGTGTTTAAATGTAGGGTCAATAGACACCTCCTATCACACTAACTCCCAACTATTCTCACAACACTCTCATCTACCCAACCCTCATTCTCGGTATCCTCACCCGCCTATCACCCACCCTCTGTTATTTCCTATATTTAATCAGCCTTTCTCCACTCTACGTAGCCCCCTGCACAGTAGTGGCAGTGACATGCCTTGCTCGGGGTGAAACGCTTATAAAAAAAAAAAAAAAAAAAAAACTACCATACGTGATACACGCTTTGGGCGATCATGTCTCTTACGAGACATGACTGACTGGGCAGAAGATTATAAGGCGGTAGGTTGCCATTGCTTTCTGCGATAGACTGGTTGCCAACCAAGGCTATAGAACCCAATCTGTCTTATTATTCAACCCATAACTGTACGGAGGCTAACTATTCTAAGGGTATTTGTGCGAAAGTGAATACAAGGAATTCAACTGGAATTCGAATTCGGCTCCACGATTTGTCGTTCCGAGTCGATATCAACTGCACCACTACGCACAGATTGCTCAATCTGAAAATCCACTTTCGTGATGCTATGTATTGTCAGCTTAGATGTACGGTTGATTTAATGTGTAAAGACTCGAAATGAGAGATCGAAAAGCCTAGTTCGAAATACATTCTAGTTTGTTATATCAATATGCGTGAAATGTATTAATCCATCTCGTTATGAGTAGTAACAGGATAGATTGAGCGTCATTGCCTTGGTAACCAGTCCGGAAGGAAAACCCTGAATGCAAATCAGCCTGGAGAGGGTTGTAATTCGCTAGGCTGTGTTGCTCGTCAAACACCACTACTGCAATGGAATCAGCAGGTGTAGCGCTCATACGACACTAAGAGGTCATGGAATTCATGATCGTGATGATGGCTA
Organism: Ascarosepion bandense; assembly: GCA_037127315.1. Classification (NCBI taxonomy): domain Eukaryota; kingdom Metazoa; phylum Mollusca; class Cephalopoda; order Sepiida; family Sepiidae; genus Ascarosepion; species Ascarosepion bandense. Next base: position 736,966 of record JBBBDQ010001927.1, read on the forward strand.
CGATGGTTCTTAAGAAATTATATTAAGAGGCGGTTTACTATGACTTCACTATTAAAGAAACGTCAATAAATGGTTGGGATGATGATTATGATGATCGTGGTAATGGCGGTTGTCACGCGTTGCCTCCCCTGCTGTGGTTGTGTGACGGAAATACGCGAGAAATGCAGTTATGCGGATGACATCACGCGATTTTATTTTCGTTTTACTATAAATGTAAAAAAAAAAAAAAAAGACCTGATTATTCGTTGAAATCATCGAACTGAAGTCGCCGTTTGGACGGGTCAGATCACAATTTTCTGCTTCTTTTTTTTTCTTTTTTCTCAATCAAAAACAGTTGCTTCATTTTGACATTTCAATTTTCGTGCGATACTGTCGATAACCTGGTGTGCGTCTCACAGTTTTCTGTCACTTAACTAGATATTCACATGTTTTTTTAAAAAAAGTAAGATTTTTAAAACATAATAAGCACATTTCTTTTTATTTTTCGTTCTTTTATCTACAAAAACGAAATAAACCCTTCTCTTGCTATTAATACAGAATTACAGTGTTATGTCATCAGCATAGATACCGAGTTGAGGGCTGATTCAATCAGGAAGGTCATTGATGAAAATTAAGAACAACCTAGGTTGAAGGATAGACACCGGCGGAACACTTGCATTTCTGAAAAAAATCTAGAATTGTGGCCATTCATGACAACTTACATTTCGCAATTCGATAAGAAAGATTGAATTATTAAAAAAAACAAATTGTTAAAAAATACACAAACATTCATCTCATCTGTAAAGTATTTTTTTATTTAATAATTTCATCCCAAGCCAGGCGGGACCGACACTACTGCGAAGGAGGTGATATAAATATAGAAACTGATGGGTATAGTGGAAAAGATATAAGATGAACTGGATACAAGATAGAAGATGGCTTAAGGTAGTACGACATCGTCAACTAATCATTTAGCCGCAGATCTAGCAATTTTTTTTCACCCCAAGCAAGGCGGAAACGCCACTGATGTGCAGGGGGCTACATAAATGTAAAAAGATTAATTAGAAAAGAGTGAGGAGTAGCAACTAGTTAGAAAGGAACAATAGAAAGCTGAGAAAGCAGGTGCGATGACTGATACATAGGTGGAGAGAAAAGGGAAGGTTATACAGGGGTGGGGAGAGAGCTATAGTCCAGTGGTTAGTAGATGAGTATTGACTTTGCATTTAAATTTCTGGGGGTTGGTGCCCTCAGGAAAGCAAGAATATGGGAGCGAATTCCACAGGCGGGAAGTGCGAGAGAAGAAGCTGCAGGAGTAGAATTGTCGTCTGCATTTGGCTAACCTGACTGTGAATGGGTGGGACCCAGATGCCAGTCTGGTTGCACGAGTAAACACCTGTTGAAGAGGCATCAATAAAATCTTTCCACTTCATGTCACCAGTAAATGCTTATCCGAGATGATCGAATGAGTCACTTTTGACGATTAAAACCAGCCATGCAAGGTATAAACGGTTCTCTCATAAAATTAAAAGAGTGAAGTTTCATTTTGAAGGAGTTATAATTAACAATCTATTCCTTGACCCGTTTAAAAACAGAGTGTATGCAATTTTTTAGGTTAACTGCCAATTTGAACTTACCAAATCGATCAGTCTTGCTATTAATACAGAATTACAGAGTTATGTCATCAGCATAGATACCGAGTTGAGGACTGATGCAATCAGGAAGGTCATTGATGAAAATTAGGGACAACCTAGGTTAAAGGATAGACACCGGCGGAACACCTGCATTTCTGAAAAAATATGTAGAAGAGTGGCCATTCAAGGCAACATGCATTTCGCAATTTGATAAGAGGGATTGAATCAGTTAAAGAAAAAAAAAACAAATTGTTCAAAAATACACAAACTTTTAACTGACCAATATACCAAATCATGTCAAATACCCTGTCAATGAAGTTAATATTGAACAGACATGTCTCCCAATACTATCATACAAACGCAGGTGTCCGTCAAGACTCAATTGTAGGCCCTATACTTTTTCTTATCTACGTTAAAAATCTCCCAGATCTAATAAGATACCAAGTAGGCATAAACGCTGACGACACTACGGTTTACTCTCGCATCGATCAAAAATCTGCCCAGGCTGAAAAAGCAAACATTTCTGCCGAGCTTGAAAATGACCTCCAATCCGTGGCGGACAGAGGTAGAAAATGGCTTGTGAATGTTAAAACTTCCAAAACAAAACTGCTATCTATTAAAAAGCACAGACAATTGCTTCTAGCCCCCCATTTGCATGGGTCAGGCTAGTCTCCCGGAAAGCAAAACACTGTGCCTCCTCGGATTAATTCTCACAACAGACCTCAAGGGGAATGAATATATAGAATCCATAGCTAAATCCGCTGCTAAGAAGGTCGGTTCTCTGTGTAGGGCCAGGAAGTTTTCCCGTCTGAAACAATCCTGCACATATACAAATCTACCATCCACCCGTGCATTGTATACTGCTGCCATATCTGGTCGGGTCTTTCTGCTATCCACCTAGAGTCTTTGACAAAATCCAACGGAGAATCTTTAATGGGATCGATCACAAATTGGCAGCTCAGATACAGTCACATTCTCACCGGCGCAATATGGCTTCCCTCTGACTCTTCTACAAATATTTTCACGACTTCTAGTCAGATGAATTTAGTTCACTAGTACCCCCTATATATGAATTTACTCGAACCACAAGATTAGCAAATAGGTCCCACACTTTTACTGTGAAACCAATAAAATGTAAACAGAAATTCTACTTCACCAGCTTCTTTTCTCGCACGTTCCGCCTTTGGAACTACCTTTCGTTGACTTGCTTCTCCGATAGCTAAAATCTCCAAGAATTTACATGTAAAGTCAGTAGTCATCTCCTATCTCACTAACTTGTATCCTCTCTCTCTCTCTCTTATGCTTTTCTACATCCACACCACTCTCATCAGTATTCTCATCCTTCTCTTACCCATTTCCTGACACCCCCTATAACCTGTCACTCTTTTTCATTACTTCCCTCCTATGTAACCACCTGCAAAACAATGGCCGTAATATGCTTTGCTTGGGGCGATATGATTATAAAAACAATTCTTCGTGCCTCACCATTTTTATCTAAAGCTTGATAGACTCTTTTAGCAATTATCGTTAAAGCGTCAGCAGTTTACTTCTAGAAGCGAAAGCCATACTGCTTACCTAAAAGATGATTTGACAAGTTGAGATACTTAAGCAATTCAGAGTTACTCGTGCAACCAGACTGGCAACCCATTCACAGTCAGGTTAGCCAAATGCAGACGACAATTCTACTCCTGCAGCTTCATCTCTCGCACGTCCCGCCTGTGGAACTCGCTCCCGTATTCTTGCTTTCCTGACGGCTACAACCTCCAGAAATTTAGATGCAAAGTCAATACTCATCTACTAACCACTGGACTCTAGCTCTCTCCCCTCCCCTGTATAACCTTCCCTTTCTTCACCTATGTATCTGTCATCGCACCTGCTTTCTCAGCTTTCTATTGTTCCTTTCTAACTAGTTTGTACTCCTCACTCTTTTCTAATTAATCTTCTTACTTTTATGTAACCCCCTGCACATCAGTGGCGTTTCCGCCTTGCTCGGGGTGAAATGATTAAAAAAAAAAGTGCCTGTAGTACTTTGCTGAAATATTGGTAGAATGTTAATAGGCTGATAGTTAGAAGGATCAAAATGGTTCCCCTGAATTCTTAAAGACTGAAACTAAATAGGTATATTTACAGGGGATATAAATGAAAAGGCTAGAATTTGATTTGGAATTTCCTTTTATTAGACTTTCTGCTACTCAAAGGAATATATATATATTTCTATAAGGTCTTCCTGTAGCAAAATGGTAAAGCATCTTTCCTTTCTCCGTCCTAGGTACGACGATAAACTACGTCTGGAATCAAAATCTCTCATTAGGAGTTTTTGAGAAGCATGGAACCACCTCTCAATTGCTGTTGTTCCCAGGTTTACAATGGCTCGCAGTGGTAGCACCTGTTAGGCTCCAAATATGGGCAAATATTTAACCCTCAAACGGGGACCAAACACAATAAATGTATAAAAATAAATACATGTTATCAAAGTACCAACAATACATTTTCAAAGTAAAAACATTGCCAGAAATACATTTTTTGTAAAAGAAAACTAATGCTCACAAGAAAATTAAATTTTGGTATTTAATGACCCATAAGGTATTGATATGCCGTTAAACAACAAAAGAATCTATACCTCATCAAGTCTGCTTTTTATATTCTCTTTTAAAATTATTGTCCATCGCTGTGTTCCTTTTCTTGATCATTTGCTTACTGTGTTGTTGTAATTGTTGTTCTTGTTTTTATTTTTGTTGTTGTTGTTGTTGTTGTTCTTCTTCTTCTTCTTCTTCTTCTTCTTCTTATTATTATTATTATTATTATTATTATTATTGTTGTTATAACGGAAAGGCCAAACCGGGAGCTTTATATAAATTTAAAGATATGAAGATTAATGTCTTTTGTTTAGGCTACGTCATGAATAAAGAATTCCTCAAGTATAATTTATGTGGGCTCAAATCTTGCCAAAATAATTTATTTCCGGCACACGATGCTTATATATATATATATATATATATATGTGTGTGTGTGTGTGTGTGTGTGTGTGTGTGTGTGTGTGTGCAGATCTTTTTTTTTAATCATTTCACCCCAAGCAAGGCATTCCACTGCCACTATTGCGCTTGGGGCTACATAGTGGGAGGTAAATAGGAAGAGTGGTTAGATATAGGAAATGTCAGAAGGGGGGTGATAGATAGTTGGGTGGGTGGGAAGAGTGTTTGAAAGAATGGAAGTTAGTTTGTTAGGAGGTGTCTATTGACCTTACATTTAAACTCCTGGAGATTGTAGCCGTCGGGGAAGCAGTCATGTGGAAGAGAATTCCACAGTCGGGAAGCGCGAGAAAAGAAACTGTTGGAGTAGTAGTTGCGGTTGCATTTTATCGGTTTCACTGTAAAAGGGTGGGATCTAGTTGCTAATCTAGTATCTCGTGCAAATTCGAACCTAGGGCGAACCAGTGATTTAAGTTCATCGGAGCAGAAGCCGTGAAAGTATTTATAGAAGAGACACAAGGAAGCCACGTCGAGCCGGTGAGAGAGAGAGACTGTAGGCGGTCTGCTAAGTCGGTATCAGCAAATGAATACTTATTCTTATTTATTTTTCTTTTTTGTGTGCATTTTGCATTAGAGCTATTTTTTCATGGTGCATGTGTGTGTGTGTATGTGTGTGTGTGTGTGCGTGTGTGTGTGTCTGTCTGTGTGAGTGTTCTTGTGCGTAGGTAGATAGTTATATCCGCTTTTGTTGAGAACTATTTTACATTTAACGATATGCTTTATTTTTGAGCTTATACTGTTTTCCCTGATATCGAGCACTTTCTTAGTATGTATGTGAACTTTTTCTGATGTCTTTTACCTTCAAATTAATGGTTATTAAACGGCATATCCATCTTGGTCGGATAGGTATATCCCACAGAATACCTCAGCGAATTCTGTTGGTTTGTGCATAATATAGACCTATCAACTACCCTTATAAGGTCATTGAAATTGCCAAAGAGATATAAAATGCCCATTTTCCCAAATAATTGTTGCTGGTCTCCCGATGATTGCGTAAGATCCCCTGAAACTTTTATTTAGAGTGGGCCACTGTGAAATATTAATCCTCTGCCAGTTAATATGGCATTGAGCTGTCTTTCTCCGGTGTGTCTCTATAGTAGCCCCCATTAGGAGTTGCAATATCTTAATCAAATTATGTATATACTAAACAGTTATGCATTTAAGTGTTAGGGGAGGAGAAACAAAGTCTTGCTGTCGGGGAAAAGTGTGCTCAGCGGACAGGAAAAAACAAGGTGATATGAGGGAAGAGTATATTTGCATGAATTCGTTGCAATCGAGATTGTCATTCTGTGATAGCTTGTGCAGCCATAACAGACGCAGCGCCGCTATCAGCAGCTGAAGAATAATCTTTGGACACAGATCCAAGGTTTGCAGCCAGCGGCATATGCAACACACACGCATATATATATATATATATATATATATATATATATATATATATAGTGTAACAAAGGTTGTGGAACTAGTAGGTTTATTTACCTGCTGTTCATGCATTTACTTTTATAAAGAGTGCTCGATACAAACGTAGAGCTTTATATTGTAATGGTTGTTACAATAGTTTATAAATTCATAGTATCACTACACAAAAATTTTCGCGTTTCGAAGTTGCTTTGCGCGCTTCTCATCAGTTGAAAAAGTTGGAATTCCACTTTTCAACCGATTTAATCAGTACTTATTAAGTTATTCCTCCAGTTGTTCACTTTTGGTCAAGTGGGTGCCACTTAGTAGACACGACTTTAAAGACGTTATCCGCTGGACATAAAACCGGATACACTTGAGAAGAGAATCGAATCCAATTCTTTTCCGGCTTATGTGAGTGTCCAAATTCATAGTTTAACATTTAAACAGCTGTACATTATCAGTCAGATCACTGCCATATGCGATACTTGCTTTGATGACTGACTGGCAGATATTCCTGCAGTAGATTGCCATTATTGTCTATGGTAGACTATAGAAGTCCATCTTTTCTGCCATTTAACCAGTAGCTGCTGGGAGAAGAGACGGATTAACACCTTTCCTAAGAGTATTTGCGCGTAAGTGAATGCAACGAATTGAGCTGGAATTCGAATTCGGCTTTTCGATTTATCGTTCCCAGCCAAATAAGTGACTTATGCGATACTTGCTTTGGCAATCGAATCTCGAAAGAGATATGACTGACTGGCAGATCTTCCTGCAGTAGATTGCCATTATCAGCGACCTGGCAAGATTATACTGCGTAATACATATTATATCAAGTTCCTAATGTTTTGTGCGTAGAACCTTTTATGACCGGCTTAGCTCCCCCTGACAGTAATATGATTGTCTCGTATCAGCCATAAATACAGACTAAGGGGTGGACATATATAGGTCTACGTCTATTGACTACGCCTATTGAATAAGCCTACGTCTCAGCATACTGCATATGACTACGACGAGTACCGGTCCATTACGGCTACTTGCTAAATTGTCCTACCCGGTTACATTTATAAAAACTGCTTAACTACTTCGAATAATATATATATATATATATATGTCCAGTAAAGGGACATATCAACAAACAAGAAAATTTAGGGTCAATAATCATCCAATGTGTTTGGAAATTTGTTGGAATTAAAGTTTGTCCGAAATATTAAGTGAAAATATCCACAATATTTCTCTTCGCACCATTTACCTCAGAGATCCGCTACGTAAAAGTTCAGACAATAGTGGTAGATACACATTCACGCTCCACGATACAATGTATTGATTCTGTAACACTTACCTTCGACCTCATTGAAGAGCAGTCGAAAGATGTCACATTAGACAAAGTAAAAGAGAACACTTCTTTACAAAGGAAGGAAAACCCCGTCCCATTTGGAACAAAAACACTACTCTGTGATTTTGGGAGCGGCTATGCAAGACCATACATACCACCTTCATAAAGGAAAAAGATATTTATATATTTCTACAGCTTCTCACATCCCGGACCAAATAGATTAACAGTCCTTTTGTCTAGCCAAACATGCATAAAGATAAAAAAAGTGAACTCAAACTTGTTTAATTTGCCAAAGAAACAAAGTAAACAAACATACGAAGTTCCCTCCTGGGCAATTTCAAAAACCAGACGTCAGATTCACGAATCTCCACATTGATATAGTGGGCCCCTTACTAGACATAGATAGACATAGTTACCTACTCACTGTTAACCATCGATTCACATGATGGCCTGTCGTTGATCCTTTTTGAGATATATCTGCTGAAACAATCTCTAAATATATATATTACATGAATGGATTTCTGTTTTGACAGAAAGCCCAAATATTTCACAATTGTAGCAAAAGGAAAAAAAGACAGTTTCCATAGACAGGCTAAAACCAGCGTACCTAGATTTACATACAACGAAAAGTACGTCGAAACATTCTACAACCTCAACAAACACCAACGTAAATTAAACATTTTCTATGCCAACAAAAACACCTAAAAACATAACCATAAGATTGGGTAGACACGCACATTGGCCTACCCGTTTTAAAATATATATTACATATCAATCTACAGAGTGGTTAAAGGATACAAATCCTATATCATCTAACAGTTAACTAAAACACACAAAGTAAAATTGCACACCCTCAAGATCGAACCCAAACGACTAAAAGCATTTTGGCAAAACCCAAAGTAAAATTGCACACCCGAAAAATCGGATTCAAACGACTAAAATATTTTGGAAAAAACCAAATAAGGCAAATTTCACAAGTCAATGTGAAAAGCATAATTCTGGATCCTAATTGAATAAGAAATAGAAAATTCATATCACAACGTCAGTCAAACGTTTTTTCACACCTAAAGAAGAAACTGCCTCTGAGAGCCGGTCACATGACTGAAATCCACTATTTAACCACGTCCGTAACCGGTCAAGAATCAGAAAGGTATACAGATCAGAAAGGCCAGAGAACCGACAGACAGGTCTGTCGCCGACTCAACCAATACAAAAGAGAAAAAGAATCAACAGAAAACAACAACAAGATATCTTCAACTGCCCATAAAACTTTTTACATCAATCGCTGACCAGAAAGGAGAAGAAACACAGACTTTATTAGGTAAATAGGCTGATTGACCGTTTTGCACACACGCATTCTGCTACTTATTACAACCCTTTTCCCTCTCTTCGGTTATTTCTCACTCATTCTTTTTTCACGTTAATTTTTTGTTCAACCATCATTCGCTTAAATCTAAAAGACATTTTTCTATTAAACAAAATATACAAATTGTTTATTCTGTATATATGTTATTAAATATGCTATTTTCTAATTTTATACAAACATTTCTTATTGCATTTTATGGACAGGATACCCCGCATTAAATTCTCCCTTTTAATCCGGGTGTTCTTAACACCACAAGAATAAAGTTTTTATAGGCCACTTCACAGAGGTCCAAAATTCAAGCCTAACTAATCTCACAGTATGGTGGCCATGTAAAAACAGAAATAGAAAGCAAATTATATACAAGGTAACCCAAAAAACGAGGACTTTTTAACATCCCAATAAAACCAAGATTGTTGGAAGAAAATTATTTGATTTAAAGTAATTGAAACCTTAAAACATGTCATTTAAGAAACAATGATGGAATTTTCATTTTTTAAAAGCTACGTCCTGTAGATGGCGTCCTGCTATACGAAAGCATTCTTGAAATCTTCTGTTGAGATTCGTCATTGACTGCTACAATATCTCAGCTGGGATACTGTGGATTTAATCCAGAATTTGTTGTTCAAACTCATCCAGAGTTCTTGGCCTATTCGTGTACACTACTCTTGAGATAGTCCCACAAGAAAAAATCAGAAACCAAAAATTCATAAACGAAAAATTCCCGTTTTTTGGGGTCACCCTATAAAAAATCAGCCATCTTGGAAAGCTGCAATTGCGTTACAGAATTTTTTTTTCTTTTAAATTTTAAATAAATTGCGGTGGATTACGACCGATAATTTTTTTATTCGTTTACTGTAGAATCTGTGACCAGCTATCAGTTAAATAGCAGGACAGATTGAGATTTATACACTTGGGCGGCAACCAGTCTAACGCAAAAAAAGTAATGGCAACCTACTGCGAGAAAATCTTCTGCTTAGTCAGTCATGTCTCTTTCAAGACTTAATCGACCAAGAGAATAACGCGTATGACTCTTAACTAACTGACTGAATGTAATACTCAGAAAAATAATTAAAGCTTCTACGGGGGATAAAGTGGGAGATCGGTTTTCTATTGTTATGAAGCAGTAAACTTAACTTCTTCGGATTAGAACTAATTCAGTTAAAAGGACACGAATACAATTAATGCTTCTATTGAACCTAAAATATGGGATCTTCCAGTAATCGCTACTTATCAATATAATAATCAAATATAATCCATCTGTTCTCCCGTCAGCTATGGGTTGAATAGCAGGACAGATTGGGTTCGATAACCTTGGCTAGAAACCAATCTAACGCATAAAGTAATGACAACGTACAGCAGAAAAATCTTATGCCCAGTGAGTCATGTCTCTTTCGAGACATGATCGCCAAAGCGTGTATCAGGAATAGCAAGTAACAGACTGAAATGTGACCTACGCTACGCCATAATCGAACTGAAGGTTTTATAAGTCAGTATCATAGACACAGTGTTGATTGCAGACACGAAATGGAAACTGCAAGACATCCTGCAGAAGGTAGCTGAAGAGAGTGACGAGGAGGGACTACAAATATAGTGCAACAAAACCGAATGCATGGTCATCAGTAAAAAGAGCATCCAAAATTGCCAAATCCAGGTGGGGCATGATAAATTCAAGCAGGTACGAAAATTTAAATATCTGGGAGGTGTTCTAACTGAAGACGGCAATTGCGAATTGGCATGGCGAAGGACTCGTTCCAGAAGCTGAGTAAAGTTTCACTAGTTACAATAAATAGAGTACTGGATTGCTATGTGATGTCAGTTCTTCAATATGGCAGTGAATGTTAGACAATATAAACAAAGATGAAGGGAAAAAAAAAATTGAATCAGCTGAAATGTGGTTCTACAGAAGGATGCTGCGGATATCATGGAGCGAGCATGTGAGCAATGACAAAGTGTTGGAAAGAATAGAAACAAAAAGGAAATTAATATTGAGCATCAGGAAGAGAAAACTGATGTTCCTGGGACATGCAATGAGGAAGGAGGGAACCTGATACTAACAGGCCAGATAGAGGGGAAAAGACACAGAGGAAAGCAGCGGATAACGTATTTGAAGGGCCTGAGCAGGTAGATGACAGAACGGGAGCTGCGAGACGTTACAGGAGAAAGCGTGCTAAGAGCCACCAGGGATAGGAAGACGTGAAAGGCCATGATCGCCTACGTCTTGAAAGAACAAGGTACATAAAAGAAGAAGTATATTTATTCCCTAAATTATTTGAACTTGTATCTTCATCTTAATTATTTCCAGCATCTTTCCGTCGGTATTTTCCTTACGTATATGTTTGTGTTGGGGAATTACCTACAAACTAGTATGAACTCTACTGGACTACATAAATACCAAGAGTTATCTACTCTCTGGAGTAGTAGTAAGTAGCAGCAGTTACGATACTCATAACGGGGCCTTAGAGACGTTACAGGAGAAAGCATGCTAAGAGCCACCAGAGATAAGGAGACGAGGATGACCATGATCGCCTACGTCCTGAAAGGACAGGGCGCATAGAAGAAGAAGAAGAAGAAGAAGAAGAAGAAGAAGAAGAAGAAGAAGAAGAAGAAGACCATAGATAAACGGAGTTTGAAATAAAAAATTTAGATCTCTGCAGTAATATAACCTGTTACAAATATTTATATTCATTTTCACCATGTAAATGAGTCAGTAAATTTGTCAGTCAATAGTACTTGTAAAATACTTATAGTTCTATTCAAAATATTTCGACCACTATTAAATTAGGTCCAAATTCAATCAAAACTCTTTAGTTGTCGGCATTAAACAAAATAGGTATAGCAATAAATGGAATTGGTCTGATCTGACTCTTGTGAAATAAAACCTGACAAGAAATGTCAAGTTTTTCATAGCATTTTTTAGCAATTGTCGTCGTCCTGAGGCCTTGGCCGAGATAGAACTCACTACATCCCTCCAGTATTCCCTGTGCATTTGGAACCCTGTCGCAGTTTGTAGCGAAATCCATAATTTTCTTGTCAAATAGCTGAATACTTGATGCTTCGCCAGGGTTACCAAGGGTGTTTTTATTGTAACACCAATACCTTCAGGCCCCATCCTGTTATTTAACCCATAACGGGAGGGAAGTGACGGATTAATACTTTTCCCAAGGGTACCAGTGCTTAAGTGAATGCAAGGTACTCAACTGGATTTCGAACTTGGCTCACCGATTTCACTTCCCAAGCCGACATCCACTGCACCACAACGCACATCCGCAATGAGTAATGAGTCGGATATACGAGTATCCCTTGATATGTCGAGTGAGCCTGAGTCCCATTTGACGATTGACGACTTCATTTTTATGATTAATCAACCATTTGCAAGTTTTTGGTGTATTTTTTAATATTTTAATCGTATCAGCCCGAGCAAGGCGGTAATGCCACTGATTTGCAGAGGACTACATAAGAGTAAAAAGATTAGATAGGAGGAGAGTAAAGAGAAAGACGAACCAGTTAGAAAGGAGCAAGAGAAGGGTGAGTATACAGGTGTGATGACAGTTGCAAAGTTAAAGAGAAAGAAAAAGACATACAGGGTGATGTAGAAATAACAGGAGTCAAGTGATTAAGAGATGGGTATTGACAATGCATTTAAATTCCTGGAGGTTGTAGCCGTCAGGAAACCAATAATATGGAAGCGAGTTCCACCGGCAGGAAGTGCGAGAAAAGAAGCTGAAGAAGTAAAATAGTCGTCTGCATTTGGTTGATCTAACTGTGAATTGGTAGGACCCATTTGCCAGTAAACACCTGTTGCAGGAGCACCAGGGACTTAAGTTCGTTAGAGTAGAAGCCATTAAAATATTTATAGAACAGACAGAGGGAAGCCACATCCCGTCAGTGAGAAAGTGGCTGGAGTCGAGCAATCAAGTCGGTATCTATCACATTAATGATTCTCCTTTCTCTAAAGCCAGAAATTATTTTAAGACTGATAGATTTTGGGGGATAATAATACTACTAAAAAATAATAATGGTTAAGTGAGTCTTATTATTTCTAAGGTTGATTGATTGATTCGTTTTCTACGACCATTAAACGCGTTGCTGGCTACTTATAAACAGAATTTATTTTTATTTGATTGTTAGAATATTTTTGAGATAATAATGTTTTAGTGTTACAAATCATACTAATTAACTCAAGGCTGGGTATGAAAAGGTAGACGCATACGTGTCCAAAAGCTATTGGCATAGAAACCAACTGGTATTAAAACTCGGTTCTCTGATAAACAATTTCGAGCTATCACATATTACACCCCCCGCACATAGCAGAACCTGGTATTCCAAAGCAATCATCCATCTAAGTATTGAACAGGCTAGACGTTGCTTAACTTCAGTGATCGTTCGAGAACACGTGTTTCAATCTGATGTGAACGTAAGTAACAATAAACCGTATATACGATTTCCTTTTAGGATCTGGGGTGAATTTGAGTTCCAGTAGATGTTCAAAGCAAGAGTCCCATTGAGAGAAAACTTAAGAAAAATACGGTGTCTCCTTTATGTTACTAGATGGGTTTTCGAGATATTAAATATTATAACCGGCCAGGTTCGGTCATACAAAGTTTTTGTTGGGGTAGTGCATCTATAAACAGTGGTATCGTCTGGAGATATATGTAGTAATGATTTCAGAATACTTCTTTTTTTGGAGGTGACCGTTAAAATATAGCAGAAAAATAATAAACCTGAGGAGAGATAGCTAGAACTACACGTTCATTCCACTTAATCCAAATACCTGATCTTTGCTATGTGATAATTCAAGCAAAAATCCGTAGCCAAAATGGGTCCTAAAACTTGCAAAAGAAACACGGACATTGCATCCTAGTCCCCTTTTCTCTTTTATATTTTCATACACAGAGATAACATTAAATTAACCTGGCAGTCGACGGACTTTACTCGCCCAAGCCGGTTTCTCCTTTCATTATAAATGCAGGGACAATATCACGAACACTATCTCACAATACAGAACATTGTTAAACAAAGTGCCTATCACAAATGTCCTGTGCCAAAGACTTCATTCAATTATCTCAATAAATCTATCAAGGGACACTTCGAAATGAAATTAGGTGTATTGCTTTCTCTTTGCTCGACCCGCCGTCTGCAAGCTATAAATGTTGTCACCATCTCTTCTTTACAGAGGTTGGATGAATCAGTATTCAGGTCCTAGACGTAACTGGACAGGTTACTGTGTTATTATGATGGAAAATAATTCCTGTTTCTAGTTACAACATTACAAATTTTGAAAAACTTGGACAAGAAATGAGTGGTTACATTATCTAGTATATACACTGACTTTGCGGAAAGTATCCCAACAGTTAATAATAACGAAAGGAAAAAAAGAGGTTGTTTAGGAAATGGCGCCTTAAGTCCACTCCAAAATATAACGGAGAATCAGTAACGTGATCGATACTGACTTGGCAGACCGGCTGCAACTACTCTCTAACCGGCGTGATGTGGCTTCCCTGTGTCTCTTCTATAAATACTTTAACGGCTTCTACTCCGATGAACTTAGATCATTGGTGCCTCCTAGGAACGAATTTACACGAGATACTAGATTAGCAACTAGGTCCCACCCTTTTACAGTTAAACAGATAAGATGTAACCGTAATTTCTACTCCGCAGCTTCTTTTCTCGCGCTTCCCACCTGTGGAATTCCCTTCGCCGACAGCTACAATCTCCAGGAGTTTAAATGTAGGGTCAATAGACACCTCCTATCACACTAACTTGTATCTATTTCCCTAACAACTCACCATCTAACCAACCCTCATTCTCGTCATCCTTACCCGTCTATCACCCCCCTTCTGACATGTCCTATATCTAACTATCCTTTCTCACCACGAGGTATGATACTTTCTCACCACTTTTCCCTCTATATAACCCCCTGCACAATAGTGGTAGTGAAATGCCTTGCTCGGGGTGAAATGATTATTAAAAAAAAAATTATTTTTTTTTACTAAACCACATTCAACACCGAGAGTTACTAAATGAGGTGTACAATAATATAAAAGCTGTTAAAGAAGATACGGACGATAGATAACCATTGATTTTTGACGTGTAAAGGTTAGGGTTGCAGTTTTCAGAAAAGCAACCTGACGGGAGTCTATTTCAAGAAGCAGCGGTAGCGGAGAAATATGAAAAAAAAAATGAGCATAATTCACCCATCTTTTTTATTTTTACATCAGCGCAATGTGGCTTCCCTGTGTCTCTTCTACAAATACTTTCACGGCTTCTGCTCCGATGAACTTAGCTCACTGTTACCTCACTATTCATTAATTTGCTAGAGCCACAAGATTAGCAACTTGGTCCCATCCTTTTACTGTGAAACCAATAAAATATAAACTCTATTTTTCTCGCACTTTCCGCCTGTGGAATTCCCTTCCGTTTACTTGCTTTCCCTACAGCTACAATCTCCAACAATTTAAATGTAAAATCAATAATCATCTCCTATCTCACTAAACTGCATTTTCTCTCTCATGCTCCTTTCTCCGTCCACTCCACTATCATCAGTATTCTCATCCTTCTCTTACACACAGCCTGACACCCCCCCAATAACCTGTCTCTCCTTCTCCTAACATTCCTCCTATGTAACCCCCTGCACACCAGTGGCAGTAAACTGCCTTGTTTGGGGCGATATGATTTTTTTAAAAAGTAATATAACTAAATATTACTAATCTTTTTTAGTTACTAAATGGGGTGTGTAATGAGATAAATGCCAGCGAATATATATGAAAAAAAAAAAAATGAAAATAGTCGCTTGCCATCTTTTATTACTAAATAATTAGTAATATAACTAATAATAATTAGTAATATTACTAATAACAATTAGTGATATTACTAAACATTTTTAGTTGCTAAATGATTTTGTGTAGTGAGATAAATGCCAACGAAAATATACGAAAAAAATTAGCATAGTTCGCCCGTCATTTTTTATTACTAAATAATTAATAATATTACTACTAATAATTTTTATTACTAAATAATTAGTAATATTACTAATATATTTTATTTTCTAACTGATTTTGTGTAATGAGATAAAAGCTAGAAAAGAGAATACGAAAAAGTTAAGATTACAAGTTTTAAAAAAACAACCTCACGGGAGTCTTTTCCATGAAACAGTGGTTATTGGAAAGGAGTAATATAAAAAAAATGAGCATAGTTTACTCGTTTTTGTTCTACTTTTATTCATAAATTTCGTATGTTTCACTCAAGAACTGGATTTTCTTAATCTGGTAGCTGAGTTTTTGTTTGCTAAAAGGTGGCGTTTTTATTTTCATATTTTGTAAAGATAGAATTCAAATTAAACCAAATGTTCGCTTCGCGTATCGTTTTAAAGAAATCGTGTGTACAAATTGAACCCGCGAGAAAATTAACGGATCATGTTGTATTATTTTCATGATTTCAAACAAAATTCAATGGATGTTAATTAAGTAATATGTTATCCGCTACTTTCCTTTGTCTCTTTTTTTCCTCGATCTGTCCTGTTAGTATCAGATTCTCCAAGCCCTCCTTCCTCATTGCATGTCCCAGGAACTTTAGCTGTCTCTTCCTGGTTGCTCAGTATTAATTTCCTTTTAAGTAATCAATAAATAATAAGTAACCAACTACATTATAAATTAGCTACAAATAACTGCATTCAGATCCACAATCATTTCTACTCAATCTTTTCTTTCTTCCTTCTATTTACGACTAGCAATATAGCCCGGTGTTGCTCGGGTGTAATGAAAGGTTTAAAACTAATCCATGGTCTCTCAGCCTTCGTTCTGTTCTGTCATCTACCTGCTCAGGCCCTTTAAATGTTATCCGCTACTTTCCTCTGTATCTTTTTCCCTCTATCTGGCCTGTTAGTATCTGCTTCTCCAAGCCCTCCTTCCTCATTGCATGTCCCAGAAACTTCAGTTGTCTCTTCCTGATGCTCAATATTAATTTTCTTTTCGTTTCCATTTTTTGCAACACCTCATCATTGTTCACATTCTCGGTCCATGTTATCCGCAGCATCCTTCTGTAAAACCACATTTCCGCTGCTTCAAGCTTTTCCTTCATCTTCGATGATATTGTCCAACATTCACTGTCGTATTGAAGAACTGGCATTACATATCAATCTAGTACTCTCTTCTTTGTTTCTAATGAAAATTTCCCGTGTCTTAGTACTTCACTCAGCTTCTGGAACGCGTCATTCTTCATGTCAATTCGCCTTCGGATCTCTGTGTCGCACTTTTCATCTCCTGTTAGAACACTTCCTAGGTATTTAAATTTTTGTACTTGCTTGATTCTAGTATCCCCCAACTGTATTTGACATTTTTGCTGATGACCAGTTGTCTTGCACTTTATTTGTAGTGCTTTTTTTCATTCCTTTCGGCTAATTTCTGTAGGAGGTCCTGTAGTTTTTTTTTCGTTACTGCAATCAGCACCGTATCATCTGCGTATCTTGTTCAAATTCAGGCCTCCGATTACAAATCCTGGCATAGCATCTAATGTCCTCACAATATTCTCGCCGTACAAGTTGACAAATAGGAAATATTAGGAGATACAACGGATAGGGGTAAGTGAAAATTCATGACCACCTACGTCCTGACAGAACACGGCAAATAAATAAGAAAAAGAATCTATATGATATCCTAAAATCTTTTAAATCAAACTGTATCCAAAAATATAACTTTAACAAAAATACACCCTTGTGCAAGTTAATTGAAATTACTGCTTTAGTTTCCTTTCTTTCAACATACGGTCAGTTTTAGACCCACTGGAGTGACAGAGTGTAATCGACTTTGATTTTCTCCTCAGAGTAGATCCTTTGCAGTATGGATCTATTTTGGTGCGTATGGTAAAATTTGTTTGGTCTTGAAAAATATTGTATCATCCGTAATAGCATCAGATTTTTATCACGCCCAAACACCATTGTCCCGACTGTCGGTCAGTTGTCTTACGGCCATTTTCTGCGATCGACGTTAGTCCAAGGAAGTGTAGGAAAATTGTAACGCTGCATGAACACACTGACAAGTCTTACAGAGTGATCACAGATATTGTTAATGTCAGCCCTTTAACTGTCAATTGTGTCATCTAGGCAAAGAAAGAAACTGGATCCACCTGTCGAAAACATAAAGAAAAATGCGATCGGAATAGAAAAGAGACGACGTTTACGTGACCAGAGAAAGTTTGAAAGATAATAGGAAGACAGTATTTGCTTTGCTTTATATAATTTGCACTAGGTTGTACGACATAGTACCCACATATCACCTCCTCTAGTAGTTATGCCCAGGCAGACATGTATATGCACAAATCTGAGTATCCTCTACCATGTATTCAATTGTGAAAGCAGAACAACGTTTATAATTTTTTATTATTTCCAATCACCGAAATAAATAAAATTTTGGCATTAAATAACACATAAGGTTGCTGATATGCCCTTAACCAAATCAATGGATAAAAATGCTTGTTCTTTTATTCACTTACTAGCAGTATAGCCCGGCGTTGCTCGGGTGTAATAAAAACTTTAAAAGTAATCCATGGTCCTGGAGCTCAGAATCTTTGGACGTTGGCACGAAAGACTAAAAAGCAGTCGTTGTTTCCAGTTAAAGCGAAAGCGTAGACTGAAAGAAAAATGAATGGATGTCAAATTTTGATTTCCTAGTATCCATATCAAATTTTCTGTATATTGTAAGAACTTCAACCTTGAAACTTCTGAATATCGTTTCTTATGTCTTTGTCTATGAGTGTACCAAATTTGATTAAAATCGGACCACTCTTTCTATAACCTGATTTTTCGATTATCGATTGTCGATATTTATCGGGGGTACCTCGACACAAAACCTAGCTAAGAACACTCGCAGACGCTTATAGTACAACTGTGTAAATTTTCAAGAAAATCGGTTCAGCCGTTTCGGAGTCTATAGATAACGGACACACAGACACACACACACAGACACACTCACACAGACAAAGTTTCATTTATAAATGAGTTTAGATTAGACCTCCTTATATCTTTTCATATGTTCTGACACTCAGTAATCGGTTGTGTCTTAGGTTTTTTTTTTGTTTTGAAATTATTAAAAATAAAATTCGAATTTTTTTAAATCTCTGCCTACTGCGCGTGGTCTTCGTTTGTCGAGGAAGAATTCTCCGATGGATTCCTTCCATCTCTAAAGATTTTTTTCTTTTTCTAATGGACTCATTAGAAACGAGGCATGATACTTCGACGTAGTGCAATTGTTAGCAAGCTTATCTCACTAGAAGAGTTACAACAGTGTAGTGTTTGATGCTCACTGGGTGCCCATTACATTCGGCCTTGTTCCGCAGATAAGCCATGCTTAGAAAATCACCATTGTATACCGAACAAGTAAAAATTAAGCGGTATTAAATAAGAACTAGACGAGATAGAGCCAGACTCAGGCGAGAGAATGACTACAAGAGCACCCCAGAGGATTCAATAAAGTGTTCAGCTCGATAGCTTCTGAAGTATAAACGGGTCGACACGCACCTGATGAAAAGCCGTTAGACGAATGGTTGAAGCGTTGTGGGAACAAGAAAAATGTTATGGACAATAAATAATACAAATTAAATCCTCATGTTATTTATACAGATGTATCACGGTTTACGTACTCAATGGGAACTTAGCGGTCATCACCTTCAGATGCTCAATCAATTGTTTGAACTCTCACTTGCTAACGGTACAGGAGCATTTATTTTGGAATTCAATATTGTTTGGCTTGGGAACGTTTCAGCCCTATACCATTTAAAAGCAGTATAACCCGGCGTTGCTCGGGTGTAATGAAAGCTTTATTATTAATCCATAGTCCTGGAGCTCAGACTCTTTAAATTTTGACACGAAAGACTAAAAATCAATAGTTGTTTCCAGTCAAAAGAAAACCGTATATTGAAAAAAAATGAATGGATGTAAGTCAAATTTTGATTTCCGGTATCGATGTCAAATAATTTTTATGTCGCAAATTGAATTTTGAAGGCTAAATAAGTCATCTGAATAAATGGTATCATGGATGAGACTAAGAACTACAATTGTACCTACTTAGAGCAAAACCTAAAGCAAAAACGGACTGAACACTTGATTTTGATCAGACCCGATAAGATATCGGGGTATCAATTTCCAATATAGGAGTCAAATAACTTATCCAAGGAAAATCTAATCTAAGTAAGCCCATGAAAACTTATCGTACCCATCAGGAGTAAATTGGAGAAACTGAACCATATTGATGACTGAATATATGTTTTTGATCGGATTCGATAGAATATCGGGGGTATCGATTTCTGATATCGGAGAAAATGAGTCGTCTGTGAAGATCTACTAATGTTTGAGACTAAAATCTATAATTTTACCAAGTTAGAGCAAATTCTGCAGCAAGAACCGCGATGAAAGGGCTGAAATCCTGATCTTCATCAGACCTGATCGGATATCGAGGGATCAATTTCCGATATTGGGGGCAATCGGAAAATTTTGGATCCCATAATCTGATCGGAAACCGAAAGTATATTTGTGTGAAGTTTGGTGAGAATCGGATAAAAATTGTAGATTTGTAGAAAGTACATACATACATACAGACAGACAGACACACGCACACAAACATCTTGCCTTATATATATATATATATATATATATATATATATATATATATATAGATAGATAGATAGATAGATACAGTACTTTTTAGAAGTCTTCAGTCACTTGTTTGATTATTTTTAGCATATCAAATCCTTCTGGGTTATTTAATATTTGAATTTAACTTTTCTGGGAGTGATATTAATTTATTTTGCAAAAAATGCATTGCTGCTATGTTTTTTAGCTATTGAACGTATTTTAAAACTTTCATAGTGTTTTGATGACAGTTTGAAAGTTAACTATTTTTTCATAGCTGGGAACCTAACTGGTGCTACCAAGCCGAGTCTAAGGTAGTTTATCGTCATAATCAGGACGAAGATATACTGGGTAATAAATAAACGGGGCGTCTAGTCAAATATGTGTATCCACTACAATAACAATTAAAGTGATAAAATTTTGTCGGATTAATGAATAAAACATTCATTAGAATATTCAGACTGTTGTTCACATCTTCGTTGCTATATTCACGACGTTTCTGCCGTTCTACGCTCCGACCTTCTTCAGGTGATTGGAATTTCGAAATTAACACGATTACTCCTTCACTGGTTTAAATCCTTCTAGTTCCATGAGTCATTTCATTTCCAGATATCTCATGACCCAGTGTATACAAGCGTTGGTTGTATCCACTGAATTGACTTGAGTTGTGAATTCAATACAACAGATGTGAACAAAAAGCTAAGAAATAATTGATGCTGAGTCATCTAGAAAGGGCATGTCTCATGGAACTAGAACAATCTAACCCGGTTCAAAGAGTTCAATAAAAGGCTCAGTACGAAATTCCAATCAACTGAAAAAGGTCGGAGCAGATAACGGCCAAAATGTCGTGATTGTGGCAACAAATATGAAGACAAGAGCCGAAAAATGTAAATCGGCTAAATAATTACAATACCTCATCTGTGAATTAATGGTAGACTTTGAAAAACAGTAGCTACTCTGGCATCTACTCATCGTTCATTCAGCAATGAATTAGAACACTCTCAGCTATTGGGCGTGTATAATGATAATATACACGCTAAAATGTCTGCCTCCTTCTACCGAGCGCCCGTAGCTCAGAGGCAGAATCGCCGACTGATGCCAATTCGGTCGGGTTTCAACTCTGGGTAAAAGGCAATCGGCTGTCTAACAGTACTGATGAGCTGTGATAGAGCGAAACAGATCTGTCTGTGGATGACTATTTACGCTCTCACACCCTGATTGAGCATTCTGGAAGAATGGTAGACTTTGAAAGCAGAAGCTACTCTGGCATCTACACATCGTTCATTCAGAAATGAATTAGAACACTGTCAGCTATTGGGCGTTTATAATGATAATATACACGCTAAAAAGTCTACCTCCTTCTACCGAGCACCCGTAGCTCAGAGGTAGAATCACCGACTGACGCCAATTGGGTCGGATTTCAATTCTGGGTTAAAAGCAATCGGCTGTCTAAACATACCGATGAGCTGTGATACAGCGAAACAGATCTCTCTGCGGATGACTATATATATATATATATATATAGTGACGTAAATTTATCAATACACACACACACACACACACACACACACACATATATATATATATATATATATATATATATATATATATATATATAAATTGTGTGTATTTTGGCAGCATTTTTTCATTAATGCAGGTTTCATTGAATAATGGACCACAACACCACTATTTTGTCACTGTCTTCGGCCATCCGCCACGGTAGGAATGGACTTATATTTTCAATTCAATTCTCTTTATTGTTAATAACTTAAATGTTCTATGTTTACTGTGTATTAATATTTACTCTTTGATAATGGCTTATGTGAGCCGAAAGCTTAGACCCGATAAAAAAATCAACAATTACTGTGATTTTTTGTTGTCTTTCAACGACATCACCATCAAGTATATCAGACGGTATGAACGGATCCTACACAAAATTAATAGACAAAACTTGTCTATATTATTCAATGAAACCTGCATTAATATATATATATATATATATATATATATATATATATATATATACGTTCAAGAACAAGACACACACCACTTACTTGCTACCGAAATAATAATAAAAATGTATTGTTGGTAATTTTTTAACATAAAAATATTTTTTTATACTTTTATAGTGTTTTGGTCACAGTTTGCAGGTTAACTATTTCTCCATAGCTGGGACCCGTCATTTTTGTATTATTCATCAATAAGTAATTATACAATACAATGAAAAAGAGTTTAGACAGTTTAAACTATTGTAATCAGGGTGAACCTGGGAACAACAGAAATTAAGAGGTGAATCCATGTTCCTCAGAGCCTTTCGATCAGAGTTCTTTTTAACGCATGTAGTTTATCGTTAGTCATACTGAGAACACTTCAGTTACTTAAAACTATTGTAAATTTCTAATTGTTACCAGCGTATAAACCGATGTATTACATTGCGTTTTGACCAGCTTGAAATGATAATATTGTATAGCAAATGGCTTTTAAACGAAAGGAAAAAATACGGAACAGCACACAAAATGGCCGCAAAGATCTTTGGGAACACCTGACATGTTAAGTTGTTCTATTTTAGGTGTTGCTGAGAAACAAATAAATGTATATCCGCTAATGTTCAAACGTATTTTCACAATGGCGCCGCCTTTTCCTGCATATATAGTAAATTCTGACACTGAATTACTGAATTCTTTCATTGCTTGAAAAGCTGGCGGAAATTGAGGAAGCTGGCACTGTATGAGACAAAGGAAGTCGAAATTTGAAGAAGCAGTATTTGAAACATCCTCATGATATTTCAAATAAAAGCGGTAAAGTCTGTTATTAAAATTCAGTAGGAATAATTAACCGCCATTTTTGTATTATTCATCAATAAGTAATTATACAATACAATGAAAAAGAGTTTAGACAGTTTAAACTATTGAAAATTTCACACAATTGCCATCGAATCTGTGGTTGTTTTGCCTCGCATTGTCTACCAATGAAAAGTAGCTACAAGAGTCATTTACATAACTAATTATCATATTTCATAGATTTCACACGACTTTAAAAATATATGCTTCCGGCCTAATTCATTCCCTTAAAACAGAAAAAAAATATGTATTAAAAATATTTTTCATGCTCGTGATAACTGTTTAATGTAAATTATCAAATACTATACAGGTAATTGTTATAAATGTACAATATTTTTTGCTGGAAATGTACTTTGCACAGTACTGTTTTTACAAATTAAAGTCGAAGTATTTCTTTTAACCAACTAACAAAAACCAAGGTAATAAAGCCACTAAGATCAAAGAACATAGTGTGAGTAAAACAAACATAGAACATGCTGAAGAGAAAGAGAGACAGATTTAACACTAAAAGAAAAGATTCAAGGGGACAGAAAATGATGACTGTGATAAATAGATAGATATGAACAGAATGTGTGTGTGTGTGTGTGTGAAAATTTTCTCAGAGTTAACCTGTAGAAAAGACACTTTTTATAAATTTAAGAGACAACGGGAAAACCTTATTAGTTGCCAACGCGTTTCATCCAATGAAATGGCTGAAATGCGTGGGCAACTAAAACTGTTTTCCCGTTGTCTCTTACATTTATATATATATATATATATATATATATATATATATAGATAGATAGATAGATAGATAGATAGATAGATAGATAGATATGGACAGACTGATAGTTAGATAGATAGATAGATAGATAGATAGATAGATATGGATAGGCTGATAGATAGATATGGAAAGGCTGATAGATAGATAGATAGATAGATAGATAGATACGGAAAGGTAGTTAGATAGATAGATAGATAGATAGATAGATAGATAGATAGATAGATAGATATGGAAAGGTTGATATATAGATATGGAAAGGCTGATAGATAGATAGATAGATAGATAGATAGATAGATAGATAGATAGATAGATAGATAGATAGATCGATAGATAGATAGATATAAGAAAGCTGGAACGGACAGTATATTCAAGTAGGTAGAAAGACAAAAAGGAGCAGTGTTTGTTAGGTAAGTACAAAGTTTATATATTATGTGGTGATTACTAATTCTTAAGAGGATTTTTTCTTTCGATGCTGGCAGAAAAGAAAGCGGTCTTATGAGACTGTGACAAAATTTATTGTCGATTCGTATTGTCCAAGACAAAAGATGGGGAGTTCTCGAAGTGAAGGCTTCACGCCTTTAGAATATAATAGAATAATAGATGAAAGCAGGACCTTTGACAGGTACATAAATTGATTGATAACTTAGGCGAATCTCCAGAAGAACTCGGAAAACTTAATCGAGGTAAGATCCGCAGTTTTATCACCAACACTGAGCGGGTACGTTTCCACATGACGCACGTATAAAACGGGTAAAAACATTTGTCTAAAGCGGAACGGAGCATTTACCGGCGTAGAAGGTGGATTTGGCGTGTCGGGTTCCAATACCTGCTTTGATTTCACTTTCACACAAATAATCAGAAAACATATAAATGTATCGGTTCCATAACACTCCGACTAGATATGGATTAGATATCAGAAACTCTTTTCTGTTAAACAGTCTAGAAAATGGACAATTCATAATGAGGGTAGTTAAAACTACTTAATATGAGATTCAGAGTAGGAACAAAACACGGAGTACGGCGAAGCTATGACGAAATACGCTACAGTGGAATACCGCGAAGTGGAACAGGTACTGATACAGGTATATACCTTTTTGTATTTACTAGCCTTCCCACGCTATTTTTCCCCAGTCGTAGATCTACCCTTCGGCGGAACCACGACTGGGTTTCTGCTCTCTACTCGGAAGCAGAGAGCGCCCTCTACCCGAAGGCATAGAGCTGACAGTGTCATAGAGCAGTCAGGCGAATGCCTAAGAGTTTTTTGTATTTACTAGCCTTCCCACGCAAGACCAGATGTGACACATGGTCATTTTATAGTGGGTATTCCCGGCTATATAGCCTGGCCAAAAAATGTCTGTCTATTTTTCCCCAGTCGTGGATCTCCCCTTCGGCGGAACCACGACTGGGTTTCTGCTCTCTACTCGGAAGCAGAGAGCGCCCTCTACCCGAAGGCATAGAGCTGACAGTGTCATAGAAAAGTCAGGCAAATGCCTAAGACCTTTTTTTAATGCCTAAGAGCTTTTTGTATTTACTAGCCTTCCCACGCAAGACCAGATGTGACACATGGTCATTTTATAGTGGGTTTCCCGGCCATATAGCCGGGCCAAAAAATGTCTGTCTATTTTTCCCCAGTCGTGGATCTACCCTTCGGATGAACCACGACTGGGTTTGTGCTCTCTGTTCGGAAGCAGAGAGCGCCGTCTACCCGAAGGAAGAGAGCTGACAGTGTCATAGAGCAGTCAGGCGAATGCCTAAGACCTTTTTTAAATAATATACCTTTTTAAATAAATACTACTAGTTTATGTACATCGCCTTGCGTGACTGGACACATGGCTTGGAGGTGATTCCCCCCTCCATCACTACTGTCTGTTACTGCTTGTAGATAGCAATCTCTCCAGAACTCTCCCAGAACTGTATAGAAGAAACAAGAATGAAGATAATTTTTGAAATTTTCTTAACTTTTCTGTCAGCAAGCCTGCAACTTAGTGAGTTTAGCCAGTGTGATCTTATTTTTATTATTTTTGAGATTATTTATTTACTTATTTTTACTTGTATTTTTTATTTTATTTTATTCTTGCTGGTTCTTATCTTTTCTGCCTAATTTTTTTGTTCTTAATTATGAAATTTAGGTTTTGGTATATTAGGGTTTTGGTTATATGTAGGAATTCTAAGACCGGCCATGTTTTTTTTTTTTTTTTATTGTTCTGTCATTCCCTTGCTAACTGGACACATGGCTTGGAGTGATTCCCCCTCCATCACACTACTGTCTGTTACTGCTTGCTTAAGGTAACTTAATCTCTCCAGAACTCTCCAGAACTGTATATAGAAGAAACAGAATGAAGATAATTTTGAAATTTTCTTAAACTTTCTGTCAGCAAGCCTGTGGTGAGTTTAGCCAGTGTGATCTTATTTTTATTATTTTTTGAATTATTTATTTACTTATTTTTGCCTTATTTTTTATTTTTATTTTATTCTTTTTTTCGGTTCTTATCTTTTCTGCCTAATTTTTGTGTAAATTGTTCTTAATTATGAAATTTAGGTTTGGTATATTAGGGTTTTGGTTATATGTAGGAATTCTAAGACCATGCATGTTTTTTTTTGTTTTTTTTTTTATTGTTCTCTGTCATTCCCTTGCTAACTGGACACATGGCTTGGGTGATTCCCCCCTCCATCACACTACTGTCTGTTACTGCTTACTTAAGGTAACTAATCTCTCGAACTCTCCAGAACTGTATAGAAGAAACAGAATGAAGATAATTTTGAAATTTTCTTAACTTTTTTCTGTCAGCAAGCCTGCAACTTGGTGAGT
Organism: Ascarosepion bandense; assembly: GCA_037127315.1. Classification (NCBI taxonomy): domain Eukaryota; kingdom Metazoa; phylum Mollusca; class Cephalopoda; order Sepiida; family Sepiidae; genus Ascarosepion; species Ascarosepion bandense. The sequence continues at coordinate 763,737 of JBBBDQ010001927.1, forward strand.
TTAGCCAGTGTGATCTTATTTTTATTATTTTTGAATTATTTATTTACTTATTTTGTATTTTTTTTATTTTATTTTATTCTTTTCGGTTCTTATCTTTTCTGCCTAATTTTTGTGTAAATTGTTTTAATTATGAAATTTAGGTTTGGTATATTAGGGTTTTGGTTATATGTAGGAATTCTAAGACCAGCCATGTTTTTTTTTGTTTTTTTTTTTTATTGTTCTCTGTCATTCCCTTGCTAACTGGACACATGGCTTGGAGGTGATTCCCCCCTCCATCACACTACTGTCTGTTACTGCTTGTAAGGTAACTTGATCTCTCCAGAACTCTCCAGAACTGTATAGAAGAAACAGAATGAAGATAATTTTTGAAATTTTCTTAACTTTTTTCTGTCAGCCAAGCCTGCAACTTGGTGAGTTTAGCCGGTGTGATCTTATTTTTTATTATTTTTTGAATTATTTATTTTTATTTTTACTTGTATTTTTTATTTTATTTTATTCTTTTTCAGTTCTTATCTTTTCTGCCTAATTTTTGTGTAAATTGTTCTTAATTATGAAATTTAGGTTTGGTATATTAGGGTTTTGGTTATATGTAGGAATTCTAAGACCGGCCATGTTTTTTTTGTTTTTTTTTTTTTATTGTTCTCTGTCATTCCCTTGCTAACTGGACACATGGCTTGGAGGTGATTCCCCCCTCCATCACACTACTGTCTGTTACTGCTTGCTTAAGGTAACTTAATCTCTCCAGAACTCTCCAGAACTGTATAGAAGAAACAGAATAGAAGAGAATAATTTTTGAAATTTTTTCTTAACTTTTTTCTGTCAGCAAGCCTGCAACCAGTGAGTTTAGCCAGTGTGATCTTATTTTTTATTATTTTTTGAATTATTTATTTACTTATTTTACTTGTATTTTTATTTTATTTTATTCTTTTTCGGTTCTTATCTTTTCTACCTAATTTTTGTGTAAATTGTTCTTAATTATGAAATTTAGGTTTGACTTATACTAAGTTAAAACTTCATTAACTTCAGTCACATATTTATTTTTTTTAATTGGAGTAGATAGTACCTTCTATCGCCAGGTCTCACACTCCACCCCCTTCTTTTGGACAGGAGTAGAGTTGATCGCCTTGTTTCTAGTTTAGGAAGGGGTTCCCGAGTAGATAGATTAAACTAATTGGAGTAGATAGATTAAACTATCGCCCGGTTCACACTCCACCCACATCTATTGAACAGGTGAAGAGGCTCATCCCTTGTTTCCTGTTTAGGATGCGGTTTCCAGTTTTCTCTTTTTCAATCTTTTCACTCTTTTCCTTTATTATTTTATTTTTTTTTTCAATTGGAGCAGATAGACTAAACTATCGCCCGGTTCACACTCCACCCACATCTATTGGAACAGGTGAAGAGGCTCATCCCTTGTTTCCTGTTTAGGATGCGGTTTCCGGTTTTCTCTTTTCCAATCTTTTCACTCTTCCTTTATTATTTTATTTTTTTTTTTTTCAATTGGAGTAGATAGACTAAACTATCGCCCGGTTCACACTCCACCCACATCTATTGAACAGGTGAAGAGGCTCATCCCTTGTTTCCTGTTTAGGATGTGGTTTCCAGTTTTTCTCTTTTCCAATCTTTTCACTCTTTTCCTTTATTATTTTATTTTTTTTTTCAATTGGAGTAGATAGACTAAACTATCGCCTGGTTCACACTCCACCCACATCTATTGAACAGGTGAAGAGGCTCATCCCTTGTTTCCCGTTTAGGATGTGGTTTCCGGTTTTCTCTTTTCCAATCTTTTTCACTCTTTTCCTTTATTATTTTATTTTTTTTTTTTTCAATTGAGTAGATAGACTAAACTATCGCCCGGTTCACACTCCACCCACATCTATTGAACAGGTGAAGAGGCTCATCCTCGTTTCCTGTTTAGGATGCGGTTTCCGGTTTTCTCTTTTTCCAATCTTTTTCACTCTTTTCCTTTATTATTTTATTTTTTTTTTTTCAATTGGAGTAGATAGACTAAACTATCGCCCGGTTCACACTCCACCCACATCTATTGAACAGGTGAAGAGGCTCATCCCTTGTTTCTTAAGCTTCAGATGCGGTTTCCGGTTTTCTCTTTTCCAATCTTTTCACTCTTTCTCTCACTATTTTATTTTTTTTTTTTCAATTGAGTAGATAGACTAAACTATCGCCCGGTTCACACTCCACCCACATCTATTGAACAGGTGAAGAGGCTCATCCCTTGTTTCCCACGATGCGGTTTCCGGTTTTCTCTTTTCCAATCTTTTCACTCTTTTCCTTTATTATTTTATTTTTTTTTTTTCAATTGGAGTAGATAGACTAAACTATCGCCCGGTTCACACTCCACCCACATCTATTGAACAGGTGAAGAGGCTCATCCCTTGTTTCCTGTTTAGGATGCGGTTTCCGGTTTTCTCTTTTCCAATCTTTTCTACCTCTTTTTTCCTTTATTATTTTATTTTTTTTTTTTCAATTGGAGTAGATAGACTAAACTATCGCCCGGTTCACACTCCACCCACATCTATTGAACAGGTGAAGAGGCTCATCCCTTGTTTCGTTTAGATGCGGTTTCCGGTTTTCTCTTTTCCAATCTTTTCACTCTTTTCCTTTATTATTTTATTTTTTTTTTTTCAATTGAGTAGATAGACTAAACTATCGCCCGGTTCACACTCCACCCACATCTATTGAACAGGTGAAGAGGCTCATCCCTTGTTTACTGTTTAGGATGCGGTTTCCGGTTTTCTCTTTTCCAATCTTTTCACTCTTTTCCTTTATTATTTTATTTTTTTTTTTCAATTGGAGTAGATAGACTAAACTATCGCCCGGTTCACACTCCACCCACATCTATTGAACAGGTGAAGAGGCTCATCCCTTGTTTCCTGTTTAGGATGCGGTTTCCGGTTTTCTCTTTTCCAATCTTTTCACTCTTTTCCTTTATTATTTTATTTTTTTTTTCAATTGGAGTAGATAGACTAAACTATCGCCCGGTTCACACTCCACCCACATCTATTGAACAGGTGAAGAGGCTCATCCCTTGTTTCCTGTTTAGGATGCGGTTTCCGGTTTTCTCTTTTCCAATCTTTTCACTCTTTTCCTTTATTATTTTATTTTTTTTTTTCAATTGGAGTAGATAGACTAAACTATCGCCCGGTTCACACTCCACCCACATCTATTGAACAGGTGAAGAGGCTCATCCCTTGTTTCCTGTTTAGGATGCGGTTTTCGGCTTTCTCTTTTCCATTCTTTTTACCCTTACGTAGCCCCCTGCGCATCAGTGGCGTTACTGCCTTGCTCGGGGTGATATGATTAAAAAACTCTGGCTTTTTTTCAGACCGTTTGTTCTCTATAAAACAAGAAAACTAACGTAAGTATTTGGGAGAAAGAAACTTTTTTTTTATCAGAAAATCCTGCCTTCTTGCTCATTGCTGATCAATTCACGTCCCAGCAAAAAAGTAAGCACCACACCCTGCTTCTTCATATTTTTGGGTGAGTTGTGGCTGTCAATTAGTCCTGTAAAATATATCGTTTTTTTTTAAATATGACTCTTCTTCTATGAATGCTCTTCGCATTCATTCTCCTCTAACATCTCCCAAATCCCGTTCTGTCAACCACTTGCTCAGGCCCTTCAGATATGTTATCCGCTGCTTTCCTTTGTCTCTTTTCCCATGTATCTTGCCTATGAGTATCAGGTTCTCCAAGCCTTCTTTCCTCATTGCATGTCCCAAGAGCTTCAGTTGTATCTGTTTGATGCTCAGTATTAATTTCCTTTTGGTTGCCATTCTTTCCAACACCTCATAATTGCTTACATCCTCAGTCCATGATATCCGCAGCATCATTCAGTAGAACCATATTTCAGCTGCTTCAGATTTTCCTTTATCTTCGATGATTCATTGCCATATAAAAGAACTGACATCACATAGCAATCCAGTACTCCCTTTGTTGTTTCTAGCGAAATTTTCATGTAAATTAATACTTTACTCAGCTTCTGGAACGCAACCTTCGTAAGGCCAATTCGCTTTCGGTATTTACATTTTTATACCTGCTTGATTCTAGTATCCTCCACCTGTATTTGACATCTTGGGTTGCTCTTATTGCTGATGACTATGCATTCGGTTTTCTTGCAGTTTATTTGTAGTCATTTTTTGTCACTCTTTTCATCTACCTTCTGTAGGAGGTTTTCTAGTTTTCTTTACGTGTCTGCAATTAGCACGATATCATCTGCGTATCTTATGTTGTTCAAATTGTGGCCTCCGATGACAAATCCTTGCATAACATCTAGGGTCCTTAAAATATTTTTGCTTTACAAGTTGACGGATCCGGTGAAATGACATATCCTTGTCTTACGCCCCTTTCTATCTTTGTAAATCTGCTGATTCGTTACCTGTCCTTATGCAGGCAGTGTACTGCCAGTAAAGATTCTTAATTACCCTAATGTCTTTCCCAAAAATGTCGATGGTGCTGAGCATCTCCACAAAAACCTGTTGGCTTGTTTTACTACTTTTAAACCCTTAATCTTGTTAAGCACCATATCACCTTCTTGGAAGCACTTGTAATTACTTGAAAATGTATTGTTTTTTTGTTGTTTTTTATTTAGTTTTTATTTTTTTTAATTATTTCACCCCAAGCAAGGCATTTCACTGCCACTATTGCACAGGGGCTTACATAGGGGAAGGCGGTGAGAAAGAGTGGTTAGATATAGGAAATGTCAGAAGGAGGGTGATAGACGGGTAAGGATGTAGATGGGAAGAGTGTTTGAGAGAATGGATGCGAGTTAGTATGTTAGGAGGTGTCTATTGACCTTACATTTAAACTCATGGAGATTGTAGCTGTCGGGGAAGCAAGTATGTGGAGGGGAATTCCTTTTTTGTTTTTGTTACAAAAACATATTTCTGGTATATTTTTACTATTAAAATGTATTGCTGGTATTTTTACTACAATTTTTCGAATACTTTCATCTTATTTTGACACCATTTTGAAAGGTAACTATTCGCCCATAGCTGGGACCCTAACACGTGCTACTACCTCGGGTTGGAAACAACAGTAATTAAGAGCTTATTCCACGCTCCTCAGAACCTCACAATCAGAGGCCTTTCGTCCGCCGGATGTAGTTTATCGTAATACCTTGGATGGATTTTATCTTTACCTCTTACTTTTACGCATACAATGTTACAAAATACACCTCATGTAGTAATTTATTCATCGGCAATAATTGCTTCTTCATCCAATCTTTTTTTTTAATCGGTATCATCTCAGACCAAGCAGTAAAAGTACTAAACTGCAATGGGTTAAGGGAGGCGTGATGTGTAATAATTAGGAAGAAAACATTATTAGTGAGCAGAATCGGAAAAGAATATTCAGGAAGACAGCGATTTATATTGCATTTAATGTTTTTCAGATCAAAGTTGGCTGGAAATCATTGAGCAGGAAGAGAATCTCAGAAGCTAGAAGTGTGGGAAAAGAAAACTGTCAGCATAGAATTTAGGGCTACATCTAGCCAATTCAACTGTAAATTGATGAGGCCTTGACGCCTGTCTGGGATTGAACCTTAAAGTTACAAATGTTTTACTTAAAAATATTAGTTTGTCTGAAAACGTTTCAAAATCATCCCCCCCCCCCCATGCCACTGGTCCGGGAGAGGCTAGAGTAAGAGAATAAAAAGGTACAGGGGATGTATAAGAAACGATGGATAGGAATCAAGTAGATACAAAATGGAAATTGATGTTGCATTTCAACATTAATGTACATTGTTTATAGAATTTTAGGAAAAAACCTGTGATTAAGTGGGAATGGTTTTTGTATCTATCTATCTATCTATCTATCTATCTATCTATCTATCTATCTATCTATCTATCACCCCGAGCTGGGCGGTAACGCCACTGATGTGCAGGGGGCTACGTAATAGTGAAAAAATTGGAAAAGAGAAAGCCGGAAACCACATCCTAAACAGGGAACAAGGGATGAGCCTCTTAACCTGTTCAATAGATGTGGGTGGAGTGTTAACCGGGCGATTGATATATCAATCTACTCCAATTAAAGGTCTATCTACTCCAATATATATATATATAATTGTTTAATAAAAATCTGAGTTCCATGCACTTGCCAGTCGTTACACGCGGATTGGTATGGATCCAACTGTTCTTTCCCCATCTATGGGTAAACAGTAAGATAGACTGTGTTCTGTAGCCTGGGGTGGCAACTGGTTTAGGAAAACTCTGAATTCAATATATATATATATCCAATATGAACTCTTGTAAAACAAAATGGTTACTGGACATTAGGATTATAAGTCCCAAAAATTAAGTTTTTCTTGTCCTTAAGGAAACATGACCCAGTGGATATAGACGTTGGTTAGTTCCTGTAACTTGAGCCAAATGTTGTGAGTTCAATACCAGGCTACAGTAGTGGGGAACAAGTAATTTGCAGGGTTAGAAGCAGATAACTCATGACTTCCAAAAGAGTCATTACTACACAAGAGATGATAATGATATACTCCAGTTCGGTTAGAAATCCCGAGCACTTGAAAAGGCCGTAGAGTACAACGGCCGAAACGTAATACAAATGGCAGTAAAAATGAGGACAACAGTCCGAATAATGTAAAACTGTCGAAGTTGTAAGTATTTTGCATCAATTTGGCCTTCTTCTCCCAATAATCACACCAGTCTTTGCGCAGTCTTCCAGAAGCAGCAACTAAAAACGGCTTGCAGTATAATGCACAGGTTGACTGTGTGTCTAAGGATGAAACACAATGATGCCTAAGCAAGTTACTGCAACGCGGGTTAGCTAACCTGGCTTATTAGATTTGGAAACGAGTAGACATTATTTACTCTGGAATGGGTGAAATTAACATTTCCTTACGGAAAACATTTAACGTCAATTGACCGAACATTTACTATTACTCTCAGGTAAAATTCATAAATTCTTTTTACTTAAAACAGTGTTTTGAGATATTTACTTATTTGTCGATTGTTGTCGAGACCTTAGCTGTCAGTGAATTTACGAACAAATTTTCGGCGCTCTACGCCCACATCAGGTAAAATGACTGAAGTTCTCGAGTGATATTTCGTCCTTTTTGCCGGTTAGCTACGATGCGTCTTCTTTTAACTGTTTTGTTTTTGTTTATGTTGCCAAGGATATTTTTCCCCTTTTTCATCGAACCTCTTTTGAGGTTCGCTTTTTTTCCGGTGTTGGCTTTGGGTGGTAATCCGAAGTATACATTGAAGTGTTTTGAGAAATTCAGCTTCTCGGTTTGTTAATATTTCTCTTTCTTTTGCAGATGGACATTTTCTTTCAAACGCTATTTTAGGGGTAATGGTATTGCCAGTATTAGTCGTTTCCCTACAAGAAGACATTTGGCATTCATTGACCGAGCAGTTAGCAGCGTATTTGATTGAAACTTATAAAATCGTTCTATTAATAATTGTTTTTATATATAAAAACATTTCTCAAGTCCAGTAGATGTTATCAGTCGGTGAGTTAAGTGCCATACGTGAAACACGCTTGGGCGATCATGTCTCGAAAGAGACATGACTGACTGGGCAGAGGATTATCCCGCAGTAGGTTGCCATTGCTTTCTGAGGTAGATTGGATGCCAGCCACGGCTATAGAACACAATCTGTTCTATTATTTAACCCATAACTGGAAGGAAGAGACGGATTAATACCTTTCACAAGGGTATTTGCGCGTAAGTGAATGCAATGAATTCAACTGGAATTCGAACTCGGCTCCCCGATTTCTCGTTCCGAGTTGATATCCACTGCACCACAACGCACATCCTTTTGTTATAATGTTATCACTCTTTCCAATATTGATTGGGGTTTTGTCCCTAACCTTCTATTTTAAGTAGTGTAGAACGTCAACATCGTGATTATGGAATTAATTTCTCTTTCGTTTAAATCTTCTATCCAACCGAGTTGTTCCAACTGAAGGAATTTCTCAATTGATATGCCTTCTGTCATTTTCTACAGTTCTTCATATATGATTCTATGGCGCCAGTCCATAATGTTCAAAGAAGAAGATATTAGCCAAACCCGCAAGATTTCTTCACTCAAAGTCTTTTTTTTACCATTGATCTCAGGAAGCGGTTGTATATACCTGACGTTTTAGGTATTTCTGAACGGGTTTAAGCCATGCATGGTATCGATATGAAACTTTTGATGACAAGGTTATTTAAGGACATTACTCGGATTTACAGGTTGATAGTTTTAGTGTCGTTGCAATTTGCAATGCTGGACGAAACCAACTCTGGCACAGTCTATTCTATGTTCATTATTTCCTCCTAAACTTGTTATAACTGAGTCATATTTTTTGTTACGTCGGGTAACAGAATTATTTGAAATAATACAAAACAACGTAATAGTATAAAAGTAGGTGCATTGACAGAAAAGAGAAGTATTTACAAGAGGTGAGGATCAGTAGAATACAGAACAAGGTAATTAGTATACAGTATCGTCGTAGTGACGTGATAGATTGACTAGTAGAACACTTCTGGTGCAACACCGGAAATACCCGACTGACTCGCTCACTCGACTTCCTTACTCGACTAACTTCCTTGAGGTATAATCACTACTATTTTATATAGTGATTCGAATAGTCCATTTCCGACGAAATGTGGAGAGCGCCCCAACATTTTTAATCGTTTCATCCCCGATGCGCAGGGGTCTAAATAAGAAAAAAAGGAGGAGAGTGAAGAGAAAGACAAACCAGTTACAGGGGGTGTCAAAGAAAGGGCAAGAGAAGGATGGGAACACAGGTGTCAACACAGTTGAGAAGGTAGAGTGAAAAAAAAAGAACAAGATATCCGGGGTGATGTAGAAATGTCTGAACTTTAGTGAATAAGAGATGGGAATTGACATTGCATTTAAATTCCTGGAGGTTGTAGCTGTCAGGGGTGGGATATCTGAAGTGTTTAGTATTTACTAATTCCACATGCTAAACTTTTATAGAGGATTCACCATCACTGCTTTTATTCCAATCCTAGATCCTAGTTTCTGTTTTGGTAAGGTTTATCTTGAGCGTTGTGGTGCTATGGATATTGACTCAGAGCGAGAAATCGGAGAGCAGAATTCGAATTCCCCTCGTATTCACTTATGCGCAAATACCGTTGTGAAAGGAATTAATCCGTCGCTTCTCCCTCCATCTATGGATTAATAGCCAGACAGATGAAGTTCCTTAGTTTTAGTTTGCAACCAATCTACCGTAGAAAGTAATCGCAACCTACTGTGGGAAAATGTCCCAACTCAACACCTGAACATTGCGTACTGCATGATGCACCGAGTCGTGCCACCGGTGATAATTAATATGAATACTTAATAATATATACTTAATAGATCTATTATATTACATCGAGCACTATCTTAATAAGACCGGCATCCATGCTTCGATATCACACACACACACACACACACACACACACACACACACACACACACACACACACACACACACACACAGTCATACATACATACACACACACACACACACACATATATATATAGTCATCCGCAGACAGATCTGTTTCGCTGTATCACAGCTCATCAGTACAGTTAGACTCCGATTGCTTTATGTGTGTGTGTGTGTGTGTGTGTTTAGGCAGCAAATTTTCATTTAGACACGTCAGATTAAATAGATTGCATTATATCTGCTTATTTTTAATAAAATCCGTTCATACTCACGGATAATCTTTCGCGTATTATAATTGAAAGATGTCAGAAATGAGTTGTAACGTTGATAGATGTTATTTTCATTTCTGACATCTTTCAATTATAATACGCGAAAGATTATCCGTGAGTATGAACGGATTTTATTAAAAATAAGCAGATATAATGCAATCTATTTAATCTGACGTGTCTAAATGAAAATTTGCTGCCTAAACACACACACACACACACACACATAAAGCAATCGGAGTCTAACTGTACTGATGAGCTGTGATACAGCGAAACAGATCTGTCTGCGGATGACTATTTACGCTCTCACACCCTGATTGAGCACTCAGGAAGAATGTTAAACTTTGAAAAACCGTAGCTACTCTGGCTTGTATGCATCGCTCATTCAGTAAAATGAATTAGAGCACACTGGATATTGGGCGCGTATAATGATAATATACACGCTAAAAAGTCTGCCTTTTTCTACCGAACGCCCATAGCCCAGAGGAAGAATCGCCGACTGACGCAAATTCGGTCGGGTTTCATTCCTGAGTTAAAAAACAATCGGAGTCTTACCGTACTGATGAGCTGTGATAGAGCCAAACAGATCTGTCTGAGGATGACTATATATATATATATATATATATATATATAGTTCTTTCGGTGACTGGCGTGTGTATACACTGTTTATATACAGCACGTTAAAATTTCCTTCTCTGATACCATGCGCCTATGGCTTAGGTAAACGATTCCGACTGACACCAAATCGGTCGAGTTTCGATCCCGGCCGGAAGCAAGTGGATGTGTCTATTCACACTGATGAGCTGTGATACAGCGAAACAGGCTTGTATGTGGATGACTAATATATATATATATATATATATATATATATATATATATGTATATATATATATATATTCCATTTGTAAACGAGTTATTACGCAACCTAAGTTTCTACCATAAAAAAACACATTTACGTGAGTGTTCCTAAAATAGAAAAAAAAAATGGTAAACGATAAAAATCAGTTATTGAACATCCGATGAAGACACCAATCATGATAGAAACCTCAGTCCCATAATAACCCGTTTACAAATAGAAAATATTCAAAAGTTCTACAATATAATTGCATTGAACACTTTTTAATACAAATGTGCACTGGTTTAACCTTATTATGACCAGAAACTAAGTAATTAAACAATTAATATATATATGTTGGATTCTTTCGGGGTGGGCATCAGGAGAGGACTTAGTAAAATAAAGAGGATCTCAGTTCGTATTTACACGCATGTTTTCTCTCAAAATTTGCGGTTTTTAGCGAAATTCTTTTCTCATCAAACTTTCATTTTACTATCTCCCAATTTTCACTCTAATTTTCTTCTTCTCTCTGTCTGTTTAGCTGTCTGCTTGCATGTCTCTAGCTCTGTCTCTGTGTGTGTATCTCTCTGTCTCTCTGTCTCTCCAAGTTACTTATCATTACACATACTTTAATTATAGATGGCTCAGTCTGTTTCATAATTGTTACTTCTCCAAGAACTTCAGCGAAGGTCTTCAAATCAGATTAAAAATATACCTGTCCCTATTTCATAGCCTATTATTTATATCTTCATCGTCTGCGCAGCCAAAAATTGATAAAATTAGAATTTATATTCAGTATAGCAAGTGGTAATTGTCTTTCACCCTTGTTAATTTTACATTGCTGGGATTTTTTTATTGAATAAAACTAACTTTGGTAATGTAGATTTATTGAAAAAATATCTGATCATATTTTAATGAGAACAACACTCGAAATCATATAAATTCTAATACACACACACGTGTGTGTGTGTGGGTGTGTTGCGTGAATATTTCCTGTATTTATCGTGGAGATTCTGGACTGACAATCAGCCTGAAAAAGACGAAACTGCTGTGCCAAGATGTGGACATACCACCCGTCATCGCCATTAACAACTGCAAACATGATGGCGTTCACGAGTTCCCATATCTCGTGTCCCCCAACGAACGACAATCTTTCCATCTTTCTAATCTTGACGAGACCAAGAAGCGTATTGGTACTACTGTTAAATGTTTGTTAGACGATATTTTTGAAATCCTGAAAGTTTTGACGATGGAAATTTGCGTTTGGTGACGGATATTTTGAGATTTGAGTGAAATTTATTCTGTAAAAAATCATGCAGGTAGATAAAAAAGAAGACATTCCCCCATTTGGATTTTTATTGTATCTAGCTAGGTCAGCGGTTCCTGCCCCACATTTTAAGTTTGTACCGGAAGATAGCTGTCAATGGCTTGGAATTGACGGGAAGCTGACAGTTAGCATATCTTTGATAGTAATTGCAATTTTTATTTTGAAGAGTCTGGACACAACCGTTGAAGAGTACGATTGAGTAAAATCGAGGTCTTCCCGGTGTGGGGTGCTGACAACTCTGATCAAAAACCTCGTAACCCAAGACATGTCACCGAAGATGTCTTTGTATGAACAAATAAAATATATAATTATATTTTATTTTATTTTACATATGGCTCTGGTCCATTGTTTTTCGACAGAGGAATTTGTTGCAGATTGTGTTGTTGTTGCGGTCGGTGACGACAAAAGAGACAAAGAATATGAAAACGAAGATTATGAAATGATTATGTGAAACTGATGTTTGTGAAGAAACCGGGTTGAGTGCTCTCTGACAAAGAGATTTATGATTTGAAAAGTTGAATCTTTGCGCCGAATTTGTTGCTGATTTTGAAGTTTAATATTGGCATAAAACGATTGAGAATAATCGCCGTAGCGTTTACAGTGAAAACCGCGGAGGATATGAAGTTTAATTTTCGTCACCAGCCCAACATAGTTGTTGATAACGGAATTTACCAGCACCTTTGATCAGCAGGGCCCAAACAGGATTGTGATTGCAGAAGTATCTTCATCATCGATCCTGTTATATTACACTACTGCATCAAACCTAATAAACACGGGTGTCTGAATGAATCCACAGTTGATAACTGTTACGAATGCCTGAAAACGCTGAACAGTTCCCACGGGCGCTGCTTCACCTAACCATCGACATCAGTTTGGAGGGACAAAGTAATCAAAGCCCAAGTCTTTGCATTGGCTGGCCTCCTCACTAGATGCTCAGTCAACACTTGCTCCACTGGTTTTGCCATGATAACCGGATGGATGATGAAAGTATCCCAAATGCCCTGCGCATTCACAAACAGACGTTAAAATATGAGGTACAAACCGTTTAAGCCTTCGATACATCATCACAAACGAATCTAGCAACAGAAGACGGCGACCGACCTTACCCTCGCGAGGGTAATGTACTGATGCTTTCGGAGGCTATGCCGATGACATATTCAGAACTGAAATAAGAATGAACTTGAATATAAAGTCATAACTATCAATCAAGTATTCCAAGAAATGGGACACAAGACAAAACTTCCGAAAACAGAAACTATGATCTGGAATTGGAATAAAGGCAATGATGATACATACTATGCATAGATCTAAACTTATTTATAAATGGAACTTTGTCTCTGTGTGTGTCTGTGTGTGTGTGTGTGTGTGTGTGTGTTTGTGTGTGCATCCGTTACCTATAGACTCCGAAACGGCTGAACCGATTTTTTTGAAACTTTTCAACATGTCAGTTTAATACATTCATTACCAAGCCCATTTCAACAAAAAATGAGAAAAAATTCTAAGGCCGGAGGCTTGGTGTAGTAAAGAAATGGTGGGGGAATATTGGCTTTCATAGGGTTAAGCTAGCGGAAACTTAGTAGTAATTTCTTCTATGGCAGTGGGAGGTATGTGGCTTGATCATTGCGTTAGTAGTAGTAGGTAGGAGGGAAGAGGTAACTCCTTAGCCAAATTTTTAAAAAAATTCTATTGTGACTAAATGAAAGAATAAGATAATTATTGCAATTTAAATTTATTTCTCTGACGGCACATACTAATGAACTCTCTACTTTTATTCAGAAGTAATTTCCTCTCTTTATTCCTTCCAAACTTTCTTGGAATAATTTCGTTCAATTTGATTCATATTTTTACTTTTTATTCAATATTTTTCTATATTTCTGAGATGCAGTATTGTAATTACTTTCTGTTCTATGTAACCTCGACGATAAAAGCGTTGGTTGAATGAAGTGAGTCGACACAAAGAGTTGTGACATTATTTACAAGGTTCAGATTGCTGTTCTGATCTTTATTTTTTCTCATTTTCAATCCATATTCGGATTCATGATGTTTCAAACATTGCAGTCCCAGCCTTTTTTTTAGGTGATTATAATTCCAAACCGAACACTTTTTTCGATCACTGGGATATATTGTTCTCCATCAATGAGCCTTGCTATTTTCGGATGTCTTAGTTATCTCCCTTTAATTCAACTCTAAGTTAATTGTAGCCAGGTATTGAACTCACAACTCTTTGAGTCAAATCAATAGATCTAACCAACGCTTTTACCCACTAGGTCATCAGTGTATAAATTTTGTGGACTTATGTAACTAGAAAATATTCTGTTCTAACAGTTCGGCACTTTGCAAATTTCCAGAACTCTTTTACATCCCATTTTCTTTCACCTACATTTAAATATTTGTCTGTACTTCTGAGATGAGGTAGCATTTACATTATTTACATTGTTCTGGTTCTTGTCCTCATCTTTATTGCCATATTCATTTTCACGACATTTCGACTGTTGTATGCCTTTGTCTTGAGTTTGTTGTCAAAATTCCACAAAGTCTGGACGCATACAACGGCTGAAACGTCAGGAATATGACAATAAAGATAAAGAAAACAGCCGGAATAGTGTAAATAATATAAATTCTACCTTACCTCCCATGTGCGTTGTGGTGCAGTAGATATCGGCTCGGAAAGAGAAATCGGGGAGCCGAGTTCGAATTCCAGTAGAATTCATTGCATTCACTTACGCGCAAATACCCTTGGGAAAGGTATAAATTGTTCTCTTCCTTCCAGTTATGGGTTAAATAACAGAAAAGATTAAGTTCTATAGCCTTGGCTGGCAACCAGTCTACCGCAGAAACAGTTACATCCTACTGTGGGATAATCTTCTGTCCAGTCAGTCATGTCTCGAAAGAGACATGATCGCCCAAGCGTGTTTCACGTATGGCACTTAACTGACTGCCCTTACCTCCGAAGTATAGACGAATATTTTATCTGTAGTTCAAGCCATAACATTGTACAAAATATTTAGATTTCGGCATTAAATAAACCATAAAGTTTGATCTGCGGCAAAAACTAAAAAAAACAACAACAAAAAAACCCAAAAACAACCAACCTTTCAAGGCGTAGGCAATTATGACTCCACAAATTCTTTCTTCTTTATTATGTGTGAAAGTCTTTTCTCGTTGCCTTCTCTACAGTTTGAAATTAAAAGTAGTCTTTTAGTATTAATCCGTAATTTCTCCCTCCAGATTAGGGTTAAATAGCAGAAGAGATTAGGTTCTATAGCCTTGGTTGATAACCAATCTACCTCAGAAAGTAATTACAATGATTCGCTGAGTCATGCCACTTTCGGATGTCTTACTTACCTCCCTTCAACTCAACTTTCTAAGTTAATTGCTCACTACTGCTGTAGCCAGGTATTGAACTCACAACTCTTTCGGTCAAGTTACTTGATCTAACCAGATAAAAACATCCACTAAGCCATGTGCCATTAGGGGACGTAAATGTATGAATTTCTGGACTTATAAATCTAATGTCTCAGTAACCGTTTTTTAACAGACCTCATATTGCAATAAATAAGCAATGATTTTCCCCAGTTCTCCGTATTATAGGCTCCTATATTATATTCATTTCTATGCCTGGCCGGTTAAAGAGATTTTTGTGGTCGAGCAAATGCGCTGATTCTTTAAGTTTTCGTTTTTTTTTCGAGTGGTTTTCTCTGTTATTTTCTTTCTTTTCGAGTGGTATTCTCTGGAATGTGCGTTGCGGTACAATGGATATCGACTCTGAGGAGCAGAATTCAAAATCTGGTTGAATTCATTGCATTCACTTACGCTCAAATACCCTTGGGAAAGGTATTTATCCGTCTCTTCCTTCCAGTTATGGGTTCAATAATAGGACTGATTGGGTTCTATAGCCTTGTCGGGCAACCAGTCTACCGCAGGAAGTAATAGACCCTACTGCGGGATAATCTTCTGCCCAGTCAGTCATGTCTCTTTCGAGACATGATCGCCCAAAGCGTGTATCACCTACGGCACTTAACTGACTGACTGATATTCTATTATTTCAACTGCATCTCACAGGGGACGGTGATCCCTTTTCTCTCTCCATAGGAATAAAGAATTCGGTTTGAAATTCCAGTCACTTGAAGAAGACCGGAGCGTACAACACTAGATTTGTCATGAATATCAATATGGCAGTGAAGATGAGTACAACAGTACGAAAAATATAAATAGTGTAAAAACTACATCATATCAGAAATATATGCAAATAGTTGTGAATTCAATACCTGGGAACCACATCTTCTTCTCCATATGCCGTATCTTTTCAGGACGTAGGTGATCATGGACTTCCGCTTGGCTCTGTCTCTTGTTGCTCACAATATTTTTCCCTTGGTCAGTCAGTCAGTCAAGTTCCATATGCAATACACGCTTTGGACGATCATGTCTCGAAAGAGACATGACTGACTGGGCAGCAGATTATCCCGCATTAGGTTGTCATTACTTTCTGCGGTAGACTGGTTGCAGCCAAGGCTATAGAACCCAAGTTATTCTATTATTCAACCCATAAGTGGAGGGAAAAGACGGATTAATACCTTTCCCGATATATATATATATATATAATTTTGGAAACGTAGAGGAAGCATTTCATTTGAGTTTTGTGGTGGTTTCCTGTCAAATGTTGTGAGACTTGATATCTTAACTCACCATAACCTTGATTTCCATATTTCTGTTTCCTATTTTCTGGGTTAAGTCACCCAACTGATCAATATATTTTGTATTGATGGTGCCATTGAAAGTGTAGACGTTGGTATCCCTGAAAAACAATTCCGTCTTTTCTGTCGGATGAAATTATGATTATATTTTGATTACTAGATAAGTTTTTGATGCCAGTATATATCTGCTGTGTAATGTAATATATATATATATATATATATATATATATATATATATATATATATAAATATATATATATATAAACTATATATATATATAAACTATATATATATATATAAATTATATATATGTATATATATATAAAATATATATATATATATATGTATATACATATATAAAATATATATATATAAACTATATATATATATATATATATATATATTTATAATAATAATATGAACTATAGCAACAACGATACCAATAGTAAGAGAACTAACTAGTATTAATTAAGCTATAATTTAAATCGAACAACCCACCGAGAACGAACTCGTAGGGAAAAGAAGGGGAAGTAAAAAAAGAAACAAACGAAGTACATGAACAAAAAGTCAAGTACTCGTAAGAAAGAAAAAAAAACCCAAGACGAAAACCTTAACATTAAAGCGCTCAATACTCGTATTGAGAGCTTTAGTGTTAGGGTTTACTAGTATTAGCAGAATTATTTTTTGTTACTATTAATAATATTATTATTATCGTTATTATTATTACTAGCTGTAGTTACACTATAGAGCACGTTTTAACCTGTTTAACATGGAGCCAGTTAATATATATATATATATATATATATATATATATATATACTCTATTATAATTTCGTCAGATAAAGGTATTTAAGTCAAAACTAAGTTAAGTGTGTATGAGACGTGCTTTATAATTGCTCTATTGTATTCCTTAGATACTTGGACGACTTACCAACGACACTTCTAAATTTTGGAACGTTTACTTCAAAAGTGCCTTCCGACGATTTTATATATATATATATATATATATAATAGCAACAACAAAACCAATTGTAAAACTAGTATTAATCAAGCTATAATTTAAATCGTCTTTTATAACTCACCGAGAACAAACTCGGAGAGAAAAGAAAGGGAAGCAAAAAAAGAAACAAACGAAGTACCTGAACAAAAAGTCAAGCACTCGTAAGAAAGAAAAGAAACCCAAGACGAAAACCCTAACACTAAATAGAGCAAACCATGACAGAAAATCTAAGCAAGAGCCAACAACCTACCACGGTTTTGCCCAACAGTTCCTCAGGGAAATAGGGAAATATATATATATATATATATATATATATATATATATAGGTTTTTCCAAATAATTTAGGTTGAAACTCTAATATTATAAAAATAAATTCCTTTAATTTTAAAATATGTTTAAATACAAAAAGCACCCCATTAATAACTTCTACGCCTATATATAGGAGTTCATCATCCTTTCAAACACGCCAAAACAAAAAATTTGTAGCCTTATACTTCACAAATACACATATGTTTATCCACTACCAATTCCTGTCTTCGCCTGCTCCCTCCCATCTCATATACATTTTCATACTTCATCCTCTTTGTTAAACCCAAAGGCCGGGTCATAAAAGGCAGTAATTAAACCTTTTTTTTATTTTCTACTGTTAAACCTGGCGTCTGTCTCTAAACTTTTTAATATATCTATTACCACCTCTCTCTTTCTCTCCTGTTTTCCTCTTTTTGTTCAATATCTAATTCCTAATTCTGATTTCTCATTTTCTCTACCCCATTTACTACAGACAAAAATTTACCAATATGAGAAAACGAATTTTCCATCGAATCCATTGCTAAATCCGCTGCCAAGAAGGTCGGTTCACTGTGCAAGGCCGGAAAGTTTTTCCCCGTCTGAGTCCATCCTGCACATATAAAAATCTACCATCCGACCGTGTATTGAATACTGCTGCTACAGCTGGTCGGGTGCCTCTGCTAATCACCTCGGGGTTCTTGACAAAATCCAACGAAGAATCTGCAATGTGATCGATACCGACTTAGCAGCTCGGCTGCAGTCGCTCTCTCACGTGGCCTCCCTGTGCCTCTTCTATAAATACGTTCACGGCTTCTGCTCCGATGAACTTAGATCACTGGTGTCCCCAGGTATGAATTTACACAAGCTACTAGATTATCAACTAGGTCCCACACTTTTACACTGAAACCGATAAATGTAACCGAAATCTCTACTCTAACAGCTTCTTCGTACGCACTTCTCTTCCATACACTCCATGAATTTAAATGTAAGGTCAATAGACATCTCCTATCACACTAACTCGCATCCATTCTCACAAACTCTTTTTCCATCTACTCCACCCACATCCGCTTATTACACTCCTCCTGACATTCCCTATAAGTAACCCCTCTTTTTCATCACTTTCTGCGATGTAACCCCCTGCGCAACAGTGGCAGTAGAATGCCTTGCTTGGGGTGAGATGATTAAAAAAAACAAAATCTTCCTTCAAAAAATAGCTTTTACTAACTAATGAGGGATTGTCCTTTCAATGTCGAAATAAAATGTACACTTTGTAGTAGATTTCAATTTGTACATGTTCTAAACTGTAATATATATATAGAGAGTTATCCTACCACTGTATGTACAGGATACTCCTTTAGATTCTTCTTATCTACACCGAATGCTGATATATATATATATATATTTTAATTCAGATACTTTAATCCAAGGGGAAAAAGCAGGAAGCTAAATTCCAAAAACCCGATCCTAATTAATATTAAAAAAGTTATTCTAATATTAAAAAATGATACAGGAAGAGTGCTCCATGTAATAAAATATTGCAGAGCAAATATAAATTAAAAAAGGATTAATTCAATAATGTTGGATGATCATTTCGATATGAAAATCCCCACGGGGGATAACACATCACCTCAGCAACAGAAAAATCCTTTCAGAAACTGGAGAAAAACCATATATATATATATATATATATATATGGTTTAAATCCGACATATTTGTAATTTGTTTAGTTTATCGTTATTTTTAATAGATACCCATATTTAAGTAGAAGGTCTGTTTTTATTTATTTATTTGTTAAAATGTATATTTATTTATTTATATCTAGCTGACTGAATATTCAAAAAGTCATGTTACAATATATGCGCCCTCGGGCAGGATTTGAACCGGTGTCCCCAAGGAGAAACTGTCATTAAGTCTGACATGCCTAGAGCAATATTCGTGGTTTGTTTGATCAAAAGGTTCTATCAGGCCGAGAAATCGTGTCACATGCATGCGTGTTTACTTTCACACACACACACACACACACACACACACACACACACACACAGTCAGATAGATAGATAGATAGATAGATAGATAGATAGATAGATATTAAACTGAATACAATAGATAGATAGATAGATAGATAGATAGATAGATATGTTTATTAATAAATATGCATATGGTTATACACACAAGTATAAGCACATATATCAAAATATTATTCAGGTTTTAATAAAACAGTGCTCAGTGTAGCACAGCAGAGCTATTAATCATATATTAATAAATATGCATATTATAATTTATGCATTACAGTTTGATGCACTACGCAATCATATATACCTGGTGATTCTTTAGTGCATGAAACTCTGTCTCATTCCACCTATGTAGAATAATATAAATATATATTATTTATTAATATATATATATATATATATATATATATAGAGAGAGACAGACAGACAGACAGATAGAGATAGAGAGATAGAGAGAGAGAAGCAGTGAGACGTGTGTCAGTGTGCATTGAGTAAATCAATTTCCTCCGAGGTTTTCATGAGAGAATCGAATGTTATCGAATGTCGGTGTGATACCATTTTCTAATTAAATTTTACGATCATATTGAGTGCTAAACAATCTTCAGGCGTAATGGGCTAAAAATCTCAAGAGACGCAATTTCAATTAACCGGTTTCAGAAATAAAAATGCGTGAAACGCTAAAGAGGTGTTATGAGACGCTATAATGAACGTTTAATAACAGTTGCGACAAACCAATTAACGCTTACCACGTGGTCAGAAATGATTCGGTTAGCTCTGCGCATTAAAGTGTTCGATCAGTTGTTCAATCTTGTGTACCGCGGACTTCGTAAGTTTTGCACACCTCAGTCGCTGTAGTTGGTCACGCAAAGTTGTGTGTATTCTTTAAAAAAACGAAAAAAAGAAAAGAAAGGTAAATCAAAATTAGGCTGAAGGCTTGGTGATTTGATATCCATGCCCCAGTCAACACCTCGTATTGCAATTATATGGGTCGCGTCAAAGTTCAAGTTTAGTCAGGAATGCATTTATTTATTTAAGATTAACCGTAAATAGCACAATGACCGCAATTAAACCTCAATTCACATCAAAATACTTTCATTGAAACTTCACACATTCATATCAGTACATTTTCCCACGAACAAATGTTTTGAAATGTCTCATTTTAGGATCTGGATCTGTTTTTCTGAATAGTCTATTAAAAATGTAAATAATTGCTACACCCTTATGACCATGAAGCTTTCAAACAATCAAATTAAGATTCCAGTTCTATCTATCTATCTATCTATCTATCTATCTATCTATCTATCTATCTATCTATCTATCTATCTCTTTCTCTCTCTCTCTCTCTCTATATATATATATATATATATATATAGTCATCCGCAAACAGATCTGCTTCGCTGTATTACAGCTCATCAGTACGGTTAGACATCCGATTACTATTTACCCAACCGAATTGACGTAAGTCGGTGATTCTACGCTTGGTAGAAAGAGGCAGACTTTTAGCATGTCATATATCATGTATACACACGCCAATAGCTGAGAGTGTTCTAATTCATTACTGAATGAACGATGCATAGATGCTACAGTAGCTACTGTTTTTTCAAAGTCTACCATTCTTCCAGAGTGCTCAATCAGGGTGTGAGTGCGTAAATAGTCATCCTCAGACAGATCTGTTTCGCTGTATCACAGCTCATCAGTACTTTTAGACATCCAATTTCTTTTTACCCAGTATTAAAATCCGACCGAATTGGCGTCAGTCGTCGATTCTACCTCTGAGCTATGGGCGCTCGGTAGAAGAAGGCAGAATTTTAGCTTGTGATATATCATGTATACACACGTCAATAGCTGACAGTGTTCTAATTCGTTACTGAATGAACGAAAATATATATAATGAGTTGATTACTCGTCTCGAGTTTTTTTCTTTGGACTACGTACTGACTCCGTCCGAATCATTTTGACTGATGTTCATGTGCTTAGCCTTTTCTTTTTTTATAACCATTTTTCCTTCCACGTAGATCCTCGTAGGGTTTTTCGACACGAGTATAGTTATAAGTTTGTCTTTATATATATATATATATATATAGTAATCCGCAGACAGATCTATTTCGCTGTCTCACAGCTCATCAGTATGGTTAGACAGCCGATTGCCTTTTACCCAGGATTGAAACCCGTTGGACGTTGCCACGAAAGACTAAGAAGCAATAGTTGTTTCCAGTTAAAGCGAAACCGTAGACTGAAAAAAAATGAATGGATGTAAGTCGAATTTTGATTTCCTGTTATTGATATCAAATAAGCTTTTTCGTCCTCTGAGTAAATGGCATCATGGCTGAGACTAAAAACTAAAATTATACCTACTTAGAGCCAAACCCGATGAAAAAACTAAAATAAAAGTGCTGAAAAAAATACAGACATACAGGCAGATAAATAGACACACACAAACATCTTGCCTTATATATATATATAAATAAAAGTGCTGAAAAAAATACAGACATACAGGCAGATAAATAGACACACACCTTGAAAATTCGGAATATCGTTTCTTATGTCTTTGTCTATGAGTGTATCAAATTTGATTAAAATCGGACCCCTCCTTCTATAACCCGATTTTTTTCGATTATCGAATTTTGATATTTATCGGGGGTACCTCAACACAAAACCTAGGTAAGAACACTCGCAGACGCTTATAGTACAAAGTGTAAATTTTCAAGAAAATCGGTTCAGCCGTTTCGAAGTCTATAGGTAACGGACACACACACACGCACAGACACACACACACAGACACACACATACACACAGACATTTCCATTTATTAATAAGTTTAGATGTTTTAAAAGTCACTTTACGATTTTTTAATCTGAGTTTCCATTGACCGTCCGTTGATCCAAAATAGAACTTAATATCGATATCAGAATGTATACTAGCTTTATAAATTATACATTCGCCATCCACTGACCGACAGGTCGTTTTTTCTTTTTCGAGAATTACAAATATATTTGGTAGTGTTACTGTTATTTATCGAAGTTCTTGACTCAACTATAACTAATATTGACGTTGTTTTTATTAAAAAACATTTTTAGTGTTGGAAATGATAAAAATGTTTGTATCCTAAATTTAGGAAAATTTTACCGGTGTTAGTTTTGACGCCATTGCTCAAAGGTGACAGGAACCATGTGATATTACGATTGCCTGATTACGGTATATGTTTGCCTTTTTTGTTTATATCAGAGTAATCTAAACTGACATTTTGATTACTTTTAGCTAAGGTCTTAAAATATTTAATTTTAATTTTATTTTATCAAAAACAGTTTTATATCTAGAGATAGTCTAAATTAGATAAATTTATGAATATTGCCTAATATTCTATAATGGTGGTTAAGATCTTTGTGGACGTATTTGTGGTTGAATGAATCTTCAGTATATGAATTGTATATTTTATTATTTAGGTAGAAAGCTTTATTGTTCACTTTAGCGTTGGTGGTAGTAGTGATTTTGAGGTTTTGATTAAAAAAACATGATTATGTCGTTTTTTGTTAGTCAGTTTGTTGTGGGCTTGTTAATCTTAGAAGGATTAACACGTCCTTTTTTTTATTTTTTCTTCCACGATTTCAGTACCTTTTTCCATTTTTGGGTTACGGTATAAAAATAGCTAAATTATAAATTTATTAAAAGAAAAATATTAGAACACCCGATGTATAATTTATTAACCAAAGCAACGCTAATACCTGAAATAATAATTCAAATCGAAAAACCATCTCTTCATACGTATGTGTGTGTTTATGCATACATGCATGTGTATGCTTGTTTTTGTATTTACGTGTACATATATCTGCGCGTATTTATTTGTTTCATTTGCTGTTCTGTTATAGCGGGGGTATATCTTCTCTTATTCTTTTTCTAGTTGTAGTAGGATTCCGTTTGTAGTGAAGGGTAATTGTATACAGTGCAGGTTAACGGAATTTGGCCTTGTGGGAAGATAGCCCTCTATAATTAATAAAATGATTATAAAATCAAGAAAGGCAATTATGAGTATAAAATAACATTTATACATATATATATTTCAATTAATGTTTTACAAATAAGTAATACTTGAAATAAAAGTCCAACGGAGGTTAGATAGTTCATGACAAATAATAATGAGCTGAAAGAGATAAAAGAATGTTCATGGAAAATAATGAGCTGAAAGATAAAGACTTAGGAATGTGGAAGCGTCTTGTCGTTAAAGAATGTTCATTTAGGAGTTGCCACTTCTAAGTTCAGTAGGTCATTAAGTTGGTTTGTGTAGAAGGTTTTGAAAAGGTCACTCCTGAAGTCAATAAGTACTTTTGAGACAGGGAAGAAATTATGATAGGTTAAAGGTGGCGAATGTTAAGTAGCCGCTCGACTTAAGTCAAGGGGATATTAATTACATTCTCCTGTCACAGTAGGTCTGTCTAACGAAGCTTTTGTGTCTCCGCTTTTTATATCAGCATTTTGGATCAAAAGCTAGTCGTTTCGAATTTCATCCTTGTATTTGATTCCGGGCTTCCCATTGGCTGGTAAATAAAATTCGCGAAGGCTCACGAAATGGTAATTTGATATTTGATTAATTTTTATTTTTGAACCGGAACATCTGCGCGGATTCACTTGCGCGAATATGATTTTTATTCATTAGCTTTCTGGTCGGCACAGAGCCAACATCCGGTTTGCTCGCTTTTGTTTGGTCCGTATCACCACACTGTAATTTTTAAAATTATTTCATCTTCTTTCTATTTTCTATTTTATTTTCTTAATAAGTTTTTTAATTTTTCAATATTTTAATTTTTAAAAACAAATTATCATTCGAACGCTTCGTCCCCATTACAAACATACTAGTGACGTCTCCTTCGAGGAAAGATTAATAAAATCAGACCCTGAATTTTTTTTTCTCGAACGATTTCAGTTTCCTGTTTAATTTTTAGGTTTCTGTATAAACGAAACTAAAATACATATTTAATAAAAAAAGTATTGGCATGTCTGATTTATAATTTATAACGACATTAATTTAAGCAAAGCTTATACCTAAAATTTTTATTCTTAGAAAGAAATATTCATTAGTATAAACAAACCTACTGACTCCCCCCTTCAACGTATGGTTTTTAATAATATTGTTTTATTTTTTCTCCAACAATTTTAGTTTTCTATTCCATTTTTGATTTTCACTATAAAACTAAATAAATGATACATTTAATAAATAAATATATTAGACGCCCGATTTATAATTTTAGCGACCTTAACTTTAGAAACGCTAATACCTAAAATAATAATTAAAATCGAAAAACCATCTCTTCATATGTGTGTGTTTATGCATACATGCATGTGTATGCTTTTGTTTTGTATTTATGTATACATATATTTATGTATACATATATGTATTTATGTATACATATATTTGCGCGTATTTATTTGTTTCATTTTTACTGTTCTGTATTTTTTAAAATTATTTAATCTTTTTTCTGTTCTTTATTTTATTTTCTTAATTCTTATTAAGTTTTTTAATTTTTCAATTTGTTTATTCTTAGAAATAAATTATCGTTCGAATGCTTCGAATGCTTCGTCCCCAATACAAACAAACTAGAGGAACGACGAAACAAACGACGAAAGATTATTAAATATTGAAATATTTTTTTCTCCCACGATTTCAGTTTCCTATTTAATTTTTGGGTTTCAGTATGAAAAATACATAAATTATAAATTTATTAAAAGAAAACTATTGGAACACGCGATTTAAAATTTATTAAATTAAGGAACGCTAATACCTAAAATAATAATTCAAATTGAAAAACCTTTAGATCATAATTTGCACCTGATGATTGCATAAAGCATGAAACTCAAAGTCGGGCTTAAAACGTAAGGTAATATGTATATTAATTGATATATATATATATATATATATATATTGTTGCGCTGTTATATACCATTGAGTGCTGTTCTGTTAACACCTGATAAATATTTATATAATGATGTGTATAGAAATATATATAATTTTTATGTCTATACCTATATATATTTCCTAAACATATCTCGTTCAATATAACAGAATGAATGTTTATTATGTTGAATCATTATCTGTTCAAAACGTAGTATTTTGGCTTTAATTTCATTTGAAAATAAGGACAATTTGAATATTTTTTATTATGCTGGTTCTAAGCTTTCGGCTCGCATAAGTCATCTTCAGAGAGGTTACAGGGACGTTAACAAAAAACCGTCTACTATGATAAGTGAATTTATGTTGTGTTGACATAAAACATTGCTAAACAACGATAACAGTCACCGAATAGCAGACGCAGTTTGTAAATTTGTAATGCGGTTCTATGATGTTATACGTTAACAGAATCATATGTCTAAATGCAATGTAATATGTTATGACCAGATTGAAATGTAATTTTATTAAGTGTGGGTTGTTTTGATTTAATAAA